>OY751313.1:52784753-53309520 GCA_963564615.1 Rhorus exstirpatorius
CGGTAAGCACGAACGTGCATATCCGTTGAACTCTTGAGAGCAAGAGATCGACTTATAAAATACATACATGTGTGTGTGTGTGTGTGCAAACGGAAAGCGCGCGTGTACGGTGTTCATCGTCTCCTTCGATATCGTCTCACTGACTTCGAAACGATCCTTCAAAACTCATCTGAACGCGAACATGTCGGCAAACAAAATCGCTTGCGCGGAACACGTACTCTATATATGTGCGCACTCATATTTATATATATATATATGGGGAATTTCACATCAAGAGGTTCGACTTTCAACCGGAAAAGTTTTAAAATCAATTAATCCGTAATCGGAGAGACAGAAAAAGGAAAAATATAAAAGGGCACCGATAAAACGAGCATCGAAAAGTCCCTTCATTTCTTTTATGCAGCCGATATGTTAACGAGCTACGAAGCCAAAATTCTCCGATCTCGCGTGGGACCCACTATATACGTTTATACATACGAACGTTGAAAAAGCGACTGTGGTTGCAATATCTCTCTCTCTCTCTCTCTCTTTCTCTGCCTCGTGGCCCGAAGGTGTCCACGCGTCATGGCAGCCACACGATTTTCATCTGTCAAAAGCACACATTTTCATCCGATATAACGAAAAAAAAATCACTCATCCGCACAGATTTCCACAAATTTTTCGCCAATTCGCCAAACTTTAATTTATCTTCGAATTCTTTTTTTTTTTTTTTTTTTTGAATTATTTCATTTTCAAATCGCGTAACGGCAAAGCCTCCGATCGCTCGAGGCGCTTTTATCTCAAATTTAGCCCCGAGCTGCTCAGCCACGTTCATTCTCCGTCTGGCATGCAACATTTTGAGCCGACGTTCGATTTTAATTGAAAATAAAAAGGCACGAAAAAAATATACATAAAACGAATGAATAAAATATCCCCGAGGGTTCGCGTTTATGACTCGTTGGGTGGGGCATGTATATTTCGGTTGTCTATATGGTGGCGCGTGTATACATGTACCGGACGGCTCGTGCGTATGATCAACGAGAGTATAGCACACATTGATCATGCATCACCGAGTCTCGCGTCATCAATGACAGAGAGACCAAAATGGCGGTTGACGGAGATGAGAGAGAGAGAGGGAAACATCTCAGAGGAAGAGAGTAACAGACGAGAAAGAGAGAGAGAGAGAGAGAGAGAGAGATAAAAGAGGGCGCAGAGCGTTAGCAGAAAGAAATGAAATAAAATAAAAAAAGAAAAAAGAAGGATTTGTACCATTTGGCTCTCGTTCGATGTCGGTTAACACAGCGGGGCTACCATCGGACGCCTCGACGGACACATTGAGGGCGCCCGTTCGACTCGATAATCGCTTGCCATTCATACACTTTTCATTGGATTGCGATTGAGCATTAAGAAAAATCTAACGTGCGTACATATATCTATATATACATGCATCTATACTCGCGGGTCGCATTAACGCCGCGAGTATTCTCCCGTATTAGCATTAGGAGGCATCTCATCTCGAGTGTAAACACTGCATGGGATCCGGTGGATTTTGGTCACAGTCTCGCGCCGCTTGACGTCCAACCTGGTTTGTCCCCGACCAACTTCGTTTTATATCCCTCTCCCTTGACTATACTGAAAATTTTCTCTTCCTCTCCCTTCCTCCTTTAAATTCTTGGGTCTCTCCCTACCAACTGCGATACACAACTGTACATCCTATCCCTTCATAAATGTATATATATAAAGAGAAAACGTGTTCTATATGTGCGACCCTAAACTCCTCCTCTTCTTTATTTCGTCCCAATCATCTCATCATCCACGCATCCAGAATGTACCACTCTTTCTCTCGCTCTCTCTCTCTCTCTCTCTCTCTCTCTCTCTCTCTCTCTCTCTTCTCTTCTCTTCTTGGACGGGTTTATTAAGGCCGGGGCTCTCGCGCCCAGCGAGAAATAACGCGTTGGTAAATTAATACACGGAAGACTGAACTTCGATTGTACAAACGGTCCAGATGTCCTAGCGTGCTTCACCGGAATCATTATTGTCATCTCATGGACCAATCACCGATGTGGTGGCATCAAAGCTTCCGCTGATTGGCTCGAATTCAGATTCACATGGAATTTTTTCGCGAAGATATCAAAGGCCCATCGTATAATTGCACTGCTTTCCGTTTTGAGGAAAAGAGATTTGCGATATATCGCAGAGGTAAAACAAAGAAATGAATTGTTGGTGGCGTTTTTTCAAAATGGAAGAGTCAGAAGAAGGATTGATTTTTCTATGAGCTTGGTTCAATCTTGTACATGTGTTGGATTGCGCATAGCTTTCCGATCGTGGTAAGGAATCGTCAGTGCTATATATGATCGAAAAATTAATCATATATTTTCATAATGGAAAATCATGATTAGACATTGCATTGGCCGTAATCAATTTGCCAGTGTCATTCACTCGCCAACGTAATAACCAGAGATTTTTAACCATCGACATCTTTCCACGACTTTCCAGCTAGTCTACAGTATTTTTTTATTTTATTTTATTTATTTTGAGCTACAGACATATATATACGCAGCTTCTCGCGTCAACCCCATGTCTTTTCATCCTCTCGCGCCTAACCTTTTTATATCCGAGTGAAAAAGAGGGTATCAGACCGATTGAGGGTGAGATCGAGAGAGGATTTCCATTGGTAGGGAGAGAAAGAGAGAGAGAGAGAGAGAGAGCGCAAGAGGGACCATCAGAGAAAAAGAGATCTTGGAGATTCTACGAGAGAGGTCGGTGGAGCGACTCGGGCGTTAAATCCCTCGGGAAAACGGACGCCGATCACACATACACAGAAGTGATATGTATAGTACGAAGTAATGTATGTACATACATATTTTCTCTTCGATCACACGGGCCTCATCGGCCTCGTTTACAAGCGGAGAGACGCGCACTACCGATAAGTCGGTCAACCCGAGGAGGAGGACACTCGGTCGACCCGATCAAACCGAGCGAGATGATCGGGATCTAGCGATCGTGCTCAAAACCAGAACACGATGCTAATAAAGACACACGCACATACACATAAGCAGCCTGGGCATCTCTTTCTCGTCCTCTTCTTCGTCCGGACCTATACAGTAAAATACCTCCCGCGGCACTCGCTTCGTCGTCGAGCGCATTAACTCGCCCGAGAAATTACATCGGCATCAACAAAAGTACATTCGCGCATCAAGGCGAGACCTCAATTTCTATTTCTCTACCACGTTTATTCTATATGTATACACCATTGTTAAGCCGACTATATATTTTGACATTATATCAACACAGAAGAACACCCAAGATTTTCAAATATTCTCTTCACGTTCGATGGAGATTAACGTTTGTTTGAAATCGTTAAAAAAATAACTTATCATGAAAATCAGAGAACGGATTGAACCGATTTCTACTAAATAAATCCTATTTTTTAAAATGTTTTTCATTGAAATAGTCGTTTATTAGTCAACACACCCCATTTTTATTTCGCTTATGGGATTCGAAGATCGCAGTTATTAGGGGGCTATTCATCATTATTCTACAAGTGAAGGTTGAAAGTGAAGTGAAACATTTTAGAGGCGAAAAAAAACTCTATATAGATCAAGTAAAAACTGAAGTCGCGCATCAAACGGTCTCAGCCTTTCAGCCGTTTATTTTGACCGGAAAATCTGCGGAAGATTGAACGATTTCATTGAGCTCCTTATTTCGACAATTCTGGGACATGGATTGTTCAGGAAAAAAAAAACAACTTCCATCGAGATTTTGATCATTTTTTAACGCAAGCCTTTTTGTAAATTTTCTGGAAATAATTTGCAGAAAGTTGACGTTTCGCCATGTGAGTTGACAGTTGTTTCGAAGCAATGATCAATAGAGGTTATTTTTCTTTATCGCATAATATTTATCAACAAAGCTTTCTACTGATGATTATGTACTAAAATCAGGACAGATTCAAAGAAACCCACAACATCAAAGTTGGAAGATGTTTCTTTGCGTGAGTCACCCACGGATCACGATGATGGACCTTACAATCCTCATGAGCATCGAACTCAGGAAAAATTTGTTTCGTACGTCTTTGAAAAAGTTTTATCATTTCGATTGGATTCATAAAACTTGAGAATATCAGAGACAATATTTCACAGCGATTTTGGTTCCTTCGCGAATATGGTCAAGAGTGCCGCTGGTACGGGTCTTTTCGCAATACCGAATGCCTTTGCATGCGTCGGAATGTTGCTCGGAATTATCGGCACTATTGTCATGGGGATTCTGATAACGATTGCACTCCAGTTACTCATGAAGACACATTATGCGATGTGCAAACGCGCGAAAAGTCCCTCGCTGACCTACGACAAATTGGTATCGGTCACGCTGACATCGGGAGTTCTCAGGGGTCGAATATCACCGGAATTTGTCACGTGCGTATTATCAATTGATCGGATTGTGAAATCATTTCACACTTTCGCCCGCACTAACTCAATTTAATTCGATTTTTAAAATATAAATCTTCCATTAAAGGATGCGATTACGTTAGTATACAAATAATTTGAGAAAATTGTGAATTTTTTCACAAGACCTAAATTCACAAAAGGATTAAAGTTTGTTACTCAAAATTTGAACGGCAATTATGTTTTTGATAGCCTTAATAATAGTTTCCTGACATCATTATCGTTTGAACTTAATTTTTCGAGAGCTGAATTTTTCGGGCCAAACGTTGAACAGCCGATACAAAATATGCTTTAACAAATTTTTTTCACACTCTGCCGTTTCTACAAACAGATTTTTTTAGAATCAAGTAAAAATATCCCTTTTTTTTAATCAGACTCGTGGTCGACATAGCGATGCTCGCATGCTACATCGGTATCGGCGCCGTCTACGTCGTATTCGTTTCCGGTATCGTTCAAGAATGCGTTGACATAGACAAAACGATTAATCAGGCGTACTACTCGATCATAATATTTCCTATACTCCTCCTGATGAATTTGGTCAAAGGCTTAAACGGTTTCGCGCCCATATCCATGATTGCCAATGCACTGCTCATTATCGCTGCAATTATCGGTATAGTCTACGCCGTAAAAGAGGGAAAGGGAGAGTGGGTTCTCGTCGAGAAAAACGTGACTGCTTATCCGAAGTTTATCGGCATGGCATTCTTCAGCATGTGTTCACCGGGATTGGTAAATCGATTGACGATAATATTTTTCTACTTTTTTTAATGCCCCTGAAAAATCGTGATTTAACGAAAATATCGGAATACTTACGATTCAAATCACCATTAAACTCTGAAAATTTCAGCCGCAAGACATCAAAGAGTTATTGGCACAGATGCAGCTACATCTATATACGACTATTAATACAGAGATCGTCATAATAAATATTGCATAAATATTCTTCTCAGGTATTGGCGATAGAGCATAGCATGAAAAAACCGTGGAATTATACGAAAGTCTGCGGCGTATTAAATTGGGGAATGGCAGTTTTGATAACTCTGCACGTGGTGGTCGGTGCTGTCGTTTATTCTCAATGGGGTGCCGATTCATTGGGAAATTTCATTCGCAATCATGGCGAGCATAACGCGTGAGACGATGATCACAGCGATCAAAAAAATTTTTTTTTTTTTAATTATACATAACACCCTGCAAAATTCATTTAGATATCACGTTAAGGAGGTACGACTAGTTCTTTGGAGTAAAAAAAAAGTCTAAATTTATTTTACCCACAGTTCTTCTGATTTATGTTTGTTTGCGTTGATTATTCATATTATCGATTATAATGTGAAAAATTTTGTGGTAAATGATTAATTTATTGCGCATGAACTAATAAAAACTGAAAAATTAGATTGTCAACGACTCGATAGTAGTCTCCATCATAATAATAATGACATGTCTACCACAAAAACGGACTAAAAAACATTTTTAAAAATCAGCCGAAAACCTATTAAAATAGACTTGAATTACCTCAGTGGAATTAATACGATCGGCAGAATGATAATTATACATATAATTGATACGTGATAAATAATAAAACTCCATAAATAACATGATGGAATTTGAAGTAAACACTTGGCAACGTCGCATTGGCGATGCTATAAGTTGGTATACGTGACCAACGAAGATGACTCTATCCTCGTTGCTAATATCAAAACAAAGCTAGGTTATGTTCGCCGAAACCCATCAGCTGTTACTCGCGACGTTGCTAAGCCTGTGGGTGCTATTTGATCGTTCTGACCATTTACAACCGGAAATTGAAACTTTTTTATGATGTAGTGCCAGAACTACACGGTGAAGAGTAATTTTTCAATTTTTTACAATATCTATTATATCTAATCTATCAAGTTTCAGTTTTTCAACGGGTGTAGTTGGATACGTGAGCAGCAAAACCGTGATCACAGCACTTCCGGTTAACCGTCTCCATAAGACGACGTGCTTTAGTAACTCAAACTGCTCGACTTTGCAATTTTATTACGAATAAACTAAACGGTCAATATAGCTCAAATTTTGGCAATAGGCGCATAAAGTATTCGGCAAAAACATATAAAAAATTCAAGTCCGTCAGTTGGATTCTTCATACTAGTCGTACCTCCTTAAATATAAGATGCATTCAGTTATGAAAATTATTTCGTTCATCTCTTGCAGCGGAACATTGACTGTACTCGTGATGCAAGGGATCGCGATATATCTGTCATACGGTTTGCAATGTTACATGCCAATTTCGATTCTCTTCGAGGATTATGCCATTCCATCCATCAAAGATGGCCTCTGCAAAGGCTCACCGTTTATCTGGGATTTGGTCGTTCGTTTCGGAGTTACCGCTGTCACATGTGATTACGAATTGTCGTGAAAAAAAAAAAAAAAAATTCCCGCGGTCAAGATGAAAATTTCAATAAAATTCTTATCTATCTTTCTATCCAGGTATCTTGGCAGTCGCTGTGCCTCAGCTTCATCTATTCACGAGTCTCGTGGGTGCTCTCTGTATCGCAACACTTGGCACAATAATACCCTCGATTCTTTATATCGTCAGTCATTACGGTAATTTTGGTCGTTTCTTATGGCGATTGATTCTCGCTGTCGTCGTACTGTCCCTCGGTATTTTGGCAATGTCATGCGGTACAATTTCGAGTGTGGTTCTCATAGTACGCTATCTGCGATACGGGTAAGAGGCGAAAACGATGATACAAGAAAAAAAAAAAAAATTATTGTCGTTATAAGCTTCGTACATTAACTAGATCAACGAGTTGAATATAATAATTATTATCCTCTTATAATTATATATGTTATATCAATTATATTACAATTGCGCAAAAATGAAAAATACAAAAGGTGTCAAATTTTTTTAGCGACGACGCCTAATGAAAAAAACATCATCGAGAATATCCCATGCAACGATACACACTATATCGTTGGCACACGGTCAACGACTTTTGTAATATCGATGATTTGAGAGTGAAGGACGAGAAAGGAGCGAAAAAAAAAATGACAAAACGTATATAGATATATTATATATAATCGCGTCAGAGCATCGAGCATAGGCAACGGTTCGATGATTCTCGCCACACGCCCACGGTGTACACATCATGGAAGAGGAGCAGAAGGAGGAAAAGGAACCAAAGCAGAGGAGACGAGACGATGGTTACGAGTGACAGAGAAGCTCGAAAGGTTTTGCTTTCATCATTGAGAGGACGAGAACCCCTTTTTAGTGTGGCTACTGTCGGCGATTCTGCTCTTGGCGGCATCCAACAGCATCACCAACAACCCTTATAGTACACCCCCATATATATATGTATAGCAGTCCTCACTCTCTTGCTCTCTTTTGCTCTTTCTCTCTCTCTCTCTCTCTCTTTCTCTCTCTCTCTTGTGTCTACCGTTTTGTGCCTTGCTTGCCCGTTCATCCGTTTGCCAGTTCAAGGTGGCTGCGTTCATTACCGCCGAGAACTCTCGTATCCCGACGTGGGGTCTCTCGCACACCGGCAAAATCCTCTCGGCAAATCTCTCGCCTTCCTATTTTGTCCCAACCCCTAAGAAGAATTTTGCGTCATATTTCACCCCATCTTTATTTCTATCGACTCACGCATAATTATTTCTATAAACTTCAAGCACGAGCTTCTTTATCTCTACGATTTTTCGACAAAATATATTTTTTAATATTTACAGGAACGGCGACGATCTAAAAGGTTTTCCGTAAGGAAGGAAAAGTATTCGATGCACATTTTTTTTTTTTGCTCATCTCTATTTGAACAATTCAATTATTCCATTTAACAAAAATTATTAACTAACAGCCCAATTATTTCGATCAACAACAATTATGCCCATTTTTCGGTGTTTTCAATATTTCAGTATCCGCAAAAGCGGTGGATACAATGCATGAATAATTATCGTGCAACGCAATTTGATCATTGCATAATATAACGAAGTTTTGAGCAACGAATATTTAAAAGAAAAAAAGGGCAATAATTTTCTTTATCTCGAACGATTTACTGTGAAAAATGTCAATTATAAGTACGAAACGAAATTGTCAATTCAGCAAGATTTCTGTCAAATCAACGAAACTTTTGTGTGAAATTTCGAACTTTCATTCGTTTGTCCCGTAAATTCTTCCGCCGACATACGAAACAAACGAAAAATGATTACGAGCACGCGAGAAAAATTTATTCACGACTCGTATATTATATACTTGGATGAAACACGCGCGGATATTCAAAATGTCATATGACATTATCGAATAACGATCAAATTTATTAACAACACCTGCCGCTTTTATCGTTCGCTGGACGATCGACTCTACCGGATCAACAGAGCAATAACAGTATGATGATATAATGATATAGTTATAATATACGTTGGTGCGACGGTGGTCGGCCGTATGTAACGCGGAGACACGTGTGCACGTCTCTAGTTTCCGAGAGGGGTTGAATAAAGAGAGAGAGAGAGAGAGAGAGAGAGAGAGAGAGAGAGAGAGAGAGAAGAGAGAAATGAGAAGGGGGTCTTCTTTTAGTTCCTCTAGTTTTTTTTTCTCTCTGGTGGCAGTATGGCTCTCACTCACTCGATACAAACTAATTGGAAGGTACCAAGAAAAAAGTGTCAGATCCAGAAAGGGAGAGAGAGAGAGAGAGAGAGAGAGAGAGAGAGAGAGACAAGCCTTTGCAGGCAGCAAAGTTTTTACCAGAGTTGGTCCAAGGGCTCAGAATCGAAGGGATTAGCCTTGTTTCTGCAAGCAAATGGTACACGTGCACTTTAAACGAACGCTATAATTGCCCGTCCATGCGGTCACCGACAATGTTTTACATCTTTTTTCTTCTCGTTTTTCTCTCATGCTCTTACGAATTATAACTTTTTTTTCCAACCCATGATTTAAAAAAAATGTTAAGCTAAAAATAAGATTATTGTTTAACGTTGAAAAGTGAACGATTGTTTGCTGGCTCGTAAATTTTATTCAATAAATTATAATTAATTGCTTTTGTTTTTTTTTTTTTTTTTTTTTTTTTTTCAAAAGGCGATATATATATGAGAGACTCAAACGAAGGGGTCACTTGCGCACTGCCGATATCCTCATCGTTGTTGTCCTGGTTGAACATTTGAAAAAGAAAATGTTCACGACAGAGTGCCTTGATCGATCTATAGAAGTCGTAGATTTCTCAGTCTCGTTGGCATTCTGTTGCTGCTCAAGAAGATACATCGAAAAAAACTACAACCCGCCTACACGAGTAGAGCGTAAGAATGTAATTTTTTAATCGTTCGATGAGCAATAAATGTTGAAACTATTCCTGCATTATAAATTTTCATTTGACTTGATTTTTTGTTTGATCTTTCGTTAAGTAACATTGCAATGTGAATTCATACGCTGTTTCACGTATATATATGGTAGAAAACTAAAAAAAAAAAATCCACGGAGTCTGAGAATATCCGTTGGAGTGATAGACGAAGGCAGGAAGTAAGGAAATGCCGGAGTATGCAAACCGTGGATAAGGGAGAGATATTAGCCAAAGTAAGAACGAGGTCGTTCGCGTCGACATTTTCTCTCTCTCTCTCTCTCTCTCTCTCTCTCTCTCTCTCTCTCTCTCTCTCTTGTCATCTCGTCTAGTCTCGCGTAACAGGCATCAGCTTCGAAGTACCTTATATCCAGCACACTGTGCGTATTATATAGCGACGAGAGTACGTACACTACATAGTGCTAAAAGCGAAGAGGATATCTTGCTCTCTCTCTCTCTCTCTTCTTCTTCATGAGATCTTCCCAGAAACAGCCCCCGAGTATAGGGTAAAAGCACTGTGGAACCCACGAGCACACATAAGAGCGAGGATATATATATGTACATAAATATATACGTATTAATGTACCGTGGGTGTATGTGCGAGAGGGGGGGCGGGGCGGGGGTGAAGGAACACAGAGTCTACATTAACCGCCGTTCACACCGTCGCGGGGGTGTTTGGGCGTTCTCGGGGCTTCTCCTTATCTCGAGTCTGCAAGACTGCCTCCGGTAATACTTCGGCACGGAACCACCCTTATATACGCCATGGTTTAGAGAAACCCCCGTGAAATATCGTTAAACGGCTTGCCTCACTGAGAAACCCCTTCCACACTATATATAATTCACTATATATATTTTCCAATATATACAGTACACACATGGAGAATTCCACGTCCAATCGTTCCAGCTGTGCCTATATACGACCCTTCTACGATTTTTATATTATTGCTACAATCTTCGCAGAGGCATCCAGTTTTTTTTACCAAATTTTTTCTTCAACCGATATTCAGTAATAATTTATAAAAAAAAAAAATGATTACACGGTATCCGATAGTAATTTGCTTTCGTATAAAATTATTATTTACTTATATTACGGAATAGCGACTAGCGGAAAAATCTATAAAAAAAAACAGAAAATCTTGATCGTTATCAGGATTGTAATAACGGTACAAAAAATTTAGGACAAAATTTCAGCGGCTAAGGGCATTCTGGCTCGTCGAATTTCACATGGAATGCCGGATATCAGATGTGTATTTTTCACTCTTGCTTCTCGCGCTTGCTCGTACACACTGCCTGTGCATGTAATAACACACGGTTAGTGACTATAACGCAAAATCTTGTACAATATTCCGCCTTCTATCCGCCACAACGACGACAACGCTCTCTGACTTTACGGCTATGGTATCTAAAAATTTTTATGATACCCAAGAAAAATCTCTCCTCGCTTCGGTGAAAAATATATTTGAAATAAGTATATGTGTGTAGTCGAGAGATAAGAATTTTGAAGAGGAGACGATATTTTAACTCGACTTTTGTTCGTTTCACAAACATAAAATATTCTATAGCGTTATTCGTGCGATAGTTAGAATAGATTTGATACGAAATATGTAAACTTGGAAGCGAAGAAAAGAAATAATGATAGGTAATCGGAATAACGATGGGAGAATAACGATTGAGTTCGTGATGTACAAAAAGACAAACAAAGTGATGGTGAAAAAAATCGCCCCAACAATCTCTAATAAATAAAAATATGAATTTAAGAAGCCATTGAAAAAGGACGATACACGAATTTCCTTGATGGCTTGAGATTTCGCTGTTGGTTAACTCAAATTCTAGCGACGCGTCTAATTTTCGCGAGACACATAGCTACATATATATATATACAAACATAAGAACCCGCGAAGAAAGCTGGGACGAAGGGAAGGAAGTCCGCCGTTGCAATGCCAGATTATCGCGCACTAATACATGGCATGTGCACACATTTTAACAGTTCCCATGTATACACATAGTGTACTATGTATACACACAATGAACGAAAGATCGGCATGTATATGTGTGCAGAATAGAGACGGGCCGACGTCGACGACAACGACAAAACGAACGAGCTCTCGTGCTTCATTATATACCCGACGCTCGCACGCTTCGTTTGTCACCGGAAGTCCCGCGCGTTCTTCGCTTTGGCGTGTGGCCCGTAAGGAAAAGCGAGGATATTATACAGGAGTGAGGCAAGAGCTTCTAAGAGGGAGCAATGTGTGCGGCGACCCCCCCGGAGGTGCGAGACTACGGCACCTCGGAGTATAAATGAGAATAGGATCGGGTGTTCTCTCTTGCAAGCACAGAAAGAGAGATAGAGAGAGAGAGAGAGAGAGAGAGAGAGAGAGAGAGAGAGATAAGGAACAAGGCTCGGAGCAGCGCAGCCTCATCTTGAATTAATCACCCTCTTCTCCCACTCCCGCTTGGGGTACACACACATACATCGATCTACGTGTGTGAGTGAGCTACAACGAATCTACATATAGTCCGGGAGCCCACTGCAAATTTTCGAGTCGATCGCTTTTATGGCTGATTTTTATCGAGAAAAATAGGTGATATATTGTCGAATACCAATCGCCTTTCAGCCAAACCCGTACCCCCTGCGTTATATGTTATAACAAATAATTAACAAATAAAATTGTGTGCCGTGCTTCACCCATCGCTTTTATTCAAATTTTCCGTTTCGATCGTTAGTAGGCAATTAATTAGATTTTTTGGTACCCGGCTGCCGCCCTTCATCCCCTGCGCTAAGGGTGGCTGCTAGCATCAAATATGACTACATAAACTTATCCGCCTACACCCATCGCTTTTATGGACGAAACCTACGTCGTTGGAAAGGTCGTGAAATTTCCCTCAAGAAAATACCCGGCTGCCGCACCTCTGTCCCTGTAAACCTCAGGCTGCCGAGCTTTTAACTCGACGCGCGAGTCCGTTCGAGGGGCCCGCGCAGGGCGTCACCCATGGAGCTAAAACCCCGTACCGTGACACAAGAAAAGCCGTGAGCCGTGTTCCGTCACACACATGGCAGGCGCTATGTGTTGGTGTATGGACGCGGGCCTCTCGACGGACTCGCGCGTCGAGTTAAAAAGCTCGGCAGCCTGAGGTTTACAGGGACAGAGGTGCGGCAGCCGGGTATTTTCTTGAGGGAAATTTCACGACCTTTCCAACGACGTAGGTTTCGTCCATAAAAGCGATGGGTGTAGGCGGATAAGTTTATGTAGTCATATTTGATGCTAGCAGCCACCCTTAGCGCAGGGGATGAAGGGCGGCAGCCGGGTACCAAAAAATCTAATTAATTGCCTACTAACGATCGAAACGGAAAATTTGAATAAAAGCGATGGGTGAAGCACGGCACACAATTTTATTTGTTAATTATTTGTTATAACATATAACGCAGGGGGTACGGGTTTGGCTGAAAGGCGATTGGTACTCGACAATATATCACCTATCTTTCTCGATAAAAATCAGCCATAAAAGCGATCGACTCGAAAATTTGCAGTGGGCTCCCGCACTAATAGACTATTCTCACCGTACTCTCTTGTCTTGCTGCCAAAATAAGTGCGGATATGATCTCTAGCTCAAGGTATAACCCATATACTCTCTTATATACCACTGTGCTTTACCAATTTAATATATAGGTACATCTCCATATATGAGATTCCCCGAAAATTAGTGAAACGATTTTTGCAATCAATTTTCTTTAAAGAATTTTCAAAGCACAAAGAATGAAAATTCGAATTTTATTTTTCATCATTTCTCAGTGAATCTCGGCGAAAGAAATATAATAAAAGCTCAGAATACTTCTTGATGGTTGCGTTTAACTCGTCGTCGAAATTATACGCTTCGTCGCCATTTTTATAATTCTCTTCGTGTCCTTATCCTCCCAAAATGTCTCGGGACGTCGTTAACTCTGAATCCGTGTATTTTATAAAGACATTACGACAATTTGGTTCTTGTGTAGAATGGTCAAAATTTTATAACCCGATGATTAATGTTTCTTATTTTCTTTGTTCCTCGATCCAATTATCGGAAAAAATGTGTCCAATTTTATTATCGACATAGCCACACGTCTGTACCAGAGCCAAGGGAGGGCTGATGGAACACACAAGTCATAGCATACATATATATCGAGCAACAGGAACATGTATTAAGTATACGTATATACGCACGTGGCGTTTTTCGATAAAGGTGAAAAATGCTCATGGGTCATACATCGCTATAATATATCTATACAGACGATCTCGAACACTCCCTGGCTCTGCTACAGTGAGCGAACTATATCGATGCTATATTTATATTTTATAGGATTGACTCCTTATCGACACGGTGCCGGTCGCAGAGGTACCAAACAGGCAGCAGCGTGTATATTTCGCAGTCGATAAATAGTATGACCATAATACAATATAAGAAAAAGTAAGTAGGTAATAACGATATGTTGTTGGCAAAAAAAAAAAAAAAAGAAAAAAAAATTAATCAAGCAACCCTCCAAATGAGATCTGGCTCAAAATTTTACAAACATATTTGTTCAGAGTGACCGAGACAACAATTCTCTTCAATTTAACAACCTTCTGCGTAACTATTTCAATAAAATTTCATCGTAATCCTAACGGAATAAATGTTATAATATATCTATGGGTAACACGGTGCGTGCGATAGGATTCCCATGCGATGGTCGTCCTCGTCAACGTGCCTCGTTGGCGAGAGCTTTTCATCCCCCTTTACTCTCTCCCCCTTGTTCAACCCAACTCCTCTCACTCTCTTTCTCTGTCCTCCACCTCCGCTTCGACCAAACCTGATTGGATGCAGAGTTATCTCTTGGTTGCGTTACTTCCGGATGATTGGTTGCTGCGGTTGTCATGACTACCTAACTCTCTGCACACCCACGTGCTCTGCCCCTCTATATGCTCTCCTGCGGTCCACGATCAGCCTCCTTCGGATCGTCCACGTTCACCTCCTACTCCTCCACACGTCAACCACGTTCACCCAGCACCAGAAGCAAACTCCCGATAAAGGTCCCTCTCTCTCTCTCTCTCTCTCTCTCGCTCTCTCCGTCTCCGTGTATCTCTCCCGCCACTATTCACGTTCAAAACATGCTTTCGCCTCCGTTCCATACCTTTTGGTGCTATTGCTGCATGCATGTGTGTACGGCTTGTGCCGATAACACGAACCGCAACTCCCACGCATGTAAACCGACATACACGCGCGTTTACTTGTCTCTCTCTCTCTCTCTCTCTCTCTCTCTCTCTCTCTCTCTCTCTTTTGCTCTCTTTCTCTCTACCGCATCACGCTCTTTTAGCCAGCCAAAACGGACGAACGGAACCGCACCGACATTTATTTATATATACCCGTCCAGTATGACTGATGGAACACAGCCGAGATGGGCACCATTTGCATGAGAGGGCATTGAAAAAAATTTTCCAACGAAATAATTATGAAAAATAATTTCTAAATAATGCAATCATTTTATATTTTTCCTCTCGTCTTCAACGCTTTTATACCCTGTATCCCATATCAGTAATTTCTCACGTTTTTTGTTCGCCAGACAAAAATGCCAAGTTTGCAAGGTACCTTAACTACAGTGAATTGCTAGTCTTGCATATGATAAGCGTACTGTAAAATCTGATCTTGTGTAAATTGGTGGACTATTCTAAATGTAAATTGAAGCAACGATGTGGACAAGTCTTTGAAAACGTCGTGTCTTCTTTAGAAATTGTCATCAATCATAGTGCACCCATTTGATGATAAACGCTACAATTGTTTATCAATGCAAAGACATACACACATACAAGGTTTGTAAAAACTTGTATCGATTTTGAATAGCCACTTCATCCATCCACCGATATTATATAGCTCAAAGAGGCGATCACGCGTCTGAATGCCGCGCGCGTGGCCGTTCATCACGGTCTTTAACCACTGTTGGTCTCGGCCACCAAAATTCTATACCGTAAGTATGCCATGTTCCTCTGCCCCCTATGAACCCCGATTATTTATCTACATGAGAGCGGAGACGAGGAAGAAAAGGCGATTAGCGAACGGGCTGTATGGCAGAGAAATCACGGAAAGTTATTTTCCGCGCGACCGAACGACGCGCCTATATAACGCGACTTCCGCGTTGATTTCCTTCTCGGCTCGACTTTTGGGGATTGCTTTTACATATATATATATGTGTGTGTGTGTGTGTATGTATGTATATTGATGTATATATGCGTGGACGCACACCTATTATATCGTTGGAGTATAGTCGGGCTAAATTAATCGTCCGTTGTTGAATCACATCTGACGTAGTGTTGTTTTATGTTAATAAAGTGATGACAATAAAGGGATGATGTTATGTTTGAACGAGACAAATGAGCGTATTGCCGTCATGCTCTATATATATATATATAAACGAATATATATATACTGTACAGTTAATTTTAATAGTTTATAGTGTTGTATACAGTCAACAATATAAACTGTTTAAAGATGAGGGTGCGAGACATCATATTCCGTCGCCAGTACAAGGGTATACAAGCGTACATTGACAAATCTCTCGAATTGAGCGTGCAAAGTGACGAAACGTTATATATTATATCATCTCGATTATGATTCTCTCTCTTTCTCACAGCGGTATGGGAACTCGTAGATCGTGACTATACAACACATACAACTATTATAATGCTATGTACTGTCTGCCTCTCGTTCACTCTATCTTGGTTTAACTATACAAAAGCCAGAGTAGGCGTGACCCGTTCTCGCCTCTCGTTTGCTCTGCTGTCCTCTAGCTACAGATGAGCCCCCTCGGGATCACGAGGACCTTTATTTTATTTTATTTTACTTTTTCCCCATCTATATACGTGTGTATATATCTCACTCAAGCAACCTCGTTTCCATCGTGAGGGATGGAGACGTCACTTTTGTCACGCCAAATTCGTTGCGGACCGCTGACAAAATTCGTTTCGAGTGGCGTGGCCAGTATCTACGGCGAAACTTTTACGTATATATATATATATATATATATATATATACATGAAAATACAAGACCTCGATTCACCATTATAACGCATCATGTACCTACTAGGGTATATACTTTAGGTGCGAATCACGACCACGACGTGAAAGATCGTTTGCCTTTTGTATGGTAGGATGATTGAGAGAAGTAAGTGAGGTAAATAATTATCCTTGTGGAGATTATGATGACTTTGTTGAATTCGATATCAGAACTAGCAGATGAAATAATTAATCGTTTACAAGATTTCCCTATTCAACTTTTTTTGACAGTCTCATCGAGCATATCTTTATCTCGATCTTTATTGTCTTCATGTTATTGACACTCAAATGCAGTAGTCGCTTCAAAAATTGGAGTTGATTATATTCTCGTTGTTACATCCATGGCACGGAGTCACTGAAGTGGCATATACATTAAAAGAGACCTATGCATAGGCAAACTCATTTGAAAAATGACGTTATCTTTTTTTTCAGTTTCAGAACGTTTAGGCGTTACTTCAATTAACCAAAATACGTTTGGAGCAATCAATCCCTTTTTTACGAACATTTTTTTGAATGCATAATATTACCAGAGATTTAGTCGGAGTAACTGTTTGGTTATACGTAACTACAATTTGTCTTCATAATTCAAAAAAGCATAACTCGACAATCGATTTAGAAATGATTTTTGTAAAGATGATGAGAAATAAATAGCCAAGCTTCTTATCATTGTTTTGTGAACATGTTGTGTATGTAATTTTTTTCGGCAACTGATGTATGATTTGTATGATTTTCTTCAATCCCAGACAACGAGACAGCTATATACAATTGGAAAGCATCGAACCGTTTCAATTAATCGTTCGGAACATTGCGATCCATCAATTTGGCGATCAGTCGCATACACACGTGTATTACAACGTGTGGCTAATACTATACTGCCTGTATTCTATATACGAGCGCAAACGTGACGGAAACTTGTTTGTCCCAAGAGGGTGGCCGTCGTGCATCGCTCGAAAGATGTGTATATGAGGTATTCCACATAAAATGGATCATCTCCAGACCTCATTACCTCTGATTTTGTTCTTCTTTTAGGATTTTTTATCCTATATAAAGGTACCTTCACTGATTTATTTCAAATTTTTTCGGCGCCTCGTTCCGGAGTTTTCAATTTTTGAAATTTTGTAATTTTTTACATCCGCGAATTTTTTATCGATGTTATCTCGCGATTGGGACATCGTACAAATATAATCAAGATGGTTAAACGATTCGTCTTGAATTTTATTTTTTTTTCCGGAAACCTTTTGGTTGCCAAAATTTGACATGAAAACTGAAAACCAAATTTTCGACAATTATGTTAAGTCGGAGAATTTTGAAACATTTTTCTTCGGATTCTACACATTTTTTCACGTCCGAATACGTCTTCTTTCAGATGGAGAAATTCGATTTACATTTACTAAAAAATAAAAGAAAAAATAATAATAAAGACATTGATTTTTTTTTAACGAAATTTTGTGTAATTTTATTTCGTTATTCATTTTTTTGTCTCCTAATTCATCAAACCCATCTTTTTCCTGAATTTTTTTTTGTGTAGTTCTCAAGTAAGTCGATGGCATCAAACTTAGAAAAAACGGTAATATAGTACTAAGGAGACGTTATCCCTGTGTTGAGATTCGTCGTTCAGGAAGGTTATTTTTCAACCACACATTCTTCAGCTGACGAATTAGAAAATATACCAACTTTTATACCAACCTCACTGTATTCCATGCTTGTAAAGAAATTCTCTCTTGCTGAAAGAAGTATCAACTTTGAAACGCGAAGAACATGTGAAGAAAAAAAGTGAATCTACTTTTCTATCTATATTTTTCTACTGGCTCTTGTAATTTATTTTTTAAAAAATTCATAAATTGAGTAAAAAAAAATTTCATTTTAGTTTGAATCCTACTTATATAAAAATTTCTATGAATAAATGTTCAACATTTCGGCTGAAATTTTGCGAAAAGTATTTTTCTTATGTCTGATACCAATAATCTTCTATGAAAAAGACGAAGGAATTGAAAACTTTTTTCTTTCATTGAAATATAATTTTTTTTAATAAAGAAAAAAAATCAATATTTTTTTTCTTTTATTTTTTAGTGAATGTAAATCTAATTTTTCCATCTTGAAGAAGACGTAATCGAACGTGAAAAAATGTGTAGAATCCGAAAAAAACATATTTCGAACTTCTCCCACCTGACATAATTGAGGAAAATTTGGTCGTCAATTTTCAAGTCAAATTTTAGTAACCAAAACGTTTCTGGATTAAAAAAAAAATTCAAAAATTTCGATTCAAGACGAATCGATTGACCATCTTAATTATGTTTGTAAGATTTTTCAATCGCGAGCTATGATCGATTAAAAATTCGCGTATGTAAAAAATCACAAAAATTTTAAACTCCGGAATGGGGGGCCGAAAATATTTGAAATAAATCAGCGAAGATACTTTTGTATAACCAAATTCTAAAAGAAAAACTAAATCGGAGGTGATGAGGTCTGGAGATGGTCCACTTCACGTGGAATACCTCATGTATATATATTGACGACACGCTCTCGTTGTCGTTTCCACGAAAATGTGTGGTTTCGTTTGGACCGTAACGGATCTTTATTTCGTGGAGTGATACGCTTTTCCTCCTTTGATTTATCGTAAATATACACGTCAAATGACTAATACTTTTATGCTTCATCCAGCTCACGAATACCGTATTAACCCTTTAATAATCAGCATATACCTAATATAACATTATTATATATTATATATAATATATAATTATATATTATAATATATATATTATAATATTATATATTATAATATATAATATATATTATATATAATATATAATAATATATATTATATATAATATATAATAATATATATTATATATAATATAGCATTATTTAGATTTTGTAGGCTATATTTATGTAATTAATTATATATATGTAATGATATGTAATAATATGTAAGAAAATTATGTAATTAAAAGTTTTAGTTATAGAGTACCACACTGAAAGGTGTATCATATTTAGGACCAATTTATGACCAATTTATGCACTTTAGTCTCATACTTTCCTCTTTTTCTCCGTCTACTATTTTCGTTATATGACCAAGATCAGAGTATAAACCACCCAAGGAGCACAAGTAACACTAGAACGTTCCCTTCCTGTTGTGTCCG
Organism: Rhorus exstirpatorius; assembly: GCA_963564615.1. Classification (NCBI taxonomy): domain Eukaryota; kingdom Metazoa; phylum Arthropoda; class Insecta; order Hymenoptera; family Ichneumonidae; genus Rhorus; species Rhorus exstirpatorius. Next base: position 52,804,671 of record OY751313.1, read on the forward strand.
TTCGTCCGATTACTTTTGACTCTCACGTGTGCACGTCTGTGGATACGCACACCCTTACGAGTGTCTCCTAGTCGAGACGAGCCTCAAACCAGCGAGACCAAAGAGTATAGTATGACCCAGGGAAGCGTTTACGAGATATCTTGTGACTTGACGGCAGACGACGAACGCTGGGAAATGGACCACCCTGAAACTCGTGGTAAACGAATCTATCACGATATATGGCGGATATATTACGTGCATATATCCTCACGGAATCTGTTGATCGGACGAGGTCGAATCACGTATTATATATATACATATATTTATCGTGAGCGTCACTAGAATTGAATAAGAATTAAAATTGTCATATTGCTTGAAACCATATAATATTCAAAGTAAATTTAGTATTGACTGCATTAAGCTAAAGAAGAGGTCATATATAAGAGAGAAAAAATGGGAAAATTGCATTTTGAAATTTGCATTCGCCTCTATGTACGAGTTGAACAATATTGTAAAAGTTACTTGCTATTGAATTCGAGAATGAGCAAAAGTCCGAAGGAAGCAATCTGCAAATTTGAATTTGCATCTTTTTCAACGAAACAATTATTCATTATTTGTAATAAAAAGATATATATTGATTGAGTAGCGACATCGTTGTACCAGATTTTTGTTTCATTATACACACAAAAGTTTTAACTCAATTTTATCAGGAAAATTATTCACATAATCATTCCAAATGATTCTTCATTCAATCGATGCTCATCCTTCTGAGTCCGAGCCTGAGAAATTTTACGAAAAACGGTGGCATCTTTGAAAATTCATTCGAAAGGGGATTGAAAAATATGACTACACATCCGCACCGAGTGTTCGACGCAAAAGACTCGTACAATGGAATATGAGTCGATTTCATCGTGAAGTGCTACTGTTGAGAGATCTTTTTTTTTCACCTCGCCCAACGCGTCAGAAGAACTTTTACGTTACGATATATCCATTGCGAGATATTTATACTCTTTCAGAGGTAGAGATGGATTTTCGTCGTTTTTCACGCGCGACAATAAGAATTCTCTTTTGGATATAATCGTAGATACTCTCTCTCTCTCTCTCTCTCTCTATATATATATATATATATATATATATATATATATATATATATATATCTTTCTCTCTGTTATGGGATTTCCGAGCACTTGAGGCAAAAGAAAAAAAAAATTGGGGGAGATACGAGAAAAACGAAAAGTCTGAATGCACGATGTGAAAGTAGAGAGCCCACGATCGAGAGGAAGAGCGTCTGTATGGGGAGGGAGAATTTCCTGGTGTGAAGATTGGCTCAAACGCGTGGGATTGCGGGGGATTAAAATGCGGAGCTGCGAGAACGCGAAGGGTATTTAATCCGTTCTTGTGTGAATGTATTGCGCACACGTGAGAGTCCTGTATGGATAAGCTAGCCAATTCTAGTGACACTGAGAGAGGGAGAGAAGGAGAGAGAGAGAGAGAGAGCGAGAGAGAGAGAGAGAGAGAGCGAGAGAGAGAGAGAGAGAAAAAAGAGCTTTTCCGGAACGAGGATGAGGTAGACGACACACTTTGTTAAGTGCGGAATGTCGAGTGGATGAGGGATCGTATATGCGGTGTGTTCAGAAATCAATTCAAAGCTTCGCGGTCCTCGAGCATCGAATCCTCGTGGGGCTTTTGGCTTATGTGTTACGGCACATATATAACCGACAGATACGGATAATAATAATAACCCAATCTCAATGACAAAAGATTCTTACGAATACGTACATCCAGGGATGTTTTTTTTTTATTCCCCTTTCATATAGCTCGCTCTTTTTTCAAACAATAAAGAATTGACATAAACGTGACAATAATTTTGTTCGAACGCACGTATTATGATTGCTGAAACAATCTCTTTGTTCACACGAGAAAAATCTTCGAGTTTCGCTTGTTCATTATATGCTTTCGCTTAAACAACAGCAAAGCTATATTGTCTCTTAAATGCAGGATAATGTTTTCTGCTATCTGGCCAATTTCCGGAGACGTCCTTCAATGTTTTCCTTCACGGTTAATAACTTGTCACTGTTATCGATTTTTTAAATCGTGAAATTTTCGACGAACAGACTTTTTAGACTTTTTTTTTATCCATCAGCGCTGACTGACTGTTTTGATATATGATTTGAAGTGGCATTGTCAGCTCAGGGATCACGCCTTCCACATGACACGCTTTTTCACGCATCATGTGTAATCGAATTTTCGATTTGAACAATTTTCTTGCACGAAATATTCCCCGACCAATGTGCGATAAGCGACAATGGAAATTTTCGGCAAATTTAGGCATGGACATAATAGTTAAAGTGAAAATCCATTTACCCATACCGATAGACGAGGAAATTAGCATTTCAAATCTGAAAATTTCGTACACATCACCGCAAAATTCCACCATACAAATTGAATAAAGTTTTACGTGAGCCAGACACTGGCCCAGTCACAGTAGGAATGAACATAAAAAAAAAAAAATTATCGTATCAATAAATTACACAGAATTGCCGATGATTTTTTGCATTCATATATTACATATGTATGCAATAAAAAGATCGGAAATTCTGTACAAATCGTTATTCATCGTTTTTTTTTTTAAATCTCGATCGGTCATCGCCGATTTATTACAATATAAAAGTGCACACGGTAAATCGTCAAAACGTTTTACATCCATACGCGAAGCAGCATCTGGCATCGAAAGCAGTGCTCGACACTCATGACTCCAATACCTCGAGGTCCATTGTATTACGTTTTACGTATCGTTCACTATTGCAGTTTGCATTTTCCACGAGATACGATAGAAGAGTGAGTCTGCGTGTGGAGTGCCATCGGGAATACGATGATTAGTGACCGCACACTTGACCTGACTGACCCACGTCCCCATCGTCCGGGAAATAAATGGCATTATATCGATACCGCGTGTCCAAGATCGCATATATGGATATATACATATTACATATTTGTGTATTGTATATGTTGCAGCTCTAAGGGCCGTATATACTCGACACCGACATATAATATCGATGTCGATGACACCCCACATTTTTCGACGTGTATTTTACGACGGTATACTCGCATCTCGCTCTCAAGTCCTTACTTTGGGTTCCTTTTTCGGCTTTATTACGGTTTTTAGGCAAAGCTTTCGTTCGCACTCTCTCTTTTTTCTCCCTCGATTCTTTATGTGCACTCTTGAGCTCTTCTCCTGTGATTAATACAGTTTCATACACGAGAGAGAGAGAGAGAGAGAGAGAGAGAGAGAGAGAGAGAGAGAGAGAGAGGAAGAGATTTGGAACACGCGTCACGCATTTATTATGTGCCTTGTAGTACGGTACATAATAACACGGTGTGAAGAGGAGATTTACACGCATGAAATACCGTTACATGATCAGAGTCAGCGGGAAGTACGGGGCAAGGACACTCAGGGGCGAGAGGGGATGAATTTATTGACTGGACAGCGCATTCACACTGCGCGCGGGGTGAGTTCCGGATGGAAAACTGCCGGTCCAGGACTCTCCATAGCCAGTTTCTTCATAAGGATTTACGAAATTCATGAGTTTCGTCGATTAAACGTTAATGGATCGGATTTCTTTTTTTTTCCCCCCGTGAGTCTCGCGTTCAGAGGCGTCAAGTCACCCTCCTAACTTGGGAAATTGAGTTGAAGATTTTATTTACGAAAGAAAATAATGCGAAAAAAATATACCAGAGAGCCTCTCTGTAACGTTGGGAAAAATGAAAGAATAGCGAGGATGTTGATAGTTTTATGAATAATTTATCTTTCTGTCACTTCGAAATAAAAAAAATTATACGCCAAAAAAACTGGCTATTCAATTTTTGGATTGCTTTATTTTTACTCGCTATAAATATGCAGCTGTCATCAGTCGTTGGCTTGGAATTTTTATTCGATATAATTTCAGGCGTATTCTTCGTGTAGAATTTTCCAATCAATTATCCAACTTTCATACGTGTGACCACGTTGAATTCACTTGTATTTCAATGTTAGTTTGAGAAACTTGATATATACTTTTTTTTCAAAAGATTTTTACCAGCACACTCGATCCTCTGAAGTATTTTTGCGTTGATAATACAATTCTCCGTTGGCTATAACCGGTTGCGTGCATGAGATTTATCCGGTCATATACGCTCATGCTTTGTATACTCTCTTTGTTATTATCTATTTATATATACATATCTGTATATATCTCAATAGATACTAGAGAATACGCGAGCGCAGAAACAGAGTAGATGAGCTCTCGAACAATTTATGGCGACTCCTCTGTATATCTCATTTCGCTTTCTCTCCTACATTTGAGCTGCGAAATCGCGTCAGCATTTAACGTCGTGCAGCAGTATATTAGGCGAAATATACAGCAGGTTAACGATGCGCGGCAAGGCGGGGGCAAGGGGGATGGTTTGGTCCAGGACGCGCGGACTATCCTCCCTCACGGGCCATTACTGTTACCTTTGATCATTGCATGACCAGAGTTTAACGCTGCGTCATCAGGGTATGAATTTCTCTCGCGCGCCTACACGTTCGCGCTATCTGCCGCAATAATTTACAATCCAACGAGTCACGTCTCCCAGCATACACTTATATAACTTTCGTGTATACATATAATATATATATATATGTGTATGTGTGTGTGTGTGTGCAACGCTTCATTCCCATTTTCCTCTTTCGCACTATCTCACACTGTGTCTCTCCTGCGAAAACGCACTTATCCAACTAATGTAGCCAAAATTCGCGGCAATCATTTCTCCACTCGAAATTTCCCGAGAGCCTTTGTCGCTTCGTACAGTATAATTCTTTTTCACGTAATCCGCAATTTCCATAATCATAATCGTTCAAAATCCGTCATTTTTTCGACAAGTTTGATAATTCGCCCTGCGATTAAGCCACCACTGCCAGCGCTATGACCATCATTTTCCTTTCATTAATTATGTAATTCGACCCCTGAAGGGGTGCCATACTTGTAAAAAATGAGGCGTCAATGTCTGTCGCCATCTCCCGGTCTATATTGTAAGCTTCACATATCTACTCATAGGGGATTTGTAATATTGAGTTTTACTCCATTAAACATCCAACTTATGACGTATATTATAATGACTTGCGAATGTTCTCAAATGTTCTATGACATCTCGTAATCATACAATGATCGATATCAAAGACGAGCTTGTCAAACTTTCGTAATTATTCGGTCGAATTCACATGGGCTATAGAAATTGGTATAATTTTAGAGACTGACGCGAAGCAAAACCTTTCTGTCTGGATTTTTGCCGGCATTAATCTCGCATTATTAATTTGGTAATCGCACAGATATAGGAAAAAGGTATTTCAAGTCAGTGGACAGAACATAAAGACGTAATAAAGAAAATTTTTTGAGTCATTCAACATATGGTATATCTGATTTTTACGAAAAAAAAAAATTAAAAAATTATATTTCAAGCATCTCGTGCTGTGTCTAACGTTATGAAATTGAATTAAAAGATAGTGCTTGTGGTGGACTAGTTAAGTGAGTGATTTGTCTAGCTATAATATTGTCACAGAAAACCTATAAAATCACTTGAATTCGTTTTTTTTTAAGAACACTTGACGTACACTTGGCTTACACTTGACTTAGTTTGGTGAATGATTTCAGACATGGTCTGCCATCGAAATACTGAGAAAAAAATTTGAATTCATTATAATTATTTTCAATTCTTGATACAACTTTATCGTGTTATGGGTAGAATTAAATAATAGGGCGTTGACGAAAATTCTAAAGTATCATGAATCCTCTAATGCACTTGTAGCAGAGGAGAGCTATATCAGCTACCCCGATGGAAATTTAGACTAAATATTGCTGATGATTGTTAACGCCCTGCCCCCCCCCCCCCCCATTTTCCATGGAATCGATGAATATATTAAAATTTCATGAACAAATAGATTATTGAATGCCAGCCACTTCTCCATGATCTAATTTAATGTTTCATTAAAGCTCCTGGCTGATTTTTCCGTATTGTCTATGCTCAAGTGATAACTTTTAGATCGGAATTTCGTCCTAAAGTATTCGTTAACGCGATCAGAAGGTCTCGAGTCAAAATAAGTACAAATTCGAGTATAATGAGATATTGAAAATTCGCAAAGTTTTCGATTATAGGAGCGCAAAAGTACAAGAACTATCATGACTATATACAAGTGCAGTCACTCTGCTCTTTAAAGATCGAAAAACAACCTTGACGACCAATCCGACAATGGTCCATGCTGCGGTCCGTGCATTTCGGCATCACCGAAAGAGTTTGGACCAAAGTCGGTAGAAACTGGAGAGGAAAACAAGATGAAGAGAAAGAGGGAGAGAGAGAGAGAGAGAGAGAGAGAGAGAGAGAGAGAGAGACTCCGAGCTACAGACGCCTGTTGCATGTTGGCTTTCATCTCGTGCGTGACGTCATACCGCGAAGCAACGCCGCAGTACTACCACACCGCGAAAACTCAACGGTCGTGGAGCGGGGAGTTAGGTGGGACTTGAGGAGTGGGTAGGGGATATGCGGTTCGTGGCTCCACGTTGTGACGATAGGGTCGAGTCACAGGGGTAGTTTTGTCCAAGTGGGGATTTAAGGGGTGAGTCGGAGGAGCAAGGGGGGGGGGGGAAGGATATGATAGCATTGGAGGGCGTGCTTGACAAAGGCGTGGTTAGCTTGTTCCCACCCAACAATAAACAAGCGACTCCTACTTGTTAATTTGTTTGCATTACGCCCTGTTCTCTCATCCTTTTCCCCACAGATACGTGTACATTATTGTGTATAGATATATCTTGCTCTCTCTCTCCCTCTATCCCTCTATTCTTAGCCTTCATCACGAAACTTTCGTTCGTCGTCGTTTCTTCGTCCCTTTAATATTCCCTCATTCGCATTTTCACCCTTTCTCTCACACACGCGCGCGCGCACACACACACACACCTGTCCGGAATCGCGGACTTACCTGCGACTCGCGATTGAACTCACCGAGAAGCACATCCCCTATACTTAGGATATAGGGTCATACAGATAGATCAGAGTGCCCACAACAATAATTGAATTTATATGAATACAAATTATTGGCTTAGAGTATTGTTTGAGGCTAATATATATCAAGTTAGGTAACTTAGTGGTCCTAGTATACTATCAACTGAAAATTTGGAGTTATCACTTCAATGGTTGTAATCACTCAAATTTCTCTGTGAGGTTTCTGATATTAGGAATCGTGGCACAAGATACACGGAACAAAATGGATTACGGTTTTTCTTACTGATCGTAGGTGGTTAATGCGAACCCAAGGATGAGATTTGTATGATTAATGTAGTACTATTGCATTTTGTCCATCCATATGCAGCTCTGATCGCGAGATAAAAATAATATGCCCAACTAAAGTACGATTTTTAGCGCCTTTGTCAGAAGTAACCATGCCAATTCTATCGACTTTAATTTTTTTTTCATTTACAGTGTAAATAGTCGGTAATCTTTCTCGAATTTTTTATAAACGTGGTCGCCTGATGTATGCATTTATCTCTAAGATGTAAGAAATTCATCAATGTATCTGATAAGTTCTTGGTAGTACACTGCCTCAAGTTCCTACGGAGTCAGTTCGGTTCTGATCGGAATTATTGCCGATGAAGACAGTATATGGTAAGAATACGCGATAAAGTTTCAATGACCATATGTACAACCAGAGGCACACAATTTTTGGTAAACAGGAATTATTAAGGCAGGCTTTGTCATATACATTTATTTAATTTTTTGCCCAATACAATGAACAATATCCCGCTACGATGATTTGAATAGACATATAATATCGTTAATGATTCATTGTCGCCATACGTGGTTATCTTTCAAATAACATATGCATGATGAGACGCAGTAAGTCCGCGGGTTTGCTGATAACGGCTGCGAGGATGATAGCTGGGCAATTAACGAGACACTCTCATCGCGTCTCTAGGGATACTTATATATATGTACTGCTCTGAATATTCGAATATTTTATGTTAAAATTTCATTAACCGACGAATAACTGACGTGCTCAAAGAGACGATACAAATATTTGTTATAAAGTCTTATCACGCACCTGCTCGTCAAATTTGTACAGTTTGCTTCACGATCCGATGAATAATTAATTCATCCGATAGAAAAATTCCATCCTTTCGTGCAGTCACGTAACTTTATTTGCAGTTATGTAATGAAGAATAAACCGTAGGGAATTTCAGTAAAACGAGTCTTTATAAGAAAATTCAAAGGGATAAAATTTTCATAAAGAAACTCTCGAATAAGATGAATTGTAATAAAAAGATTGAGTATTATTATTACCTCATGCAAACGGATTATGTAGAGCAAGGAAATAATTCCGATAAATGTATTAATACGAATATGAAAATTTCGGATATTTTTGCTGTCTATGAACTTTTCACATTGTTACCTCGTTAAGTTCGCGTCCTCAAATATATAGTGATGGAGTGTCGCAGGCGCGAATTATGCAAGAAATTTTTCTGAACCGTTAATAATTTTTTGTGCCATGATGTGGTGTATACGAGTTGAGGATGGAAAAAAAATTAGAAATAACGAGCGGGAGAAAGAAAGGAGGGTTCTGCTTCGTGATATCTCGGCGTCGCGAAAGTCAGCGTTGTATACTCAAGTGACTGGAACATAATTAAAAAGAACAGACCTCGGACTCATTCGACGAAGCTAGAGATAACAGATCTGACTCCTGAAATATCAACCACTGACAAACCAAAGGACATAACTGACGCAATTAATCACGAGAAACGGTGCGGATTATATTCTCTTTCGTTTATACCATCAGCAAAATGACTTCATCACCGACCCGTTTCAATATAAACGTATTTCGTAATATTCGATGTTCTTTTCCATGTTTGCGTACCCAATGGTGGCCAAGAAAACAATGTCGGTCCATCCCTGGAACAGAGTTATTTACCAAGCATCGTTAAAATATTATCGGCCCAAAAGCTATTCCCAGTTGTATACTGTCTGAATGGTACATGGTGCTTGACAACCATTGGGTCTAATATTCAGTCCAAGGATTGAACCAAGGTTGGCCCAGCGGTAATCAACAATGATTATTCCGTGCTCGGTCGCCACGTTAGGGCCATCGCTTGGAAAACATACAGCCTAATCGTTCATGCCAACGCGGCGTGGACTTGACACTTTTGGCCCAAAGCTTGTCCCATTTCAGGCTTCATGGTGTACGCCAACGGTTGGGCACCTCATATCGCCTCGTTCAGTTTTACAAGCCTGTACAACAATTTTAAAGTAGAAAAGTACTCGTGGTTCTTGAGAAATTGATTTGTTAATAACTAACATACAAAAAGTAAATTAATTATATAAATATTACTTTTTTTTTTGTATATAATTTGTACATAATTGCGCATAGCTATTTTGAAATTCAATTGGTAATTAACAGTTGAATAATAATGTCACTTAGTATTGTCTTGCACACAGTCTCACAAGCCTATTATAACAATTTTCATTCCTCAAGTACCTATATAGACGGATCTTGCGAAATATAATTGTTAACTAAGGTGTACTGGGTAAATTAATGGCATGAGTATATTTTTTCTACACCATCTTTCACACTTTTAATATTTCACGCATCAATTTTTATAATTTCAAATCGTAATTCTTATGAAATTCTTCTTGAATTCGCCAATTGAAGGCTCAGTGGTTCAAATCTCGGACGATGATTTTGCATGCAATTTTTTTTTTTTTTTTTTTTTTTTTTTAACGCCGGGTGCTCAAACTTGCATGTAAATAACACTCAGGAAAATTAATTTGGCACCTATTATCGCCCGGAAACAATTTCTACACGGGTGAACGTTTGAGAATCGTGAAAATTGCCGATTGGACGATGCGCTCCCCAAGCATTGGGACATGAATGGATATACAATAACACAAGTTTGCGTCGAGGATTGGCAGAACACGTGGTCCATCATCGGCCTTATTTTATCATATCAAGCATGGCCCATCCTTAATTGTATTATCTATGCCAATTAACGCTTGGTAAGATTCGGGGCCATCAGACAGGACCGGCGGCTGAGCTGATGGTATACACGCACCATTTGCTTTAGAATCCAACGAAAGTTAATGCTGTCAACTGAGAATTAAGTACATATCGGTAATATTTATTCATGTGTGCAAGGCACATGCCACGTAAAAATTGCTCAATTCTCATAAGGAAATGACTCAACGCTCTTTTTAGCTATGGTCTTCGTAATTTATCGTAGCTATTATGTCTTTTTTATTCGATCGTTTTTTTATCCTTCGCTAACTAAATATTATAATACATGGATCAACGGTAGTGAACGCGCGGTCGGTGTGTGGCTCTGGCGATCTCCCAAGTTAAGTAGTATTGGCCGAGGCCACTACTTGGATGGGTGACTGCTTAGCCGTGCACTGGCTGGCGCGCCGATTACCGAGCGGGAGGCAGTTTTACTGAGATTTGGATTGTAAAATATCGAAAACTCAGTAAAAATAAGGGTGTCTGTATCGGTATGGGTTTTCCGCAGTTTCCCCATGTCCACGGCGAATGCGATACAGTGTAGCTAAAAAGCAGCTGCAGATGCTACGGAAGTTAGGTTAGTTTAGCGAAGTGCGGGCAGGGAGTGATAGAAGGGATAAAATAGGAAGGGTTAATACGTAAAAACCCGCAAGGGTATACGTTGGAACACACACATAAATTTTTTTTTTTTTTTAAATATATAATACATGGATTTGGAGATGATTTTAAGTTGTCATGAATCGATCGTATTTTTCATGGGTTTACCGGATTAAAAAAAAAAAACAATTTCGCTTCCTAAAATAATATTTTGACACTGCAAATGCTGGCGATTGCTGGAAGCCGCATCAAGAAACATCTGAGAAATTAGAAATCAATTCTTGATGATAAAATTCATTGAAACCATCGTAAAATTGAATAAGGATTTAAAAATATTTTTGACGGAAAATATTTTTATTACGATATAATTAGAGACAGGTTGGCACCATGGGATAATATGGTGACTATATATAGCAGTATAAGTATCATGGACATTTAAAGAGGTGTTCTTGTGTCAATTCACTTGGATGTCATCATACTCCGTATATGCTGATCGCGATTGTCCTCATAGGTGGAGACACTAACGATCACAGCATCCTTTTTTTCAATTGATGAGAACAATGAATTATTATTTATTCACGCGTTTGAACGATACCGCAGAACTATTCTTTCGAATGCAACGAATTATTATAGCCTCGAAAAAAGTTCTTTGCCCCGCCACAATCCTTTGTCGAATGAATAAGCTCCTTTCTTTCAGTCACTTTTTAGAATAGTAAAGGTCTTCGAAAGAAAATTATCCAGAAGCATTGAGCCCAGTATACGTCTAAGGTTATAATTTATAGCCTCCTAAAAAATCCCAGTTATAAAATATAATAAATATACATAGATATATTATATAATATGTATATATATATCGAGGGCAAGGAACACAGAGAAGGCGAGTTTTTCGCGTCGCGGATGGTACAGATGCCTGGAAACGGGTAACGACTTGACCTTGGCTGGATTCACGCGTAGCTGAGCTAACGCAAAATCGAAACGCGTTACTTCCACCCCCTAGATATCCTAAAGCCGTCTCCACATCGTGACCTCCCTCCCGCACACTGCCGCGGGAGACTCTTCTCTTACTGCTGTACTGCTATCTAACCCCCTACCGCCCTTAACCGCCAGTCTATGTCTCGCGCCCTTTCTCGGTTTTGCCATCCGCGAACTCCTGCAAAACGCGAGTTATAAGATGTTGTAACCGAGGTTATATCGACGCGATAGCTCGCTTAATCCGTATTGCGGTCTCGGTGAATATAAAGTCAGATAAACTGTACACAAATGACACCATAGAGGAAAATCGCTTTGACTCCCATATATATAGTGAGAATTAGATACGTTAGGGTAATTGTAGGGTTAGTGGATAATTGAATGCATTTTTTACTATTTACCTTTGGAAACAAATTCAGGAATAAGCTGAAGTCAGTTTGAAATGTTTGACCTACTGCGTCATCATTTTTTGTAAACTAAGAAAAAAAATTTGTAAAATTTTGATCGGAGAACATACATGAACTGTATTTTTGACCTAATTGTCACGATACAATGGCAGGGAAACTTACAGGCGTATAGTTATATTAAAAAATGATCGGAGAGAGTGTTAAGTTTGACTCCAACTGTCGTAACAATAAGCTGGCGATTAGAATTTCAGTTTTGACAACGACCTTTTCATTTCAATACGCCAACAAATAGCAAATTAAGCAAAAATTTGGTCGCCCTTAACTAAGAATTTATTTGACAGCCATTGAATTTAATTGAACGAGTATATTTTTCTTTTCTCGAAACATTTTTCTAGCACACGCAGTCAATTTTATGCGTCAGCACCAAAAATACCGCCACGTATTTCTCAGGTTTTACTTGATCTATAGCAAGGTACGAAAATAACGAGGCGAGAAAACAAAGGGTCAAATATTTGAATAATTAAAATTTGAAAATTTTGAATAATTAAGTCTCTTGGCGACCCACTTCTTTGTGTTTCAATACCGAAATTCGATAATCTGGAAAAATGTTCTTGTTTTTAATTTCAACATGCATCCAACAGTGTCAAAAAAAAAATTCCCGCTGCCTAGAATTTTTTCAGAGCACAATATGAAAAAGATACTTCTTTTTAAATTACTCTATGAGACATATTCGTACTTGGTTGAAGGTGACAGCCGATTTCTCACGACAAGTAATAGCTGTCGTTGTGGCCACTCGAGTTTTACAAGCGTGCGAATTACTCGTATTCGATATACACTAATTTCTATATGTAACCCCAATGTATGCCATTTGATTTTGCACGAGAGCTAGGGCCCTTCAGGTCAACGGTTACTCTCTTGAATCGAATCGCCACTCTAGATCGACTTCTTCGAGATTGCCCGCACGTTCTCGAGTATACATTCTCTCCCCTCGTGTCTTTTTTTTGTTGCAAACGCTTATACGCACCCTTCTACCATTATACATTACCATGATTGCGAGCAGCTTTTGTACAATCGTCTTTATTCTGTTGGACGATATTTTAATCGGAGTCATCATTTATAAGAGACAGCTGAATTTATTTTCATTATATATAGTATATACTTTCGGAAAATAAATTTCGTATCGCAGTAACATAAGTTACTGTGTGCAAATATATGATTTGTAAAAATAAGTGAAATTATAGTGAATTAGGTAAGAGAGGCTACGCATAACACTCTCGGGGTATATAGGTTTCATGAAATGAACTGTAAGAATTTTGTATTTTTTCTTTTCGCATGAGCCCCGATAACTTAATTCATCGAACGTCAAGGTTTTACAAAGCTCTTGGTTGGTTTTCTGAGCATCGCGAAGCGATGATCACTGAGCCGCGAAGCGACAGCCTCCATATGACCGTGTTTCATCGACTCCGAATTCCGTGCATAGGCTTCTCCATATTATGTCGCAGCCAAAAACTTTACGGTCAATGTTGCTCAAGTTTTGAAAATAGCTGGATTGATCAAGTTTCGTTGTGAAATATATACAAAAAAAAAATGGAGTCTCAAAGTTCGATTTTGTCTGATATTCGTTTCGCCTTAATTTCGAACGAAATAATAGGGCTCTCTCGTGTGTTTAATTCGATAACGTGGAAAAATAAATAAAAATAAAATTTTATTCACAAAAATTTCTCCAATCCGTCATCATCCTCTCGAAGCTCAGGATGTATATATATTATCGTAGGAGAGACGTCGACTCGTGTGAAACGACCTTACTGTATCTACGAAGATTTCCACGACGAGGGGATTTGGTGACACGGAGAGAGAATCGAAAGTCTGGGGGTGGGGAGGGGGGGGGGGAGATTCTGCGTGTGCTATCCAAGCGAGAGGAAAACCGTAGTAGACGTACGGGCAAGTGACAGGGGTTGGATGCAACTACCCTCGCGACGAACCGACCAGGCAAGAGCGCATTATTCCAGATATATATATATATATATATACGTGTGTGTATATATTTGTACCATACTGATGTATATAGTCGTCGTAGAGAGAAAGAGCGAGAAAACGCGAAACGCATATATTGTATGTATAGAACGAGAGGGTGAGACACGAAGTGAGGGTGAGTCACCCCCGTGGCGCACTCTGGCGTACATAACACCCACGGTCACCCCACGCGTGACTAGATACCGTTTTGCACAAAGGGGACAAACGCCAATTATATTTTAATATCCTCCATGGGCGACACGATGCCTCTCTCTCTCTGTTGCCAGGCTCGCGGAAACCAACTTTCGACGAATAACGAAAATTCTAAAGCTTTCGGGGCAGCGCATAACTCGACTGCTGCTGCGGATATAAATATACAGAGGATAAATTCACATATATATTATTTATGCATGTTTCCGCGTGTGTTATAAATACAATCGGGGAGGGGGGCAAAAGTGTAATGCGAGGAAATTTCATTCGTAAAATTTCAAATCGAGTTGTTATAGATATTGAGGCATTCCACGCCATTTAGGCCATTCAATTTTTCCGATTTTTATATTTAGAATATTATTTAAAAAATGATACAACAGTGTAACTTTTACAGCCTACGCAAGTATATATCCATATTATGCAGTAAAACGGTTTTGTTATAGATAAGCAAGAAACTTTATACAGTGAGAATTGTTCAACTGCGCTATCGAAGTGAGCTTGCATCAACGCGAATATGCGTCTTATATACAGCATTGTGCGGCCCATAGTGTATGCAAGTAAACGTCGGATATAATATTGAACTAAAAAAAAAGGTCGACATTGCTGCAATACTAGCGCTATATAGATACGACAAAAAGAATAACAGGAAAAAGAGTTGGATGTTTCATTCGTGAACGGTGTATGTCAAAGTACGGAGGTTTCCGTAATTATATCGACTATTATACAACATGCCTCTTATCGCGCTAACACACTTGTTCATAGCGACAAGTTTTCTGGGACAAAAATGGCCAATATAAAACGCGACGATATATACTCTCGATTTCTATATTTGTCACTCGTTTATCTGTGGCGCGTTGCGTACATAAATTTTCACGCGAGTATCGAAACTCGAGTCTTGTATTATAGATGTATTATACAATATATACATCGATCTCTCTCATCTGTTTTACGAAAATAATGCAAATTATTCTCTCATGTACTCTGCGTTCCCAGAGTATATCATATCCAGAATTCTTCGCAGGCGACTTCTTTCCTTAATCCGCACACCCTTCGCAAGCGAGAGTTTTAAATTTCTTTAAGAATTCATTCGATCATAAAGCGAAAAGTAAGAAAAAAAAATACGAGTCTCTGCGTTGCGAGTCACGTGGATGATCGGTACATACGACCGAGATCGACGACGGTCGGTGCCCATCTGTCGTCGACGTTCAGAATCTCTCGCGTTCCTTGACACTCGACTCTCGTGCTCATTCCTCTCTTCTCACCCTCTCACTCTCTCGTCTTACTCTTACCACACAGAACACCCACACACAAACACACACCACACACGTAAGCGCAAGCACACAACCAAACCCAAGAGTTCCATCGGAGTTTCGCGCTTGCGTGTTTTGTGCCACGTTTTTCACAGGGGTGCTAGCGCCCTCCAATGTGCCTTCCGCACCGTTGAGCATTTCCACCATTCAGAATCGATGATGTCACGTTGCGGGCGGGGGCTGAGCACCGAGTTCGGGGATTCCCCCCACCGTCGTGGCGTCATCTATCCCCGGGAACATCGGGGGGGGGGGGGGGAATACCAACGAATCGTTTTCATTGGTCGGCCAGAACCAACACTCGGAACTCTTGCCAACACTGATCGACTCGCGCGAATGCCGTTCCGCGCGTTCGGGGGATCCCGGGGATGTTCACGATCCCCTCTGTATGCTATACCGCACTACCATACTATTCGGCGAGATATGAAAACACCGGCGGAGAGTCGAACGGAGATAAAAGATAGACGGGGTATCGGAGAAACTGCCAGCAGTCGACTCGATATCTCGACATTCAACGTATAAACGTGTATATATATATATATATATATATATATATATACACATCGCGCCATACACATTACATACACACATGCACACACGTAGTTCTTGCACGTAGAAATACTGTATAATACTTAACTAACATCCCCGCACAACCTCCTTCGACTTCCACGTCTCGTATCTCTCTTCGCCCTTTCTTCGACGTTCTCTCGACTACTAACACCAACCAGCGTACACGACCAATACGACCAACACATACACACACACACACACACACACACACACACACACACACACACACACACACACACACACACACACACACACACACACAGCGTTTCCCCACTGTTCCATTCGTTTCACGAAGAACCGAGATAGCCGAGGTTCAGTCGGTGAGAGTCAATGCGACGAGATCCACACCGGAGAGGGTTGGACTCCGAGAGCTCTGCGAGAGCGATAAAGAGGAGGAGAGAGCCCAAAGCGCAAATAACACGAGGAAGAGAAGGGTTGAAGCCAGAGAGAGAAAGAGAGGGAGAGAGAAAGAGAGAGAGAGAGAGAGAGAGAGAGAGAGAGAGAGAGAAAGAGAACGAAAGGCTTAAGCGAATAGGTTGAGAGCGAGCGAGACGAGTAGTTCGTCAAAAGGTCCAACGCGGGCTCCAGCATCCGAGGCAGAGCACCGGTTTATAGAGTAGGAGACACGGCGCAGCGTACTCGCGCTTTTCTCGCTCCTCGTGTTTTCTCTCTATCCCCTCTTCCCCCAATCATCCCTCCCCAAGCCCAATCTCCTACCCGTGTGTACCAACTCTGGGGCTATTTTGGCCCCACGGTGGTGCGCTCTCCGCGCTACAACGAGCGTGTCGTTGAGCGGCAAAACGCCACGCGACTTCGCACCGACGGCATCCGAACGGGATCGCGGCCCCCGTAACCAAATTCCTCATTAAACGAGGAAATATATATATATACACACACATATATATATGTATCGCCCCGCCACCGTGCAAAAATTTTGGATTTTTTTCTTTTCTTTATCACTTTTCACCTCGCGCACAATATCGAAGATATCGAATCATAGCTCATTTTGTTCGTGATTTAAATTAAAATAATATTCGTTTACGTATGCAGAACGTGGAAAATTTTCGCGCGCAAATCGAGTTTTTTTTTTTTTCTTTCGCTGTTTCGGCATCGAACAAGCTCTGGCGTTTGCTTTGTTTTCGTTGTCTTTGTTTATTTTAAATACTCCTCATCGTCTCTGTTTCGCATCGCATTGTCGAATTCGTCAATCATTGCGTTATGCGACAGCGGGGAAAAAGCTCTTCGAAATTTTGACTGAGGGGAGAAAATCGGGATTAGTGTCGGGGAATTCGAGCTGGTTGCTCATATGCGAATCAAGATTCTTCGTAAATCCGTTTAACGTGCGTGTATAAAAATCTTCGTGCTTCGTTATGACGTCGTGTTGACGATCTTTCGAGATTTTGGCAATTTTTTTTTCGTTCATAAAAACGAGAAACTCGAGAGATAAAGAGAGGGGAAAAAAAAAAATAAATCTGAAGTGTACGTGCAAATTGGAACAATTTCGTCGACGCAGATTGAAAGCAAGAAGGAAGGAAAAAGAAAATAAAAACGTCTTACAGGGAAAATCAGTGAAAATATTGAATCGCGAATAGCGAGGAGACTGTTATACTGAAGCGTGAAAAATTTTTAGTCACAATTGCGGGTGCGAGAGACAGGTCAAGTGTGATTAGTAATTGTATATAATAATAACAATAATAATAGTAATAATAATTATAATTATAACAAGTGCATAAAGGACGAGTAAATCGAAAAAATATATAGTGAAAAGACAACGTGCGTTTGACGAACTTATATTCGACCGCCGTCGGCATAACTTGGTACGTACAATCGCAATATAAACTCAAGTATACAATTTTTTAAAGTTGTTTTCAACAGTAGTCGATTGTCTATAATTCGCAAAAATGCAATTGGCCTCGAATTATTCTTTTTTTTCTCAATGAGTGAGAGCACCTTTTCAACTTGCTGGAAAAAATGGTATTGAAAATTCGAAACGAGCGACCATCGAAAACGCTTCTAACGATCATGCAGGTGACAAATTTTCCGATTCGAATCCAATAAATTTTGAAATTTTGAATTTTCTGATAAACATGAATTTTTTTTTTTCGAAACAAATCGAATTTTTCTATTCGACTACATTCGAAAAGTTTCAGTATTAAATTTTCTACGTGTCGAATTTTTGAATAAAGTTATTCGATCCATCAAATTTCACGTCACAATGCCGCGGATACAGCGGAAAATGGCAATAGTAAAGAATTACGATGATGATAATTGAAATCTTATTGTTTAAATGCCATAAAGATAATTGAGAAATTGAATTTTCCCATCTCTCGAACGAATATGTAAAAAAATAAAAATAAATAACTCACGACTTCTTATTATAAACGTGTGTTGAATATTCTTTTACACGCGTCCACAATAATTATTTCGAACAAACTTTCGTTTGAAATTTTCAATATGGTTATTTTTTTGGCGATTTTAAAAATAAAAGCTCGTTTAGCTTTCACGATTTTTGAGGGCAAAGTCCCTCATTCATCCGATTATCATTGAAGCACGATTATAAGACACCTGCGTATTTTATGACAATATATATATTTACAAGAAGATAAGACTCCCGTATATGTACATGAGTTATCTTCGTCCCGTGCCATCAAAAGTTTGTCGGTAACACGATAAATAAAGAGCAAACGAGGAAAATTTTCTTTCGATTGTATATAATAAGACGTTTTTTGGTGTAGACCACAAAAACAAAGGTCCCGTAGTAATGATTATCTACGACCGATGATCTTGAAGATAATAATTTCATAAATACGTGAAATTAGAAGAAAAAAACAAATATCCAAAAATTTATTGAATCCTTATCTGTGGTACAGGACTTTTTTTCCTCAAAATCAGCTCGGTTATTCGAAAGCGAAATATTAGATTTCGGAACAATGATATGGCGTCGAAAAATAATTGCCAATATACAAATTTCTTTGAATAGTAATTGTTAATAACAAATTTTTAACGCCCCCGATGTCCGTAAAGAGAAAAAAAAGTATATAGTCATGCATTATCAGTGAAACAAAAATTATTTACCAAAAGCCGATGTACGGTCATTTTTGTTTGCTCTCTATAAATACGTCTTTTGGGGATAATCAGCTCGCCTAATACACAATATGAGCTAATTGGAACAGCGCAAAGCCCCCCCCCCCCTTTCCGCCCCCATGATGGTAACGTTGCGCATCACTGCAGATTCTCGTGAAAATGATTGAATCTCCGTCTCATTGAGGTTTACCGGTTTACTTGTCTGATGGAAATTTGTCACTCCATCTATGTATATGAACGCGTAATATTATCGAGTTTCATCTCTTCGCTGTAGCTTCGTCCCGTTAATTTAGCATATTTCCTGCTCTATTATAGCTCAATTAGACGATAGGCTTACACCGGGGAAATTCTGTGGATTCGAATTCATCGTGTAAAATCTGCGAAGCGAACGGAAGCTCGAGAGTATAATATATAGATATAGATATACTTGTAAATAAATATATGCACATGTATATGGAGTATCGCTATAGAGTATCTAATATTGAATGGCTGTGCGAACGCGAGACAAGCACAAGTGCGGACGCCCCGTGGCTTTCGTGCGACGCTCATTGTACATATATCTACATATATGAGAGAAAAGCTCGACTATATAGAGACTTTATATATGTACGAGCCACTCCATCGGTTGTATCCCTGGTTTCTCATACACCTCCTTTGCCGCTCTCCTTCTTTTTTTTTCTCTCCGAGAGTGTGCGGGAGACTTGGTGAGGAGCAGTCATCATATTCACATATTGGCGCGGGGTTATAGTCACCGTGAAATAAAAATTGAAAAAAAAAAACAGCCAATTGTCAAATGAGTGTTTCAACGAGCATTGAGATAATTTTTTTCATGTTCAATATTGTTGAATAAGCTCTCGGAGACTTTTTAATGACTTTACTCGATGTTAAAAGATCCAAGTTTTTGAAAAAAAAATTTCTTAACTATAATACCATCGGGAGTTTTAGTCGTGTAAATCGTATTTTGTCTCGAAAGTATTCCCTCTTTCAAATTCTCTAATGAAAGAATTTATGGGATGATTTGTATATATACATACTTCGCAAACAAAGTCAAATCCATGGATCCAAATATGAATGAGCGGTTTGCTAATAGAACAAGAATAAAACTGCGATCATTATTTTTTAAATTTGATGAACTAAAAACTGTCTCCGTTTTCTCATTCATTCACGATCGATAAGCCTTTAATTAAAATTCGTTCTAAAATCTTTCGATCATCGAAAAAAGACAGTCGCAACGTGAAAAAATGCCATTTACAAAAGAGAACGCTACAAAGATTGAAGGATATAGTGCACTGGAATTAAAATGAACCTATACGAAAAGATTCGCTTGTCTCCACTCCCCTCTGCCACGGAGTCGTGCATATAGAAAGCACGAGAATTCGCAAGAGGGCTAATATATAGACCCGACGGATTCAATCGGACGACCCCCGTCGTGTCGCACGTCGTGAGCGTTTTAATCATCGCCCAAGTTTTACAGTCGAGTCGCGATGTTTTCTCTTGCCCTGTTCTTTTGAAAAAAAAAAAAAAAAAATGAAAAACGAGAAAAAAAATCTCTCATGCATCGTAGAGAGAGAAACAGCAAGAGAGAGAGAGAGAGAGAGAGAGAGAGAGAAAGCGAGAGGGAGAAGAGAAGAGAGTTGATTAATCGTCCGGGATACAGGCTCGAAGAGTCAACAATCGGGCGTCGCGTATATTGAGATGCGACACACGAGAAACGTCAATGGCGACTGAGTATAACAATGTGTGTATAGAGGAAAAAGATACAGAGAAAACACGAGCTTCGGTTAGAGGATGCTTCGTCTCTCGCGCATATTATGGACCAAACCGCACACACTGCATGAGCGTTTTGCTTGGTAATAATTTGTCGCGAACGTATAGGTACGTATAACCACGATTATGCTTCAGATTTCCGGGCGAAACTCCGTTAATGGAACACGAAACAAGCTCGGTCTACGACGATGCTCTGCGACAATCTCCTATATGCATATATATACGTATGAATCGTGTTCAACTGTTATGTACAACAACCCTCTGTCTCTCATTATATTACCTTCCCTTTCGAGTCCTTCCTCGCGCGTTAACCTGCTCTCTTGCGATGCCACGATGAGCAAAAGGTAAACCGAATCTCTGTCACAAAAGCAGCTCGTTTTTGCCTCTATATATGCCCGTTGTACGTAATGACACATGTATATATATAACCGGGGTTGAAGCTTTACTCGTCGTTTTTAGCCCGACTTTTTCCTCCCCCATTATCCTCATTCATCGCTATATATATACATATCCAAGATATGTATATATACCACTCTCGCGATATAAATCCACCATACGCGAGAGTGTTGTACACGTCAATTAATGATTCCGCCCTGAATCACGCGGTTATGAAGCAGCCTATTGATACAACTGATTCAATAAATTTCGTTTCAACCGGTTACGTGAAATATATATCGTGCGATAATAAAATATATGGAGTCAAGGAAACGTATATATATAACGACGAGGAAAAAAAATTAATAAGCGCAAAATCCATAATATACGTAAAACTTTTTCCTCCTAGAAATATGCCTGATATATATTCAGTGTATCGAGAACATTCATTTGTAAGCTACAAAATTAAGAATGAGGCTCGAATATAATTCAAGTTACAATGAATAATGTCAGTATGCTTCATTTTGCACGAGGAGATCGCCCATCGCTCCTATTTCCTCACTAAAATTGATTGTACAACGCCGCAATTTACCCTTGGCTGATGATTGAATGAAAATTTTCATGCATGTTTTTCAAATGCGAATGGAATTCACAGGGCTTTTGTCGATAAGTTATATGCTATGATACATATAAGAGAGAGATCACGTGTAATTCGTTGTGCAAGGTGAAACATATATAGACCGCGGTCTCGTTGCATATGGTTTTTCGAGTTCTTATACCGCGAGTCTGCCGTACGCTGGGCAAGTCGGGCTTAAAATTGAACTCAGTTGGGATTCGATTTGACTCTTCAACGAAATACGGTATAGAAGCATGAGAACCAACAAGGATTGAGGTAGTACTGCATATTGAGTGTAGTACAAGTTATAGTTGGCATTGTTGATTCGAAAATTCGATCTCTCCGCTTTCGCCAGAATAAAGGACGCGTTCTCTTACTCGTTCCTGGGGCGAACGTCCGCGAGGAGTCAGATAGTCGCCGATTCGGGACGGTTTTCCGCGGGTTTGCTAAATCGACAGCTTGGCATCTTGTAAACACAAGCCAGGCGCCCGATCCTGTTTGCGCTCAGTCGGGCATAATCCGAGGTAATCCTCTTGCACAATACGCTCGTGAACTCTCGCCGTATATATACGTATATGCACACACGTATTGCATATAGATATATATATGAGGTTTTCGTTTCATCTGTGTGATTTTCCTCTTTCTACATGGCGAGAATCTTCCATCACGTCTCCACCTCCTTCTCTTCTTCTTCCACCTCCTCGCTTATTCTTCTTCTCGATAGCACAAGCATACAGACCAATCTCCCGTAAGTTTCGAAAGCTTGAAAACAAGGAGCTCGCGTAGGAGGGCAACTATATGTACAAAGTCCTCACAACTTGATCCTTCGAACCCCGCGGGCTTAGGGCCGAGTCCTATGTTAAACATGTCCTAAATTGAATATGAAATACCGTAGAATTTTTATTCAATTAGCCGTATGTTTTAAGAAAGCTGAAATTTCTATAATCTTCGCCAACGCCTGCGTTCGTAATTCGGTAAAAAGTAAATGCAACGTGGGAAAAATAAGAAAAAAAGATAAACAGTCTGAATTCGTGTCATTTTTTTCGAAATCTCAACACGCACATTAAGGTAGTTCTTGTACCACCAACAGCGGGGAATAAGCGGATAAGTATAGGTGCGGGGAAGCGCGGTGAGCTGGCACACACGAAACAAGAGAAATGAGTCGGACCGTTCACTAGGGATAGAAAATTGCGATTTTTTTTTTTTACTAAAGAAGGAATATCTTTTCCAAAAATTCCGCAACCCTAGCTTTTTAGGCGATTAATGGAAATCTGATAATTTTTCGAACAAATTGAGTATTTAAAACCTTAATACTTTAGTGTTTGAGCCGGTTAATTTTTGGTTTGAATGCAAGACGGAAAATTTTTACCATATAGGTAGTCTAGGCTGAAAAATGCGATTTTTAAAATCAAATTATCGGCTGAAAAGACCTGTAACGTGATCTGAAACTTTGCAAGACTTAAATAAAAGTCTCCGAGGAATAACATATTTCAAACCCACAAAGATCTCTAATATATGTGCCAAAGTACAAGGAATATATAACTTAAAAATAAAGATTTGTCCCGAAAATTATACTCACATCGGTGCCCCATTTGAGCGCATGCTATCGAAAAATTTTCTCGACTCGCTCGACCTTAACCTTCGACAGATAAAAAATAATCAAACTGACTTAGCCACCGTTTTATTGACAAACTATATAGTCAAACATACGCTTTGAAATTTTAGTTTACTTTACTTATTATTGAAGGTTTAACTCTACAGCTATAACTCGTACATATTTTACATTCCGTTTCTTCACCTTCGGGAGAAGAACTATACCAAGTCTCGGCAAACACTCCGGCCAGCGAGTTCAGGAAAAGTTTCTACCAGTATGCATCTATATACATATGTAAATATATACCATTTGTTGGGTTCACAAATATACTATCTATGTGTATACGTAACATAAATACGTAGAGTGTTGGTGCACTGTTACATCAGCAATTGTTATTAGGTGCTATCCCAGAGTTTTCCCGTGTTGTTGAAAATTCCAGTATCAAAGGATCAGCGAAGAAACGCGCGATTTCAACTTTGTTATAAAGATTATCTTTTCCAGATGTATACATCTGGAAAAGCTTCGTGTGTACTTATACTTCGTGGCATTCGAAATAAACGATTTTGCTCCGTTTAAATGGTTAACGCATAAAGTTGGTGAAAATTACAGCTACGATAGATAGGTAGTCAAAGTTTCACTTACACTCACACAGACGCGTATTTTATATATTATATATTCTCGCGTTACTGCGAGGATAATTAGCTCGAGTTCTCTACAGGCTGAAATTGTATGAAATGGAATTTTTAATTTTTTTTTTTTTTTTCTTTCGTTTTGTATACCAGCAGTGCCGAGGGAAAGCGAATTATCGGGTGGAATGAATCGCACGAAAAATTAGGAGGATTCGAAACAAACGAGTGAAATAATACGTGGTGTATTAAACGCTTGCTGTGGGTGTTTAAAAAAAAAAATTGTTTTTCATTTTTTTTTAACCCAACACCCCGTAACACCGCACAGACTCTCCATACAGCGCACACAGCCCACCCTCCCAGGCACTAATTATCGCACTTAAACGAGCTCGGGCGCCACAAGTCCCAGAGAGAGCGTGTACACAAACTCTTTCGTGCGCGCATATAACCCCTTACGGTTTCGCGCTCGTTTTCTGCATTACTCCTGCAACATTATAACCCTTTCGCGAGCTTCGACGCGCGCATATATATATATATATATCGTACTCACATCTCAAGAGCCACCCCCGTTTTTTTTCTCTCGTGTGTCCATACACGCGTTTGCACGGTATATATACGTGTATTACGCGTTTCCATGCTTTACATTTCGCGCGTGTATAATTTACATGTTTCGCCGAGAGTGTTGCGAGGTGTAATTGCTACACTCGAAAATCTTCAATATATTGTACTCACTTGTTTCGCTTCATTCCTATACACGAAAGAAATATATGACGGTGAGAACACTATATAGTCTGCTACATTCATATGTAGAGATTGATGATAGAAAAATAAAAACGATCAATGGTGGCAGGAATGCTTCATCAATTTCTCGTGATCGTTTCTGCGTCATGGAGGAAATGGGGTATGGAGGAGGAGGAATGGAAATACAGTGAGGCATCAGTTGGATTCTATGCCCAAATTTGTTGACAGTGAATAATGAAATTGTGCCACATCTCGTGCAATATTCGTACGAGATTCGGGCCTTATCGATATAGCGGGGAAAAAAAAAAAGATGAAAAAAGTGATATTGCATCATCGGAAGTGGCAACACAGAGGTTGCGTCAGCGCATATACGCAGTTAATATGGTGCGCGCCATCATTGACAAGATTTTCCGATCTTGAGGGGCATATACAATATCTGTAAGAGAACACCATTTCAATTTCTGAAATAAATAACTGCCCGTTACCTTTGACGGGATAACTTTTGCGAGCGATCCCACTGTACAATCCAAGATTCGAATCGGAATACTCCAGACAAGTTTTCGAGCGCCCAAATTTACACAGCTGCGTCGACGCTATTATACAAAGTTATTCGTGTCTCGGCTCGTACACCATCGGTAAATGAATCGCAAAAACTAAACGTTCTCAGTTTATTACGAAATTCTAGTTCGGAAAAAAAAAGTAAATTTAAATGACGAACGTGCTATATAGAGAACTGCTTATTTGATATTCGACTGCTTTATAGGTACTTTTATATGTCGCGGTGCTTCTTTTCAATATATATTTTTTTTTATACATACATTATTTCGATAAATTTTGACGTGCGTGCTGTATATTATGTATAAAAAAATGTATGATTCCAGAGACGAAGTGAGAGTCGAAAGGCCCGAAGATTTTGCCTTCGCAGCAACTTGGGGCTGCGGTCGCTCCATGGCCGGGCGCCACTGGCCTCCTGGCCTCTGTCACCGCTGATGACATGGCACACAAGGGTAAGTCATACTGCATATTGATATACATTAAAACGAATAATAATAATTTCTGCTGGAGCAAAAGAGAATTGAGAATAATATTTTTTTCTCACGTCAAAAATATACGACGGAATATTTTCGTACGGCGTTATCTCTATTCGCGGCTTGAGTCGATTGCTCGAAATATAATGGAAATCTCAATTTTAAAGAATTACAA
Organism: Rhorus exstirpatorius; assembly: GCA_963564615.1. Classification (NCBI taxonomy): domain Eukaryota; kingdom Metazoa; phylum Arthropoda; class Insecta; order Hymenoptera; family Ichneumonidae; genus Rhorus; species Rhorus exstirpatorius. The sequence continues at coordinate 52,830,780 of OY751313.1, forward strand.
AATTTACCATTGTATAATTTATCCAATTGAAACAAAATTTTCCCCGGTCTAACAATAATTTTATTCGAAGCAAAATCATACTCACATTTTTACAAAATTTTTCGCTAAAATTCTCTCGATTGTCCGAATATAAAAATTATCGATTCCATTATTTATGACAAAATCCTCACAATTACCGATTATTTCATCGAAAAATCTTAAATATGAGACTTCTTTCTTGTCCTGAAGGACACAAGTAAAGCCTGCAACAAGGGACATCTGAAAGCAAGAGAGATGGCATAACTTTTCGAACAAATAATTTGGACTATAATGCTTCTCGTATTAGCACAAATTTTTACTCATCACTGAGAATTATTTAGTGAGACTTGCAATGTTAATGTCTTTTAGCTCTTTACCTACACGGAAAAAAAGCCATTTCAAAAAATAATAACTGAAATTTAAAAAATACAACGATGAAGAGAAAAAATGCAGTTTAACACAGTAAATTGATCTCTTTACAGTGTTTTCATCAAAAAGTAATGTACGGAATATACTTCTGCACTATCTGTATAACCATATTTGTTGGTTTAAACTGTAAAAACAACTATTTTCACTTCAAAAAAGTGACACTGTAAAAATTGAAAATGCTCGCAATGAATTTTGCTATAGATAAAATGAAAAACCAATAGATTTGTACGAGAAAAATTTTAAAACTGTCGCATTAAAATGAACTGTATAGAGAGAGTATTTTTACGAATGTAAGACATAACAAAAAATACTAAATTCTCTATGAAAAATAGAAATTGAAATTAAAAAAATTGTAGCACGCTCGAATTCAACTGTGAAAATGATGGAAAAATTACAGTTTTAAAATTTGTATGGAAAATACGACGCAAACAAGCAATTCATAAGGATCAATAAGCGTTCATAAAATCAATGGCGTAGTGGTATAGAGTGTCGGTCGTTAGGTAAGTCGTTAGGTAGGTCTCAGGTAAAATCTCAGGTAGGCTCAAAATTAATTTCGACGGAAAAACGTCCGGACCACCAAGCCGGAAACACTCGTAAAACAAAAAATCTCCAAATCTTTAATTTTTTTTTTAATGATTATTCAAGGATCGAAAGTGTTGAATTCGTTTACTGCGGAGGATCGCGGGTTCAAATCCCGGTCATTGACGATTTTTTTTTTTTTTTTGCAAAATTCACAGTTTTTTCAAAGATAATGGAACTGCAGTTTTAAATTCGTTCATCGATTTAATTGCTAATTTATAGATAATAAACTACATTTATTATGCTAATTCGAACCGCGCTTTTCAAAATCTTCTAAACTTTTATTTTTTACAGCTCACATTGCAAGTTCTCAAACATTAAACCCAAAAAGATGCGCTATTTTATATTATCATTTATTTCACAATTTGTACAATTTGTCACAGTGGTAAACTCTATTTACACTTTTAAACTGTAAAAATTCATTCTATCACTTTCAAATTTTATTTCAAATTCTAAAGAATTTCCGAAGTTTTCCTCCCGAGAGGCATTCTCTATTAACAAAACTGTAAAACATGATGGAAACATGACTAGAATTCACATAAAATTTTTTTCCGTGTAAGATTAAATATTTTCAATTATTAAAACGTTTTCCGCATTCGCAAACGATATCCTGAAGACGTGCTTATATATAAAAAATGGCGATATTTATTTTGCCGAAACGAGGACATCATTGCTCTATCTTCGTTGCGGAAAAGCTCCGATCTCTAATAAAGTTCGATATATATACACATACATATAATACAACTGAAGATTCGGGCGATGGACGCAGGACTGAGGCATTTAACCCCATTAGTTTCTGAATGGAAGTCCATCCTCTTCGCTCGCTTCTCTCTTTCTCTCCCCATTGCTCTCTTGTCTTTTCCTCTCTATCTCTCTCTCTCTCTCTCTCTCTCTCTCGCCATATCTCGCAGGTCTCCCCTTCCAGCTTCTGCTTCTCGCCGAGAAGAAGCTCCTCTGTGGCAAGCTCTCTCGCGAGGGAGAGAACGCAAAGAGCAGAAGAGGGAGAGATAGCGAACGTCTCGAAGGCTTTCTATAAAGCGGCGTCGACGGGGCCTCCCGTGTAGAAATTTTTTCCGGGCGCTAACTGGGGCCAAGTTAATTTTCCTCGATATTATCTAGGCCCAAGTTTGGTCACCTGTATTGGGCCAACGGTGGCCTGTCCCGCTTAAGTATTTTGGCCCCTTACAGGCTTTCAAACTTGGGCCTATTTTGGTCGCCCAAATTGGCCCAAGTTTGGTCTTCAGTATTGGGCCATTGTTGGACCCAACAATTGGCCCAAGTTTGGTCACCTGTATTGGGCCAACAGTGGCTTGTCCCGCTTAAGTATTTTGGCCCCATACAGGCTTTCAAACTTGGGCCTATTTTGGTCGCCTGAATTGGCCCAAGTTTTACCGCGCATATGGGGCCAAATCAAATACGTGAGACAAGCCGAAATTGGCCCATTATTAGTTTATTATCGATAAATTAGCAATTAGGAATGATCGATGAATGAATTCAGTATTGTTATTTCATTATTTTTAAAAATCCTGTAAATTTTGCAAAAAAAAAAAAAACGTCACTGAGTGGGATTCGAACCCGCTATCCTCGAATCGGCGAGTTCAGCACTTTCTATCCTTAAATAATCATTTAAAAAAAAAATTAACGCGCTGGAGATTTTTTTTTTTTACGAATGTTTGCGGCTTCGTAGTCCGGACGTTATTTCGTCGAAATTAATTTCTATCCTACCTGAGATTTTAACTGAGAACTACCTAACGACCTACCTGACGACCGACACTCTACCACTACGCCATTGATATCTTATGACTCTAATGTATTAAAATGACATTAATCTACGAGTTCTAATTAAAAGCGCTGTCTCGCCGGGCTGGATGAACCAGCATGATATTCGGTAAAAAGGTGATATATAGTGAAAAAATATATTTAATTGTTAATTAACAAATGAGTTTTACTTGGATGCCTAAATAAACCCCGACTTGGCCCAACATTGGCACAGATTGGGCAAGCCTTAACAAAATTAACTTGGATGCCTAAATAAACCCCGACGTGGCCCAACATTGGCACAGATTGGGCACGCCTGAACAAAATTAACTTGGATGCCTAAATAAACCCCGACTTGGCCCAACTTTGGCACAGATTAGGCAAGCCTCAACAAAATTAACTTGGATGCCCAAATAAACCCCGACTTGGCCCAACATTGGCACAGATTGGGCAAGCCCAAACAAAATTAACTTGGATGCCTGAATAAACCCTGATTTGGCCCAACTTTGGCACAGATTGGGCAAGCCTTAACAAAATTAACTTGGATGCCTAAATAAACCCCGACTTGGCCCAACATTGGCACAGATTGGGCAAGCCTTAACAAAATTAACTTGGATGCCTAAATAAACCCCGACTTGGCCCAACATTGGCACAGATTGGGCACGCCTGAACAAAATTAACTTGGATGCCTAAATAAACCCCGACTTGGCCCAACTTTGGCACAGATTAGGCAAGCCTCAACAAAATTAACTTGGATGCCCAAGTAAACCCCGACTTGGCCCAACATTGGCACAGATTGGGCAAGCCCAAACAAAATTAACTTGGATGCCTGAATAAACCCTGATTTGGCCCAACTTTGGCACAGATTGGGCAAGCCTTAACAAAATCAACTTGGATGCCTAAATAAACCCTGACTTGGCCCAACATTGGCACAGATCGGGCAAGCCTGAACAAAATTAACTTGGATGCCTAAATAAACCCCGACTTGGCCCAACTTTGGCACAGATTAGGCAAGCCTGAACAAAATTAACTTGGATGCCCAAATAAACCCTGACTTGGCCCAACTTTGGCACAGATTGGGCAAGCCCAAACAAAATTAACTTGGATGCCTGAATAAACCCTGATTTGGCCCAACTTTGGCACGGATTGGGCAAGCCTTAACAAAATTAACTTGGATGCCTAAATAAACCCCGACTTGGCCCAACATTGGCACAGATTGGGGAAGCCTTAACAAAATTAACTTGGATGCCTAAATAAACCCCGACTTGGCCCAACATTGGCACAGATTGGGCACGCCTGAACAAAATTAACTTGGATGCCTAAATCAACCCTGACTTGGCCCAACTTTGGCACAGATTGGGCAAGCCTTAACAAAATTAACTTGGATGCCTAAATAAACCCTGACTTGGCCCAACATTGGCACAGATCGGGCAAGCCTGAACAAAATTAACTTGGATGCCTAAATAAACCCCGACTTGGCCCAACTTTGGCACAGATTAGGCAAGCCTGAACAAAATTAACTTGGATGCCTAAATAAACCCTGACTTGGCCCCAGTTAGGCAACAGTGAGGAAGCCTCTACAGGGGATGCCCTGTTGATGCCCATAAGGGGCCTCTTTTTAAATTGGGACGCCCAAACAATTTTCTACACGGGCTTCTGCTTGCTACTGGGTGTCGGGGATCTCGCAGTTTCCATCGTCTTCGTCGTCGGTGAGCCGACGGGACGATCTCACAACCCGCCTGGGATCTTTCACGCTCTCCCACGTATACATATTCCCTATATAAATGTGTGTAGGTTCTCTTTCCCTCTTTCTGTTCGCCTTCACCTATTGATTTCCATTCTCTTAAGCGCCTCTTCCACGTGATTCGCTCTTTCCGCACCCGGACAACGCGACGTCGGCGTCGTCGTCGTCGTTGTCGTCGCTACCCCCTCGTGCACCATCAGCCCAACCACACACACGCACACCATTCCCGATTAAAGTTCATCGTCACACTGAGGAAAATCATCACAGATTATACACTTCTCGGAATTACGCGAGAGGGATGAAGAGATCACGCACAAAGTTTAAAGGAGTTTTGGCACATGATTGTTGAGGTTTTTAATAACACAGCTTGAACGATTTTGGGCATTTTTAAGACGAAAAGTTATCAAAATTGTATCTGACGAATGAATTTACTCCGAATACGATGCAATTGTTATTTTAAAAACGGTGCAATGAAACACAGCGACTGTGATAAACGAGAAAAATTCATATCAGATTGGAGCTATATATAGCATGTCCGGGACACAAATTAATCAAGTTGAGTCTGATATACAGCGGTGGCAATAGATCCTGCCATTTTGACATTGATTATGATTTTTTTTTTCGTCAGCTCGGTTACAAAAGATAAAAATATTTTCAAAACAAACGCACGCATGTACGTAAAATCTTTCTGAAAATGATCGAATTTGACTAATCACTCCCTTTTAATTTTGGTGAACAGATCATTGGCAAAAGAGTGAAATCGTATATTCTCGCAATAAATTGCTAAATAATTCTGGTACAGTGATAAATTGAAATTCCGTTAGGAGGAAAAAGTGATAAAAAAAAAAATCTCCATATTTCCGATGTCACGATAAATGTCAAATTCCACTGAGTATATACGTATATATAGAAGGAGAACTTTGCAAAGATTCGGGCGTGAATTCGTTCGGATCGAAGAATCCACAAGTGCGAGTAAACATCCGGGTGGTAGACCGAGAGAAAGAAGGAGTAGTTAGAGAATCAAAGAGCGAGGAAAGAGACGGTTAAAGCGAGACGTGTATATATAGAGTGTAGAAACAGCCAGAGAGCAGACGGCGAAAGCCGCCGCGACTCAATGGATATCATTCTCGGGTGCAGGGCGCTTGAAAATCGTCGAGTTATCTGACCGAGTGCAGCCCAGTGGGGTGTGTAGCGTTAAGTTGGCGTTAGCTCATCGAATCAACCGCGATGGGCGCGACACGCTTCTGCTTCTCTCTGCTGGCCCATATAACCATTCGCTATCTCTCTCTCTCTCTCTCTCTCTCTCTCTCTCTTGTCTCACCCCTTTCGTCTCACCGCGACGACAGATAAAGAGAGGAGGAGAGAGGCAGTCGATTCTCCTCTGGTTCTCTTGAACGAGCAAAAGTTCTTTTGTTTCCCTTAACCCGGATAATACGACACGCTTCGCTTCGGTTCATGATATTTTTTTAAAAAATCTTCATTTCTCAAACGACATCGTTTATTCGATTGAATTTCCGTTTCATTGCGCCGATCTAGAAAAGAAAAAAAGATTGTCCGACCAAAGTGATAAATTCCAAAACAGATCTTGCGCTTCTCCCTTGATCAATCTTTCTCGTCTCTCGTTTCGTTTCTTCACGTCGAAACGCCACAAGTTAAAAATATATACATATATATATATAGTCGAATGATTGAGGAAAAAGGAGGAAAATGTATATTGCCTGAGCGTACGAGATAAACGCGTCAACCGTAGGGAAGGAGACCGCATTATATAGGGATCCCCGAAAACGTACGAAATAAGAACGAGAAACGATCTCGGGTGGATGGCGCAAGATGAAAGTTCGTGAGAAGCTGTGCTGATTCGCGATGTACCCCAAAAGGATGAGAGGTCGAAAAATTTCGACGGAGGATGGCGGAAAAACCGGGGAAACGTTGGCATTGATCGTTTCTGAATTCCGAGTGGATGGCGAGAGACTCCCCCGCACATAAGCGTTTCTTTTCCGCTCTTCCTTCTCTCCGCCCTTTCCGACGAAGAGTCTTGTATTCCAGCTCCCTTATCAGCAATTTTTCGGATCCGCGGAGGCGTTGAAATTCATCCGAATAAAAAGCATTTTGCAATGAATACATGCAGCACATAGATTGTTGATAGATTTTAGATCAATCAATTAAGCATTATCATTGAAATTTCTTTTAGAAGAATAATAATCGATACATCGAAAATCGTTCAAATTTTTATAATTTATTTAATTCAATGATCCCATTACTATATTGGGCTACCTATCCTATAGATTTTGCACTCGCAATATATAATATATATATATATAGGACATATGGAGCAAATATAATATAATTTTTTTTATCGTCAATCAAATTTCCCATTTTAACAAAAATTTTGACTGGTTCTCGGAGGGTTAATCATTTCATTTTTCTGTTTTTTTTTTTAAGCTTTGGACGAAGTTGAAACTATTCTTTGGGGTGAGTCTTATAATCATGTAATACGAAAATGAAAAAAAAAAAAATATTTGCAAAAACTAATAACCGTGAAGATGAAATTCCGACACGAAAGTTTGAAAGGAAAATCCGTTTCTCAGGAAATTTTTACTAAAAAAAATTAAATACCAGACAAGTATGTATAGTACATTCACGAGAATGCTGTTTTCAGGCTTTAAGGAGCAGACGCGATGCATGAGTTTTCATCTCAAGGGGGGGTTTCATCCCAACGACGGCAAAATATTTCACTCCCTTTCTCTCTTTCTGACGAAGATTCACCCATGCCTCGACGACTTTTATATGCAATTAATTTTCGCATAGCTGCGCGCGAAAAAAAAATGGCGATCGCGAGGTTTTTTTTTTCCTACGAACGCAAGAAGTTCGCGACGCTTTGCCGAAAGGGGACATCGTTGAGAAACCTTCTATACGCGGGCTTCAAAGGCCCTTCTCGTCTCTCGTCCCTATAATATGCACTTTATGAAACGACCCTCGTCTCAATAGTTGCAAAATTTCGTTTATAAACACACCAAACGCGTCACATTTAAGTGCGAGTCATGTATCTTAAGGAATTGAGAATTCGCATGATTTATGTGCATCCTTTTGATATTCACAGGGAGAATGCGTTTATTTTTCCTTTTGAAGAAATCAGCGGGAAATCAACGTTGATGATAATTTTTCTATAATTATAAGTGCCTGTTGAAGTTTTCGCTGAAATTGCTATGCTATTTAACCGATTCTTCACTATCGATATTTTTTTTTTCATTTTGCCACGAAAATATAATCTTTTCGCTTACATTTGTTATGACCCGAGTAAAGTACAGTCAATTAAGTCGACTTAAAATGGGTCGAATTTATTTGCCTTCAAATTCAAGAATTTGATTTTTTTGTTCGTTTTTTTTTGTGTATATATTTACAAAAACCGGTTTAAACGTCAAAACTCGGAACTCGTGCTCTGGCTTAACATCCGATGAATTCGACTGTGAAATTTTCTCTTCAGGCATAGGGCAAAGTTACAGAGAGCCCATGGGGGGGGGGGGGGGGTTGCGTCTCGCGAGGGGTCTCGTGCACACACACACACACACACACACACACACACACACACACACACACACACATATATATATATATATATATATATTTACGCATCTCATCATCGTGAGCGTTCGAGTCGAGGTCGAAACGAATAGGGCGCGCGCGAGACGCGACCAAGTGCGGGATCGAGAGTAAAAGAAGAGTCTCGAGAAAATAAGGATTCCTCTTGCGCAAAGTCTGAAGCATCGCGTGTGTTACTTCCACTCCTCGCGAGAAACACACATTATACATACATGAATACGGAATATTCCACGTGTGTGCATGATGTGGGCCAATTTTTGGCCGATGGAATTTTCTTCCGAGCCGAATCTTACGATTTTCATTAAATTTTCCTTTTGTTTTTATTTTTCTATTCCGAAGATTAAAAATTTTTCTAAAATCTGAAGACACCTTTCCCGATTTCTTCTCAAACTCGCGAATTTTTCAAAATAACATTTTTTTTTTTCAACAATTTTGAAAAGCCAGCGCACATAATATACGTGTCTAGAGATTTTCTTTCTTAATTCGATTTTCCGACTGTTTGGGCCACTTTGAGCACGCTGGCCTGAAAAACCTGAATTTCTTTTTCCCCTAAAAAAAAAAAAAACATCTTCCTCTATGCCTGAGCAAAATGACGGGAAAACGTTTTCTCGCTCAAATATCATCCCACTTCACGTGAAATACCCCATACGTACAACTATAAAGCACGCGAAATACCTTTGCTTCCGTGGATGAGGCAGAGCAAAAAAAAAGAATCCTACGTTCTCGCGAGTCCTCTCGTCAGTCGCCCACTTTTTCCTCCTTTTAACCCCAAGCCACAATCCCATTTCATCGCGAAATACATATATATAATACGTGCGTGTGTATTCCGCGACGTTTTTCTCAGCCGGAAGCGAAGCTTCTGAGAGAAATATTTTATACCACGCCCGATATTAGAACGGAAACACGGGTGAAACTACCTCTCTCTCTCTCTCTCTCTCTCTCTCTCTTTCTCTCATGTTCAACAGCAAGACGTGACTCGTTTAAAAAAAAAAAAGCGAAACGAAAAAATCAAGGATTTCTTCGTTTTCTCTCGCATCGATTGATAAAACGTTTTCCCGTTTGAGTATCGAACGAGAAATATTCCTCGAATACTTTTTCTCGTAATAGGGTATCAGTTTCGATATTCTTATTATATACAAATATTCTGTATATAACAAGAAGCCATTCAAATAAAATAAAAAATTATTTTTATAAACAAATTTTTACGAAAAAATGTGAAAAGAACTGAAACTTACGAGTATTTTCGAAAATTTATTAATCACTATTATTAATGTAATTTCTCTAATAATGAAAACTATTTATTTTGATTAATAATTTTCGAAAATTTAGGTGTTTCTTTTTTCCATATGTGTGTTTTTAAATGTTTCAGAACATTTTAAACACGTTCGTATTAAAAAATTGATTTTTTTTTTCATTTCGAAAAACATTTTTATTCTTATAAAATTTTCACCAAACATATTATTAATTCATCGATCAAATGCTCATTGAACAGGCGTATAATAGCGAGCATTTGTTTCTCCGATGCACCAGGTTAAACATCGAAGCGACCCACGGACAAATAGAGCAACCACAGCGAAAGAGAGAGAGAGAGAGAGAGAGAGAGAGAGAGAAAGACCAAAAAAAAAGAACGAAAAACAGTTGCTGAAACAGTTTCGATCCTGCGGCCGAACAAATATTGTGACAAATCGTGGGTTAGTCCTGGAGAGAAAAAGAGAAAAGGGCGATAGAGGGGTCGATATAAAAATACTGATTTACAGGATATACGGCATATATACACGATCGTACATATTGTACAATCGTGTAAGCAACAAACGAAAAAAAAAAAACGCATGTTACGTTTGTGCTCGTGACCCCGTGGGTACACCGGCAACTGTCGACCTAATTTTCCCCTAAACGTTTTCCGGAGATTACATCGGGCTTCTCTCATTGTATCGCGGGGACTCTCTGATGCTGCACAACCCCCGTATATACAGTCAGGCAGGATCGTTTGCTCATAAAGAACAATATATGCATGTGCGTGTATGTGTCTCTGTGTGTGTGTGTGTGTATGTGCGCAAAAGCTAATGCTCAATATACAGAAAACCATGTATTCGAGAATTCTTCAGTTACGCTGGACTTGTGGCCACCCCAATTTATTCCCTCTTATATATTAAAAAATTTGTATTACATAAATATATGAAAAAATGTATGCTTCAACTTTTATGCCAGCAACATATCGTTCTTTTTCTTCCGAACAAATAACTGCACAAATATTTTTAAGTTAAACAGGTGTAACGTTGACATCTCTACGGTAAAATATCCCTCGGGGTATAAAACATATAAAGAATTTATCCAACTCTGGACAAATTTATTTTTCACCCTTCATGAAGTTTATCTTAATTTTATAATGTTATATATAGCACAACTTCATGCAACTCGCGCGCTCCAACCATGCAGCTTTTACATCGCTCTGCTAATATGCCGTCGCGACGATATTATACTCTTGGTATATCATGCTCTGAAATGTGCCAGCGTGTGTCGTGTGGTAACCTCGTGGTAAAAATAAAAATTTAAAAAAAAAACACACCCATCATTTCAAAAGGATCTCTCGAGAGGTCCTTGAAAAACTTTGGGTACTTATATATATAATATAGTTCGGTCGTCCGCGTACGGGCGCACACAATAATAACGATTCCACCCGCGCACACCTGCCCTCGTGAGCGGGTTTACCCGTGCAACCGCGAACATATAATATATATATAACTCACGTGAAAAACGACTAGAGAGCCGCCTGCTTGAAAAAGCTCTGTAATACTTCGTTCACTGAAAAGCATCAACGGTTTCGGTAGGCATTCGTGACAAACACCCACATACACACTCATACAAGAATGAAAATCGTGAATCAATGACGGGGAGAACTCACCGGAGTCACGGCGGGGTGAAGCTAAAAATCCCAGAGCACAGAAGGGCTGACCCACATTTTCATTTTCATATAACAAGAACGAATCGAAACGTTGTGGCTCTGTACAGGTACACGTATAATCTCTGATATATTTCTTTCTCAACGTCGACCTACAATAATCCTTCAGTTTTATGTATATAGCGATATATATATATATATATATATATATATATATATATGTCTATAACTTTATGACACCTCTTCGGGGATTACCCTTCCTCTTTGCGGTTTGTATGTATGCGTGTGTATATCCGGTGCTATTCATAGTCACGCTGCCGAGAGTTTTCTCTAGACGATCTTTCCTTTCGTGCTTCAATAAATATTCGAGTGACACTCCAACGTGATATATATATACTCTCTTCTTCCTGTATAATATACTATTTTCAATATTTTTTCATTAAAAGTTTGACAAGTATGAGAATGTCATAATTAGAATAATTATATTCCTTATGAATAAGATGTAGGAGTAAAAAAAAAAAAATACAAAGTATACAGTAGCAAATTATAATTAAACATGTTCGTCTTGCATGAACATGAATGTGTGGGTAAACTTGTCATGCAGTACAAAGTAAATATAGAAAATTGAAAAGTGTCCTGATGGGACAGGGGAAAATAATCGAGCTCATAATTTATCTGGAGCAATAATGTCCAATTAAATCTCTGCGGCTACTTTATTCATGATATCGTTTCCATGAGTGGTTTAAGTTTTCATCAAATGATGCAAAATTCATTTTTTTCAGTAATTTTTTAATTTCAGAATTAACGAAAAAATTGCATTGATTAATTGGCTATGAAAATCGTGAATTCATCAATCGAAAGATCATTCACATAAGTGTCAAAATCCATTTAACACGACCTCCTCGTGGTTTCAAGTTCCCAGATTCCCCATTAAGGAATGGCCAGTGCAGTAAAGCTCAGATACCGCATCAAATATATAGTCACTGTGGGACGACGTGTTGACGACAGGGGTCGTCGTAGGAGTCCCGGGGGTGCATGCCATACCAGAGCAACAAAACAGCTCAAACCACTCCATTCCATTTCATTCCCACAGCTATAGGCTGATCATTCCGATACCAGCTCTAATTATGTCGAAAACGTGTCCCCCTGTGGCGCGAGCCCCGTATACGTACACGACTGTACGACGATCCCACTATACTGTTTGTGAGAGAGCCCCCTCTGTCCCATGGGAACTCAGTGCCTCTATATAGCGCCGTGTGCTTTTATTTCTCTCTCTCTCTCTCTCTCTCTCTCTCTCTCTCTCTCTCTCTCTCTCTCTCTCTCTCTCTCTCTCTCTGTGTGTGTGTGTCGCAGTTGCCCATTGCCATATTACATGGCAAGCACGGTGTAACGCGCCCGTACCGCGAGACCACAATGACGTTCCACCGCCGCGCCCGACGGCGCGATGTCATTGTACTTACTCCGAGGGCGCACCTTGTGTGATCGCGAAAACGATTGTGCCCCTATTAAGACTAGTCCCGTGGATCAAGAGTATTTCTTCTGTATTTCTTACGGGCCCGCGGATCCATCACGTATTGTAAATAATATATATAGAGCATTTATGTTTTCCTCTCTGCTCTCTCTTGACTATACATCCCCTCGAATACATCTTGCTCGCATTGCAGCGTGAGCAAAAATCACCCCCTCTCGCGTGTTACCTCAACTTATTTAGCCGATATACCGTCTCATCCAAGACTGGGGATTTCATGAAAATTCGGAAAACATTGTGAACACTTAAATTTTTATGAATAGCTATTGCATTTTTCTTTGAGGCTCAAGAGAAAGTTTGTATGCATTAAAAAAAAAAAACAAAAATTAAAAGTTTGGGTTAAAAATTGAGTTTATCACTTATTTTTATGTTTTTACGATACACGAAAACTCTTATGATTCGTGATTTTTAGTCGTGACTGTATGCGTCAAAGCCTTAATAGCCAAACGAATAGCAAAACTTCAGCAGAACCCCAAAATCTCGATTGCTTCGCAGAGGATTTCAAAAAAAAAAAAGTCGGTGAGTCTCGTACACGTATCGAATTCAGTGAGATTTCTCTCTGTACGTTACTGCTCCTGTGCGGATTACACGGTGAACACATGTCGTATATCCTATTGTGTGCACGACGATTGGTCTTTGACCGGTGCAGACTACCGACGAGCAAAGAAGAGAGAGGGATGAAAAGTGAAGAGAGAAAAAAAAATGGCCAAATCGAACGAACGCGTAACGGTACTGGAATTGCAACAGAAAGATTCTGAAACTTATGCGTTCTCTGTACTCGCCTTTCTTTCATCTTTTATTCACTCGATACTTGACGGTGATTTTATAAGAAAAACGTGTTAAGGTAGTCCTTTTGACAGTCTAGTAAAGTGATCGACTAGTTAAGCTATAATATCGTTTGAGAATGCCACAAAATCTGATAAGACGTACAAGTTTTCATCTGAATTTGTAACGAGGAAGACTCTAAAAATTTTCATAAATATTCTGCAACACTCGTAGTCGAGGGCTCTCAGCTGATCAGTTGCAATGTCAACTACCTACATTTCGCTGATTATTAATTCAATATTTCTTTCCCAAAAACCCTGCGATCCCACATTTTTATTTAATCGATGGAAAGTCAGAAATTACGTGAAAAACAAAAAACAATCGTGTAATTTATCATTACATGAGTCAGTTCCTCATTATTTGAAAAGGTCAACTTCTCAAGCAAACTCTGTTTCTTCCGGATATAGTTTATTCCTCTGAAATAGTCGCACGCAATATAGTTGCACGAAGTTCTCCAATGGAATTCACCTTTTTTTCCCACAACGTTATTGACTTCTCATTACGAGCATTGCCATTTATTTCGAATAACAAAGCACTATATACAGATCCACTTCCAATTCTTCGACACTAAGCTCCCATCTCGCCAAGCCTTCCCGCAATAGAAAAACAAAAATTGCATTAAATTTCGTTTCAAAAACTCGTATCTTTCGCTCTCCTCATCCCTTAAGGTGATCGTTCGTCCCTGCAAGAGATACGGAGAGACATATCTTGTTGGAATTCCAGGTTTTGAAATTCAGTGAATTACGAGAGAAAGACGCTTAACGGGGGAAGAATTTTGTGGCCCAGGAGATGTACCCGAACATATACATCTCTGGTTTCGAGCTGTCTCGGTAGACAGGTATATCCGCGTATAGATACTCTATATATACATAAACTTTCATTCGTAATCATGTACGTCTATATATATATGGATGTACGCTAGAGAATCTCTCTCTGGATACAGAGCTAGGACAGACAGAAAGAGAGATGCTGATGGTAAACGTCGATGTTCCTGGATAGCCCCAACGACGGTAGAGACTCTGACGGTGTGCCGAGCTGACTGCTTCTCTGGTCTGCTGTTGCGGGCCCCTGGTGGACGGACCTTTTCCACGTAGTGCACCCGGAGAAGCGGCTCTGACAGATCCGTTGGCGCGGAATAACGCGTTTACGAGCTCTTTGTCCGGTCCCGCTTTGGACCGCGGCCGCCTCGTGCTGCCAGCAAGCCAACAGCAGCTTACCAACCCCGTGCGCGTACCCATGTAGACCCCTACCTACGTGTCCTCAATATGCATGTATACATCTACACACCTATAGAGAACGGTGGAAACAGAGAGACCCCAGGCGTATTCTCTCTCGCTCTTCATGCTCTAGCTCGCTTTCCACCTTCCATCGTTTATGCCTGGCGCACAGGTTCTCTCATCTCCTCACTCAGTGATCTGTCTCACTAAGGCTTGCCAAACGCCTGGTGCTCCATCCCACATGTGGACCACATCTTCCTCCGTTTACCTCCCCTCCCCGTGGAATACCCTCGGGTAATTGGATAATTCGATCCGGAAGCCAGCAGAAGAACATCCTCGAGGCTCACAGGCAATGGTATATACTCGCTTGGGCCTTCTCGTTGCCCCGAAGGTCTTACCTCTAGTTCTCCATCTTCTTGGAGAGCTTCCTCGCTAAGATTGTCTGTATATCGATGGATGGACGCGCAGATTTGATGCTTTGTGCGAATTGCCTCTCTATCGAATATTTGAAACGTCAATCATGAGCTATGTGTGAACTTCATTGCCAGGAATCGTCCGTATATTAACCATTTGAAGAACAGTTCGATCTCAAGTGGTTCATTAAAGTATCGCCTCTTTCAAAGGGTTCAATGAAACATTAGCAAATTTATGCGACATCATCAGAGGGTTCATAAGAATCTTTGAAATTTTTTTCAAATTTTTCAATCTTCAAATAATAATAGCAATTAGCAATGATCAATAATTAGAAAATTCTAATAAAAATTGATATATTTTCAGAATATTTT
This sequence comes from Rhorus exstirpatorius, assembly GCA_963564615.1. Lineage (NCBI taxonomy): Eukaryota > Metazoa > Arthropoda > Insecta > Hymenoptera > Ichneumonidae > Rhorus > Rhorus exstirpatorius. The sequence goes on from OY751313.1 coordinate 52,846,162, forward strand.
TGGGTATTCGAAAATTCTTATTATAATGGTGCCTACATAGTTGATGACACAGTGAAATGTAGATGGAATATTTATTATCAAACATTGCAATGAACAATGCGAATTTTTGTTAACAACCGAAGTGTACGAGCCAGGATATATTGAAAGGCAAAACGATGAACTTTGAACAATGTATACCGTCGACTTTATATCGCATTTCGATCATTAATAATCCTAATAAATGTCGAGTGTCGAGCAAATTTGGTTCGAGGGATTGCGAGAATGAATCTCGTTTGTACATTAGAAATGCGAGAGATCAACGATCAGGACAATTCCAGAGAGAATACGTATCTGAGAGTTGGATAAAAGATATAAAGGGGAAGAAAATAAAATGTAGCTGAGAAGCGGTCAAAGCATGCGGCAGATTGAGTACAAACAGCAACAAATACTCGACCTTCATTGTGCCCTTCCAAGGGATGCTTTTCGGTCTCCCTCTAACAAGTCGTTCTCTCCCAACAGCAGCGGTACATCATCCCTCGAAGAACACATATACATGCACACATACACACCCATACATATGATCCGAATGGAAATATTTTCTCATTTTGAAAACATGTCCGCAACAATGAGGCTATTATTATTATTGTTGCTGTCGTTATTCTTCCTTTTTTCTGCTCTTTCCCTATTATATGTCTCTGTCTCACTAGCTTTTTACCGAGATTTTTACGCACTCTCTCTCTCTCTCTCTCTCTCTATCTCTCGCTCATTCACCTGGCGGTCAGACGAAGAGCTGACCCTCGTCATGTCACCTACGGGGGGGGGGGGGGGGGGGGGGCGTCTCAATACACTCGAAACTGCTTGATCTACCGTAAGAGTGAGAGACAGAGATGGTGACTGAGAAAAATATCGTGGTCCCGGGGGAGAAATAGAGGGAAAAAAAAGAGCGAGAATGTGAAAAAGTTAGGAAGGATATAGAGATGTGAAGAGACCCTTTGCACTGAACAATTTCACCGACAAAATGGGATTCACGGGAGCATCCCAGCTATTCTCACATACAAAACAACGTTGTTATATAGTGATGATGGGGTACGTAGATGAAGAGAGAGAGAGAGAAAAGAGAGAGAGAGAGAGCGAGAGAGAGAGAGAGATGTTGTAGTTGGCTGCATGAGAGACCGACGAAACTCCAGAAGTGAAGTATAGTATATACCTTCGAGTCGAGCACAGCAATATAGCACAGAGAAAACTACCCTTCGGTCCTTATATAGCCCGCACACAACACAACCAACTTGTCACCGGCCCGTTCTGCTGAGCTAGAGTTGCATCTGGCCAATCTCATAAATTACCCTCCCTAGAACCTCTACAGCCGTGTTATAGAGCAACAGAGCATTTATGTATTATATCGTATCCGCGGGAATCCCTCGAATGTCTTCGCGGCTGGTAGTTCATTCACGACGAGGAGTTATTGCACGATGTTTCCGTGTATGTCTTTAGATTCTTCATCCATCTGAAAACACATACGAGCCTCTTTTATTGTGTTACATTCAACTTTGCAGTACCAAACGAACAAAAAAAAATCGAAATAATTTTCGTATCGATCAAACGCACGATAAAATAGGCACTTTAGTGAATCAAACGATAATCAATTTTATAATAAGAGATTGTAGTAAATCATCGTTAAAATGACAGCTAAACGCTCGTTGGACAAGATGTCGCGGTATACAGAGTTGATCAGCTCTCTTTTAATCATATACATTCAATAAAATTATTTGCGGGATCTCTCTCTTTGAGTCGGAGGATCGCACAAATTCCGAGAAAGTTTTCGAGGTCGCGCGATCTCCATCGCGTCACGAGGACGACGAAGGAGACGACGAGGCACTCGAGGCAAGTGGGCATCTCTGAATTGGTCGCGGTTTACTTCGTGCCCTTAGCTACTTCAGCACCAGCTTCTCACAGTGGTTTAGGTATATATATGTAGAATGGTGGACCAAACGCGAATAGCTCTGGCGCACAGAGAGGGGTCGTCGTCGTCTCACTCATTCATTCCGCCGGAAGCACTTCTCCGAAGGGACACGACGATTGAGACGCGTTGAGAGTTCGTTTCTCTTTTTCTCGGTCTCTGTCCCTCTCGATGGCCAGGACTCTTCGTCCGGGATCTTAAAGCTCACGATCTCAATCATTTCCCTGAATCTCGAGGTGAATATATACGGCTCAAACTGATCATCGTTTGACATTAACCACTTTTGTCAGTTTCTCTAGTTATTCTCTCTTAAATCTTATTGAGTACAGAATTTTTCATTTCTCTATCGTCGAACTTGAAGTCTTTGATCGATGAAATTATTATTTTTTAATTACATCGATACAATAATATGGAATATTTAATTATAGAAATGCACACACAGCGTTCGCATTTTTTCCAGAAAGAAAAAAAGTTTCAATTCAATAAACTTTCATTTCTACTTACATAAATTTCAACAAAAATCGTCACTAACAATAACGAATTAATGTACAAATGATTGTTAATAACATTTTATCGCGATAACTAAAACTGTTCTCGGAGTGTCGACGATCCATTGCTTATTTAGCAAAAAAAAAAGTGAAAAGAAAATTAATCGGCTCAGGAAATTCGAGATATAAAATGATTCAGGCACACATGCATGTATATATATCATTTTTGTCTGATATCTTTCGTTCGACACGCGCGAGATGCTTCTCTCCCGAAGCGCCGTCCCAATCGATTATCATGCTCGATAGACAGACAGGACCGCCTTGAAGAAAAGCTACCCGTATATAGTATCAGCACTAGCTTGCACACACACACACACACATACATATACATATATATACACGTATGCCCACGGTGACGACGAGGGGGATGATGAATGTGCCGTCTCAGCCGAAGCGTCAGCAAGGCTCTGTCGCTCGTTTGTAAGCGTGATCTACCCTTTCTGTGACTCTCTCTCTCCTCTCTCTCTCTCTCTCTCTCAACCCCACTTCTCCAGACATTATATTTCTTCTCGTTTTTTCGCAATACGTTTTTTCTTCCCTTTTTTCCGTTTTGATACTCACGCATCGAGAAACAAAGTTCTGACAATTTCTCTCCATGTATATACGTATATGCAGATTTACGAACGACGTGTGTACAGAAATCGGGATATGATCGCCTGCTGGACGGTTATTTATAAACCCGCTTTGCCAGAGCACCGGATAGCCAAGAACCGTACACTAGAGAGATTGATAATGCACAGCACACACACACACCGTGGTCTGTACCTGATATTTGTATAACGCCACGGTAAGAGATCGATAGATCCGACATACCCGTAACATATGCCGAAGTGCATATAGACGCTCTATACGGATTTTATCGTCGTTGCTTCGCGGATTTACACCGCGCCGGGGTTTTCTCACTCCGTTACATCGTCGATTTGCCATGCAATCTTCACTCGTGTTATGTGTCATGTGTAAAGCACTCGCAGTCTAGAGTGTTCTAGCTCCTACTCTCTGTACACGGAGCGAGCATGCTCGCAGGAACCTTTGATCGCTTCCATGCCCCCGGGCTAACGCTGCGGATCGTTCGTCTTGTATATATACGTTTTACACTATAAAGAACAGTATTTTTCATAGCGTGTACATGTTTTTTTTTTTTTTACCCTTGACGATGCGCATTAACGCTACGAGCTAACCAACTATAGGCGCTTTTAGATAATGAGCAGCGTTGCGCGGTGCTCGTTACAAAGTTTCACAAAGAGCGTTAACAACCATCGACGTTTAATAATAAACTCTCGATACAAATTTTGAAACTTCGACCGCATCTTTGGGCGGCTTTAGATGGGCAAAGTCTGCAGACTTTGCTCATTTAAAAAAACCATGGTTTTTTAAAAACCTATATGGATGGATCCTGTGGAACATCCATATAGGATCCTGTGGCACAGTGGTAGAGAATATATAATTCGAGGGTGGAATATTTCAAAAGTGCGCGCTCGAAGACTTTTCCCGTTAAGGAGGTACGACTAGTTCTTTGGAGTCAAAAAAAAGTCTAAATTTATTTTACCCACAGTTCTTCTGATTTATGTTTATTTGCGTTGATTATTCATATTATCGATTATAATGTGAAAAATTTTGTGGTAAATGATTAATTTATTGCGCATGAACTAATAAAAACTGAAAAATTAGATTGTCAACGACTCGATAGTAGTCTCCATCATAATAATAATGACATGTCTACCACAAAAACGGACTAAAAAACATTTTTAAAAATCAGCTGAAAACCTATTAAAATAGACTTGAATTACCTCAGTGGAATTAATACGATCGGCAGAATGATAATTATACATATAATTGATACGTGATAAATAATAAAACTCCATAAATAACATGATGGAATTTGAAGTAAACACTTGGCAACGTCGCATCGGCGATGCTATAAGTTGGTATACGTGACCAACGAAGATGACTCTATCCTCGTTGCTAATATCAAAACAAAGCTAGGTTATGTTCGCCGAAACCCATCAGCTGTTACTCGCGACGTTGCTAAGTCTGTGGGTGCTATTTGATCGTTCTGACCATTTACAACCGGAAATTGAAACTTTTTTATGATGTAGCGCCAGAACTACACGGTGAAGAGTAATTTTTCAATTTTTTACAATATCTATTATATCCAATCTATCAAGTTTCAGTTTTTCAACGGGTGTAGTTGGATACGTGAGCAGCAAAACCGTGATCACAGCACTTCCGGTTAACCGTCTCCATAAGACGACGTGCTTTAGTAACTCAAACTGCTCGACTTTGCAATTTTATTACGAATAAACTAAACGGTCAATATAGCTCAAATTTTGGCAATAGGCGCATAAAGTATTCGGCAAAAACATATAAAAAATTCAAGTCCGTCAGTTGGATTCTTCATACTAGTCGTACCTCCTTAACTCATCGGAAAACCCAAAATCTGATTCAACACTTTCTACACTCGAAATTTGGATATTTTGGCAATTACATTTTGAAACTAAAATTTCATCATCAGATTACCGTTCTTACAATCTCGTTTTACGTTGAGTCTGGGTGACCCCTGTGTGTGTGTATGTGTGTGTGTGTGTGTGTGTGCATGCTCCCGAAGTTAATCTTCGTCTTTTATTTAAATTGTGAATATTGAACAAACTAGTGCGAGTTTCGTAGCCGACGCTAGCGCTTTCGCGAAATAAAGAAAGAAAAAAATGCATATCGGGGGTGCTGCTATGGCGAGAAATGATTCAAAGATACAAAGGGGGTTGGGAGAACCCGAGGGGGATGTCAGTTGCTGGCTAATGAAGTCCTAATAAACGAGAGTGAGAGAGAAAAAGAGAGAGAGAGTTGGGAGAAAATTGCGAGGGTACACATCACCCGACTGATATTTAATACAAACGTTACAGTATCAAAACACACATACAGAACATGAATATATAGCCGACCCACTCGACGTGTGTAACCCCTCTGTCTGCACTGTGTTATATACGTATGCTATAAGCAGTCTGTTGGCTGGTTGGTATTATAACGAGAGAGCCTCGCAGCATAATATAAAAGTGCTTGCAGTACTGAATTTACAGTGTGTATTCCGACTTAATACACGTGTATATAACACAGCCTCATTGTACGCACCGAATTTCTGCTTATATACGAGTTTTATACCATACGAGTTTCACTCTTTAGCTTTATTTCCACGCATGTATATATTCCCTGGTGTTGCACCTTCCACTATATTTTCACGCTCAACGACACACAATAGATGACATTATCGTCGGTATAGTATACCACCTATATTATGTTTATTTCATCGTGAATGGTCTGTATTATTTGCGACATTCGCCGCGAGATCTTGCTTTCCGTTTCTTCCTATAATTCTGCCTCCCGCCCTCTTCAGCTAGCAGTAGTAGGCTCTGTCTTGTTATATCATTGTGAGTGACGGGAGATTGTGCGATTGCCCGTTTGCCAGTGCATATTTGCACAAGTCGTTACTAGTCGTTACCGCCCTTTCAATTCTTTCATTCAACGAAACGATTCGCTCAGAGCTCGTAGCCCTTTTACCGGCTCTCTATTGAAAATGGTATACGGTATACTACCACTTGTAGTAATGTAAATACGGTAATAACACTGCCTTTGCTTCCGGATATTCCTGATATCTCTTCATCGTGTGTACCTCATCGTTATTTTAGCCATTTCTTTTAGGTTTGGGTTTCATCGCAAATTATAATTGTTTGACTGTTTCTTGTTCCGTAAATTCGTGGTTTTTTAAACCTTATCATTGTTAGCGTTTTCGACTGGCTAGATTGGGCACACTTGATATGCACTGTGGTTGGAGATCGTCTTTTACTCCTATAATCATTACATGGGAACATTGTATCGGCATTGTGCCCGATGTATGACTGTCATTGGTAGGAATCGGACTTTTTGTCACATCGTATGTTTACATGTAATAAATAGTACATTTGATAACTGTAAAGAATAGAATTTTCATATCGTTTCGTGCGGTGAAATGAGAAAGTTACCCTTGGTATGGCGGCGCCATTTTGGCAATTAACAAAGATGGTTACCGACTGTCAAAATCCTAGGTAGACAAGTGCATTCTCTAGTGCGATCTATGTATTATACTTTCATCTATTGTACTCGACGATTTTTCACAGTTTACGAATGGCTCTTTGGAAATTTGTAGCGGCCAAACCGATGATGATAAGGTACGCGTAAGGTAACGAGAAAAATTGCACGGTTTCTCTCCTATAACACATAACGGACCCGATATAACGACAACATACCCAGCACGAGACGCTTCGATACTCTCAAAATTTACGAGCGGTTTCTTGGTGACATGTTCGGCTTATATATGTAATTTTTTTCTCGCTCTTTCTTGTACTTAACATTGCTAGTATGTATCGTTGCAGCTTGCACGACTATTAGTAACATCCCTTGTATTTTTACGTGTCTCTCGCGGGCTCCTATGTCAAGAAAGAGTTCGATCATGCGTGAGGATCGTGCGTCGATTATATATAGGCAATAAATTTGTTCGTTTTCGAGACCCTTATATATATGCCTACTGTTACTCCCCTCATCACGGTGTGGAGAGGCTGAACGGGTACTCGTGCTTACGCGAAAACGACAAATCTGACAATTCACAACATCTCCAATTATAAGTATATTTAAAGGATGCATTTTATTTATATATCAATTCTTAAGTCACAATAATAACAAAAGTAAATAGAATTTCCAATCAATTGCTTTAATTACTCCATTTTATGACATAATAACTTCATCCACTGAACGAAGATGATCCGATCTCGTAAGTCGTAGATTTTTCACGATCTTTTCATTCGCACTCCAGATCTCAATGATCGAGGGTGAATTTCGGGGGTCGTTGAAAAATCTTTCTCAATGTACCGTGTGGCTTTGAGGGGTAGGCGTGGCGCGGGCACCCACGACTTTACGCTCACTTCAACCTATGAATATATATATATATATATATATATATATATACATATATATATATATATATATGTATAAATGGAGTACAGCCAAAGACGGTTGTCGAATAAAAGACTCCTGTGGAAGAAGAAAACTCTCACTCGCTCTCGTTCTCACTTCCTCTTTTGCTGCCAGTCGTCTTTGAGAGCGAGACGTATACGAGACTCGAAAAGTGTGGAGTTCTCGAACACCAAGTCTCTGACTTGTCATCGGCACAATGGACCGGGGTTATCTACGATGGATTTGCCGCTCTGACGTTTTTAGCCCCAACATTAAAGGTAGTCAGGGATCCTCTCTCTCTCTCTCTCTCTCTCTCTCTATTAGACCTCTCTGCAAAGCAGCAGCGGTATTTTTCGACTAGCATACTACCGTACAGTAGTTATATACGAACCTGAGAGATATAAAAGAAAAATTGACTTCGGTCTTCGAGGTCCCGCGAAAAATACCTATACGTTATGTACGACCTCTTACACGCAGTGTAACCATTGTCGATCTATTGGATGAGAAAAAAAATGTCGCAACTTATTATACTCCTCAAGAGTATTATATAATGGAGAATATTGAAAAGAATTCGAAGAGAATAGAAGACGAGATTTCGCACCGCCCTCCCATCACATTTTTTATTTTTATTTTTTTCTTTTTTCATTCTTCGGACCCTCGATGACACACCCATGTAATTATCATAAACGTGGAATGCGAAAAGTAAATCTCGCGACAACGGAGACTGATTTATGAGGGAAAGAAAATTTCTGAGGGACGATATTTGGATGTGTGTATGCGCGTGCACGAAGTATTTACACAAAAATTTGTCTATAAATATCAATAATTTCTGTTCCTCACGTTGGTCATTATTTTTTATGCAGCATCCTAAATTTACTCTCGTATTCTTCCCGTCAACAAATTCCATGAGCTTCAGGCAGGGAAAACTCGTGTCTCTGTACCAAATGTGAGATTTTTCGAATGATACATACTTGTATTATAACATTTTTTTTCGGAAATAAAGTATTTTCAGTCATCAAACTCAGTATCTCGCCGTTGACTTTCCGTAAAATTTCCTTCTATTTTTTTTTTTTTTTGCTACATATAGATCGATGTTTCGATTTTCAGGTCACAGTGGTGTCAATCAGCTGGGCGGTGTCTTCGTCGGTGGTCGTCCTTTGCCGGACTCCACGAGGCAAAAGATCGTCGAGTTGGCTCATTCGGGTGCCCGGCCATGCGACATCTCGAGAATATTGCAGGTCAGCAACGGCTGCGTCTCGAAGATCCTCGGCAGGTTGGTTGAAATACTGCATACTTATATATTAAAAAAAAATCGAAGAAAAATTTCAGTTGCATGTACGGTGAGCTTTGCCAACGTGGAAAAGACTGAATTTAACTGGAAAAAAGGTCGAATAGAAAAATCCTCCAAGTTACAAGTTTCACCGTGTATCCCTCTTCCCCCCCCCCCCCCCCCTCATTTTTTTCAAACTAAAGTTTCATCCAATAACAAAGTGTCTCAATCTCTTTGGTCTTTGGCACAGAGGAAACTCTTGTCAACGAGGCAAAAATTACGAGGAACCATTGTGTATAAATTCCTAAATGACCGAATTTTTCAGCATCCATCGAGCCCAGTAATTAAAAGTTTCGGTGTTTCGTGTATTAATTTATTGACGTCAAAAAATTAACGTCGATCAAGCAATTTTGGAGCAGAAGTATCTATAGACATGTTGTGAAAAAAAAAAGCGAAATTCTTTATAAATTAACATCTTTATCAGCTCTCGCCAAGCCCTCTTTATCATCGCTGATTGGGGCTTGTCGTGGAAAGTTTTATCTCGATCGCTGCAAATTGACACAAGTGTTCTTGACTTTATTTTTCGTTTCAAAAAATTTTGAGCTCGATACGATCTCAATACCAGCGTCAACTTTGACTTATAACGCATCACTTGCGATTGATTTTTTTATATCGTCGTAATATTTCAGTACTCACGGCTTGTGCCTTTCATAAATCTACAAAAATATTACATAAATTTTCGGATCATTTTTCATGAATTTAATTTTATATGGCTATTCGGTACATTTTCAATCCACTGTGACCATGAGTTTCGAGAAAATATAGAAAATGTAAAGAAACAATTGAATATCCAAGCAAAATGTTGCAAAACGCAGCGAATAAAAAATTACGAAACAGAGCCGCGATATGTCGAGGTGGAACTCATACTCGCCGCAGGAATTCGAACAACGCGTGGCATGGTCGACTCCTATATATATATATATATATATATGTCTCTGCTCCTCCAGTTTCTCGTGTGTTCTCTGGTCTAGCTATATACGCGAGCACATATATTCTCGAGGAACCCTGCATTCCTTCGCGAGCTTGCGTAATAACGCACTTAATCTCGACGCATTATCTCGATTGGCTGAACGCTAACGTTGCCTGTGTCGCGTGTATACTTCTAATATACATATATATATATACGAAATCGTACGAGGACAAGGGACAATAAAAACATATACCGGGCATCCTTCCATTTTATACAACCCGTGAAATTAATTATCACGAGAGATTCTTGAGCCTTGCAATTTAATAATGTGTCTCTCCACGCGATCATGATGATACCGAATAGCCACGATTGAATTGGATCCAATAGACTATGAGAAGGTGAAACGATTCCACGAATTGGAAAGAAAAAATTATTTAGAAGAAATACATTCATGGCATACTCATCTAAAATCACTTCTGACAGTTTGAGAAAAAAAACTTAATGATTATTTCAATAATTACTTTTATAGAAAATTATTTGTAATTTTTTCCTTATTAATTTTTTGTTCAATCGAATTCATCGTATTTCTGCGATATGGCGTTTAATCTTCGAGAGCAGGGGCTCACGCGTTATATTCGGGAATTAATCCCTGACTGAATTGAACCGCAAATTATTATTGTTGCAGGTACTACGAGACTGGCTCGATAAGACCCCGAGCTATAGGCGGTAGTAAACCGAGGGTCGCGACAGCCGAGGTAGTTGGTAAAATTTCGCTCTATAAGAGCGAGTGTCCCTCGATATTCGCATGGGAAATAAGAGATCGATTGCTCCAGGAAGGTGTGTGCACGAACGACAATATACCAAGTGTGAGTACCACTTACATGTATGTAAAGAATATAATAATACGCGATGACCGTGACAGCAGATCTTGAGCAATATATGAGACATTCCACGTCAACTCAGCCACCCCGTTTTTTTTATTGTCTCGAAAAAATTATTCAGTATGGGCATTTCAAAGGACAATATATCCATGACATTTTACCAAAATTTCATCCCCCCACTATTGTTGGTTCTCGAGATAATGATTAATGAAGTCTCAATTTTGTAAAAATCATAACTTCGTAACTACTGATCGGATTTAAACGATTAAAAAAAGAATCTTTTTTATTTTTTTTTGCTCTTTTCGAAAAAAAATATGTCATCATCGGATAAAAGCTCATTAAACATTTTTCGGAGTAAATTAACAAAAAACAATTTTTCCCTCTTCACTGATGCCTTCTTCCATTTTAAAAAAATCCTGCGGAGTTGTGTATTGCCTCCCTTTATCAGAAAAAAAATACTGAGTAGAATTCCGATTGGCCCTTTCGTGGAAAAAAAAAAAAAAAAATCGAAAAATTTCCCCGAAAACTGTCTAATGAACTTTTCTTTAATGACGGCATATTTTTTTTCAAAAAGGGTGAAAAAAATAAAAAAGATTCTTTTTTTAGTCGTTAAAATCCGATCAGCCGTTACGAAGTTATGATTTTCACAAAATTGAGAATTTATTAATCATTATCTCGAGAACCAACAATAGTGGGAGGATGAAATTTTGGTAAAATTTCATGGATATATTGTACTTTGAAATGCTTATACTGAATAATTTTTTCGAGACCAAAAAAAAAACGGGGTGGCGGAGTTGACGTGGCTGCGTTGACGTGTCGTATTCCACGTTAACTCATCAGCCACCCCGTTTTTTTTTGTCTCGAAAAAATTATTCAGTATAAGCATTTCAAAGTACAATATATCCATGACATTTTACCAAAATTTCATCCCCCTACTATTGTTGGTTCTCGAGATAATGATTAATAAATTCTCAATTTTGTGAAAATCATAACTTCGTAACGGCTGATCGGATTTTAACGACTAAAAAACGAATCTTTTTTATTTTTTGTGCCCTTTTTGAAAAAAAATATGCCGTCATTGGAGAAAAGTTCATTAGACAGTTTTCGGGGAAATTTTTCGATTTTTTTTTTTTTCTACGAAAGGGCCAATCGGAATTCTACTCAGTATTTTTTTTTCTGATAGAGGGAGGCAATACACAACTCCGCAGGATTTTTTCAAAATGGAACAAGGCATCAGTGAAGAGGGAAAAATTGTTTTTTGTTAATTTACCCCGAAAACTGTCTAATGAGCTTTTATCCGATGATGACATATTTTTTTTCGAAAAGGGCAAAAAAAATAAAAAAGATTATTTTTTTAATCGTTTAAATCCGATCAGTAGTTACGAAGTGATGATTTTTACAAAATTGAAACTTCATTAATCATTATCTCGAGAACCAACAATAGTGGGGGGATGAAATTTTGGTAAAATGTCATGGATATATTGTCCTTTGAAATGCCCATACTGAATAATTTTTTCGAGACAATAAAAAAAACGGGGTGGCTGAGTTGACGTGGAATGCGACATATGTATATTGCGCGATTTTTTCGTCGGATAATCGTTCCCAACTATCCTACCATACATCTTTGGCAAGGGTTGTGCTAATTTTTTGAACGTCCAATGACGATAAAATATAGAGGTGGCTTTGCGTTTATACCGCTTACCAAAAAAATGTCTTTGGACATAACGAGGAAGGGTTGAAGACGATCGCAAGCGCGTCTGTATTGTTATCAACGCCAACGCTTTGTCTATATAGGCGCACACAAAACTCCCTCGTACTATATTTACATACAAGGCAGGATGCGCGAACAGCGGGGAGATTATCTCCGAGTAACGTATCAAGGGTGCGAGACGTTTCGTGTATCGTGAAATGATGAAATTCACTCGACATCTTGAACTACGAGAAACTCTCGCTGCGGTTGACGAAAAAATTTGAAAATTTTGTGTTTTTTTTTTTTATCGTCAATGAATAAAGCTAATAAAGCAGTGATCGCAGTGAAAATTTTAATTGTTTCTCACAGAAATATTACACGTGAGCTATTTCCGAAAAAAAATTTGGATATAAGTATGTTTTATATTTTCCAAATATATATGTGAAATATATGCGTTGAAAATCCTTTCAACTCGTGTCAATTTTTGGGGGTCGACCAACACTGAGAGTTTTTCGTCACGTTATAATTATATAATTCAATCGCATAATCGAACTTGCTTCTGTAACTTCCAATTACCTCGTTCCCCCTGATTGAAGTTACGTCTACGTGCATGTATTACAGCGAGAAAAATATATTTTTTTCCGCAACTAACCCTAGAGGAGGTTGCATATGCTTGATTTGTTTCCCTGGGATTCTGAGAAAGATAGACTTTCGATTCGATTCAAATATAATTTATTTGCTTCGAATAGACCTTCATTTGTCCAGGGGTAGCTATCGATTAAAATAGATCGTTCGAATGAAAAACCCATTTCACTTGGCATATAGAATCGATAGAATGTTTTGTGCTTTTTCCGGAATATGGGAAAAATTGTCAAAAAGACAATAATAAGTTCGGTTAATCGGAATAAAATTTAGTACGAATGAGAAAACAAGTAATTTCAAGACTTTTCTCCGAATCTGTCGAAGCACTGCTTGCCCCTGGGGTTAAAATAATCGTAAAGCCTCTGCGATCAAACTTTCTCCCTTCTAAAGTTTACATTTCTTTGTTCCCGGCACTCTTTTCGCGCTTTTTCATCGATTTCTTCGTGTTCTTCGTGTTTTGTGTGCGTGCACATGTGCAGGCACGAAAAATGTATAGTTGGGTAATACAATTTGCGAATATTGGAAAAAAAAAGCGCAGGTATGATGGTAGTTTCGGTGGTTCGAAAATTCCGCGAGACCCTTCGCGTTGCCATGGATATCTGCATGCGTCCAATAAACGGTGGCTAAAAGCGTCTCTATCTTCTCTCTCACCCTTCGTGCTCTCTCTCTCTCTCTCTCTCTCTCTCTCTCTCTCTCTCTCTCTCTCGACTCTTGCTTTAATGTAAAAAGTGAAAGAGACGTAGGGTCGAGTCGCTTCTCGACGAACGTCTTCTTTCTTCAACCCTCTCTCTCTCTCTTTCTTTCACCCTCTCGTGTATCCCTCTTTACTTGGTTCTTACGCTCCGTTTTTTCTTCCTTCATCTTCTTTTTTTTCACTTCTACCATCTCGACCCCACGATATATGGCGACACACTGTTTCCATATCGTTTCGGGCCTTCGCGTATATTTCTCGCGTCTCTCGCGTAATGGCTACGAGTATAAGGTACGCGTAAAAGGGGACGCAAGAGCGTCACCCTTCATATCGTCGACGGGTATAAGCCCTGTTTTCTCTCTCTCTCTCTCTCTCTTTCTTTCTATCTATCTATTTCTCGACCGAGAGGGTGGCAAAACTCCATCGGAGGGTTCCTTGGCGTCAAAACCCGCGAGGAGGAGCTTCCCATTGCCCCGCGTTATTTCTCGTTCGCTCTACGAAAACTTCGGGGCGGTCTTTGGATAATACTGTGGGGTTTGAAAAATAAAATATTCGTCACTCTGGCTTTATCACGAAATATAAAAATTCACGCATCCAGCTTTCATATTTATTGAATAATAAAAAAGAGAAAAATTATAATCATTAGATTCACGTTAATTCGTAGAGTGGGCTATTTTGCGTTTAAAATATTTTTAATTTTTCAAAATAAGTCAATTCACGACTCTTTATCATTGAAAAAAGTTGTTCAAATTATTATTGAAAGACGAGAAAAAAAACATTAAAGATTGCTGTGTCTCGTATGTTCGATTTTGATGAAAATCGACATTGCACTTTTTTTTCGCCTTGAATCGGCACCCTTACCGGCTTACTTTCAACTTTTTTTTGAATGACAAATTAAATTTTTCATCCAAGACACGATGATAATTTAAACGTCGCTCAAAGACAATAAACTATTTTAGTCAGATCTGTGTATGGGTTTTTTGTTTTTTTTTCCAAATTTCAATTATTAATTTTTTCGAAATGACTTTGCAAAGAGTGAATTTGCTGGTTTGCAAAAAAAAATTGAAAATAATCTGGCAAGAATGATGATGCGAGGAAAAGGAGAATATCGATTTTTAGCGAAATCGAACATTTAAAAGACACGGAGCGAGATCTAAAAGGATGTTTATTTCTTGATAAAGGAATTTTTATTCATGATCCTTATAGGACACTTGATAAGCAGACACGAACGGGAATATTAAGCCATTCGTTATTCATTTTCCAACAAAGTACACGAATTATCATTGATTGTAATAAAATCATTAAATAATTAATGAATTTTCCTCGTCGTAAAGTTATTTGCAATGATACTTCATTCAAAGGATGCCCGAAATTGAAAAAAAAAATTGCGGCTAAGACGAGTGCATTGGGAAAAGGAAACTCACGTTTTAGTCAATTGGAATGTTCCTTTAATGTAGATCTTCTTTAATCCGCATTAAAAGAAACATTTCTCATTTGATAAATCGTACACCTTCTCGCGAAAGAGAGAGAGATGAGAGTAATAAGAGTGAGAATTTTTTCAAGCTGTTTTAACAAATTGCACGAGAGCCCTCCAGGCGTCGTGAGAGGAGAGAGTCATGTATAGTCTCGAGTCTCGTATAAGAGTGAAAAGCGTGGTTGGGTTTGAGAATTTAGCCAGAGGGGGCGCCGCGCCCGCGCTCCAGCACGAAAAGGATCAAAGCGTCACGGTTAATCCGCCGGAGATTCGAGCATCCCGGTGTGCCTTTCCGGCCTCTTTCTCCGCTTCCCTTTCTCGCTCTCGGCTCTCAGCTGTACCTCTCGTGAACCGCTTGTTGTGGCCAAGATTAACGTTTCTTTAATGGCCCGTGTAATATTCCATTACAGCAGAAACACCGACGACTTTACCCGTATATACCCAGAATATATAGAAAGAGAGAGAGAGAGGAGAGGAGGGAATTTATTATCGTGAAAACTTGGCTCCATACATTTGCTAAGTATAGAGAACAGCAGCTCTGCACTCGAAGTGTACGCGCACAAAAGCATCACCCCGCGCGATCGGAAAAGCATACGGAAAAGAGTTTTGCCTATATATAGTCACAAAAGTTCATGATTCATTCTTTTTTTTTGTCACCTGGAATGACTAAGTGGTTTTTCGAGGTCCAGGTAGTTTGAAACTTACAGGTTTTTTTTCCCGAAACTTTGATTGAAAAAGAGTCTAAAATACCCGTTAAATTTAATTGACAACATTATAAACTCCGCGTTACGACTTAATCAAGAATGGAAGTTTTTTTTTTTCTAATGTTAAATTGCTAAAAGGTAGTCTCAGATTTTTTCCCATAATTTCACAATACGTTTGCACAAATCGAGGAAACATTTTTTTGAGATTTTGGCTGAGTATTGATTGCTCTCTGATTTATTAAAAATAAAAAAAAGTAAAACCGAAAAAAATTGTGTTTCAATTGCGTACACACCAGAGTTCAGTGTTGAAAATATTTTTTTGGCAACTTGCGTTGTACACCCTTCAATTGAATGAACGTCTTTCTGTTCTCACTGTGTCAAAAATATCCTCGTAACAAAAAAAACTGCAACCCGGAACGTCTCAAAAATAAAAAAGTTTCTGCGACAATCTCTCTCACATCTGTTCGTATCGTTCGAATTTAGATTATCGAAAGTCTTCTCTGTGGATTTCACAATCTTTTTTTATCGCACTCCCGCTATATTCGATTTAACGACAGCAAAAAAAAGGGAAGACTTCCTTCACCCTATTCTTTTCTTGCTCGTTTCTCGGGGTGACACAATTTTGCGAATAAATTTCGCACAAGCTTGATGCTGCGCGGGGCTTGGGCAAACGCTTCGTCGGCTGCATGCTATGAAGAATGTCATATAGAGCGAAAGACAACGTGGAGGAAAATGAGGGAACGAGAGTGGTATACGGAATCGAAGAACAGAGGATGAAAGAGAGAGAGAGAGAGAAACGTGGATTTTGCAAGGACGAGGAATAATATATAGGCAACGGGAGAGGAAAATGAAGGGTGACATCGAGGTAGTGGATAAACGAGAAAGAGAGAGAGAGAGAGAGAAGGAGAGAGAGAGAGAGAGAGAGAAGATAGAGTCGACGCGATGGTACGCCATCAAGCCCTGCCGTGTAACTTCGGGAACATATTCCAAGCGAGTCGTGGTGATTGGGGGAAATTTCATTATTCTCAGACATTACCCCCGTTATTGTAATGCCATCAAATTGGATACGCTCGGTACACCTCTCTCGCTTTACTCCCTTTTCTATCACCCTCACTCCCTCCCTCTCTCTCTCTCTCTCTCTCTCTCTCTCTCTCTCTCTATCTCTCTCTCTCTCTCTCTCTCTCTGTTTCTCTTGCACTTTGGCAATTCCGATCACTTTTCTCGACATTTTGCCTTCGTCTACTTTTTTTTTCCACATTTTCGATTTCTCCCTTTTGCCATCCACGATAACACGAACCTCAAGAATTTCTGCAGAAAACCCGAGACTCTCAATTTGCCATCGCTTTCTTCATCTCGTCTTCTTCTTGGTTTTTTCATCTTTTTTTTTTTTTCAATTTCCTTGTCGTTGCTTATCCCGCTGGTACAAATTACAATAATGGATCCATTATCGGGTATCTCGTCTATGGGGCATGGTTGGAAATTCTTCGTGAAAGCTTACCCGGAAATAGACTGGAATATAATGGAGAATTCGAGAGCAGAGATATTGGAATTGAGCGAAATAATTATAATTCGTGAAAAAAAAAACCGAGAAAAAAAAAAACGACCACGCGAATATCGCAATGAGAATCCGAGGGTGATGAGATAAAGAGAAACACAGAGATAGGGTCGAGCATGATAATGCATTATGCTCATACCCATGGAGTTGTAACTCTCGTTGGACACACCGTGTGGTATAAATCCGCGGATGAATGGATCCGCGAAATGTCCCACGGAACGTGTGTGGAAACGCGAATGACGTTAACGTGTCCGCACACGCCGGGATTTGAATCTGGCTATATATACGGATGAGGGTTGGCGGCCGCGTTATTGGTTTACTCGCGCCACTGGTCACGCTGCAGTGGTTCTCCAGTCGGACGCGATATCGAGCACACACTTTCCCTTAACTTTTGCTTCTTTGCAGAGGACGCTTTGGTATCGTGCAATTTTTTTTCCTGAATTTTCAATGCAAATTTGTTTAAAAATTTGTCAAAATGTCGGAAAATCTTATTCAGAAAATATTTAGCGTTGCGAAATTCAAATGGCTGAAAACGTCTTTAAAACCCGTAATCAAATTTTTTTTATGCACATAGAGATTCGAGCCCCCCTTTTTTATGGCCATTTTCGACAAAGTTACTCGACAATTTTGGATTTTATGGAATTTTGAATTTGTTCAAAAAATTTTGGTTAGTGCTCCGACTTAAGAAAATTTTGAATCGGGAATTTTGGCATTATAATGTAGGGTAGCGTTGAAGGGTATGTGTTGGTTGGTATTGAATTTGGCGAAGCTTTTACTGGAAAGTCTCAGATTTCATGAAATTTTTCGAAAAACAGACTGTACTTCAAGCTTTCGCAAATTTCGGGATAATCAATTTTTTCCTCGGTTCGTTTTTTATTATTTCGCTCACTCATTGACGTGTAATTTTTACACAAGTACCCGTAAGTTTTACTGCAATTATATTTTTATTTACTCAAAAGATGCATGATCCACATACTCACTCTGCTGATAGTGAAATTGGTCAAATTTTTGTTTCTCATCGCAGTCTCTGTTATTTCGAGACAAAATTCTATCAATATCATTTCACAAGATTAATTTTATCTTGCAGCGCTATAGGACAAAAATACGTATTCCTCATCTGAACTAAAATTTTATCAAAAAAATGACTAGCACGAAAACATTAGTGCTCGAAGAACCACTGGGCGAGTGCGACATTACATTTGTCGAGTCAGCCATCCCCGACCGGTACACGGTCACACTCGTCGGGGATGGCGGGGGCTTTTGCTCTCCCGGGTCGACATCGAGTTTCATGTCGATTCTACACTATAATACTCCTCCTCGGTCTCGTACACTTGGTGCCCTCATCATACAAGTCTCTCGCTAGCACGCGGTTTCCATTTCTGTCGATACAGACAATATACTACATTATGTACAAGACATTCTACGCCAATTCGATTTATATTTCCGATCTTCAATCTCGAAGATTTGATCCACGATTCTTCCTATCATTTTCTCTACTCTCTGAGAAACATTGAATTATTCTCTAGATTTTTCGTTCAACGACTCGTTATATTGAACAATGATTTTTTCAATTCACATGATGCGAATCCAAACAAAACGTTGGTCCAATTTCCAAAATCCGAAAAAAATTCTCACGATTTCTACGTAAGATGTACAATTTTTTTTTCATTTTTTTGATTACGTTTCGAAAAAAATTACTCACTGAGGGATAATGCTTACAAATTTTTATATTCGTCCCTATATACTTTTCCGACTTTCAAATTGTGAGTTTTGATAAACATTATCGAATTCCAATTTTTTCAGACTGAAAGAAATCCTCTTTAACAAATTAATAGCCTGCAATGATAAACGATGAATGGATCTGGAATGAAATTTTATACACGAAGTATAAATAAAAGAATCGGTGATGATCAGAGGTCAGTCGATTTGGCGTGAAATTACCCCCGTATAAATTATCGATAGAGATATATATATATATATATATATATATATATATATATATATATATATATAGTTATTTACTGTATATCTGCTGTCGTGGTTGAGGTCTGTCGCGAAACTTTGCAACCGTGTTGCTCCCGCAGTCGGGAAACTCCGAAGTCACCCATCATGACAGCAGCGAGAACCAACCCCCTGTTTCTGGCTACAGATGGCCGAGAGCACGGCCGACGGTAATTAATAGTCTCTCAGGCTATCGCGTATACCCACTTATTCGTATATACACAGGCGTAAATGGTCAGCCAAGAACCGGCCCCTTTCGTGTGCATTATAGACTAAATCGAATGTATATCGCTAGTTAAAGTATATGTATACAAGCTCGAAAATCCCTTCCCCCAAGCCTCAACTAACATTTCGCCAAAAAGCTATACGTGCATCGCAGAACGCACCCCGAGAAAAGTGTTTTTGGATCAATGAAACGATATATCACGTAATAGATCCCCCCCCGTTTAACCATTATATGGCTCTTCATTGATACGCTTATCTGTGAAAGAAAATCATTCTGACACGCGATGAATACAAAATTCATTCATGTTTGAATAGGCATATTATATGAGGTTGAATTTTAATCGGTCTCGCGATATTGTACGTATTTGAAAAAAACCCTTATTTCAATTTTATGAAGCGAGAAAAATTGTCATTTTAATTTGACGATGTACAAAAATTATAAAAATAATATCAAGATTGATGTGAAAACGTTTTGGTTATTTTCATTCTAGGATTCAGTCATACATTTCTTGTTTTATTTTTTTATTTTTTATTTTTTTTTTCTACACTGGGCATCGTGCCGCCATGCGAATTCGATAGACGTGCTAAAGTATAACCGCAACAATGCCGGCTACGTAATGGATGGGCTTAGAAACCCGAGGCGAGTGAATTGTTGGCTCCACGTCCTCGCTATTCCCTCCATCTCTTTCACTCTCGCTTGATATACATATATATACATATAAGGTTGGATAGAGCGAGAGAAGTGAGCTTGCGACACCCTTTGCCGGTTCTACCCGCGTAAATCAATGCAATCCACCCCACCTCTCTTATAGCCCATCGTAGGTCCTTGCGCTCTCGCGGTTCGCCGGGTTCTCGTGCCTCATCTATGTATACATATATACATTCATACATACATACGTATACTTTTGGTTACTGGCTACTGGGAGTCCTTTCTCTTCCTTCGCTCGAATTCGTCGCGATCTTCTCCCAGACTCTCTTCCTTGCTCTCCTCGGTATACGGGAGAGGGGTTAGAAACGACCAGAGGGTGAGCTAGGGGGTGTCGGAGACGTCCGGCTACTGCATTATGTATTTCTCACCCAACCGGCACTGTCGACTTTCACAGCATATAGAATATATATACCACCCCTGACTCAAGGCAGTAGCAGTCTTCTACTTCTTTCTTTCTTCTTCTTTCTCGACTCTGCAGCTCGAGTCTCGTTTTTTCTCCTCCCTCACCGCTACTTTTTTTCTTTCTTCATCCCCCTCAAACGTTTTCTCGGCCACGAAACGCACAGTCTTTGGCATCTTATCGATAAATCGTATCCTATACACGGTTAATGGAATGGGTAACGTGCTTAACGAAAAGAAGACATTGAAATATTGACATATTCCAATCGATTTCCCATGGACATTTGTCGCTGCTCGAAAATTACTAAACATATTATCTTGAACTTGACGCATTACCTTCGTAATAATATAAAAATAGTATATATAATATAGTGGTGATAATATATTCATTGTAAGATGAATTATGTCACGAAGGTACAATAGTTTGGTGTACCCCTTCAAGGACAATTTTAGGAAATATTTTCTGAAAAATCAGAACTCGTCCACGTCATTTGAATCATTCGTTTGTAACGTTGATTCATAAAATTTTAGCTATTTTTTTTTCTTTTTCTTTTCAATGAAAGGAGTGATCGGGAGTCTGAAGTGTGGCTAGGAAAAATCTGGGTTTGACGCTGGTTCAATCTTGAACTGCCAACGTTTGTACCATTTATTCGTCAAGCCGCATGCGACTCCCTCTCTCCGTTTTACTCTCACACTCTTATCCACTATCTCCCTCAAGCGTTTCTTATCCGACACTTCCTCGAGGAATCGGCAGGACACGCCAAACGACGTACAGACTCTCACACTCCGAGAACGTTCCAGCGCATCGTTTTTTTTTTTCTCTCTCTCTTTCTCTCTTTTTTTCCTCTTTCCTCCTTGTCTCGTACTCTACTCGATGCTCCAACTTTTCTATATATATCTATCCTATTTTACGGAGTCTGCTAGTGGATCCTTTTTAATCAGTGATCATGCGTCCGGTCGGTTCGCATGCTGTGGAATACGTTGAGGGGGCACTAAAACCTATGTCCAGAAGAATAAATAAGTCGTTGGATTAATTCCAGTATAGACCAGGAGTATAATATACACTATTTTTCGCTCTTCTTTTACTCACGATCACGAGCCAGCGTCACGAGTTTCTCTAAGAGACTTTGGATTGTAATAATGAATTGTAATCATGAATTGCACATGGGCAGTATAAACGTGAAGAAAGAGCATCGACCAAAAACAACAATAGTTTCTACAACCTGTCCATAAACAAGAGTAATTAATTATCCCTTTTACCGGAAAAAATGTGTACTTGACACGAAGAAAACATAAATGATCATTAATTCACATATACCTAGAGATCATATACATTGAGAAATTAATAATTATTATTTCTCAAAGCTCATTCTATTTCTTCAATGATTTTCTGTGAATTAATTGAAGTCGATGCCGAAGAATATTTATCGTTTCAAAATTAGAGTCATTTATTTATACGACACAGTAATTTTGAAGTTTAACAATTCAATAGAGCATTACAGAGATAGAGAAATAGCATATTTCTCAATCTGCGAAATTTATCAACCATTTATTTTCTTTTTTTACCTTGACTGCACATCCATTTGTGGAAAAAAAATTATCAACGTAGCTTACCCATAAAAAACTTTGTGACGACAATTTTTTCAACATATAACTGTACCGATAAATGTTCAATTCTCCTAGCATAAAAAAAAAAAAGAAAACATAGAACTTTGTTTTTTTTTTCTTCATTATAATGGAAGCTGATCTGGTGCGGATTCCAGTCGTGGTCAGTTGTCTCATTCGATGAGCAGTCGAGCGAACTGTATATACACACTCTCTGCCTCCATGTCTTCATACATATATGTATCCCTGTGTAAAATACACATATGGCTCCGTATATTTACCTGTCGATCGATATACATATATCGATATAAGATGAAAGATCCCGGATGGCGGATTACTTACACAGGCACAAAAATTCTGGTCTTCTTCTGGTAGAACAGAGCGCGACGAGAAGTGTCGTTTTTTTTTAAATTTATTTCACTGCTGAGAAATATGACGGCGTATCGTCTTACGTATGTCTCGTGCCCTCTCCGGGCATCCCTCCTCCCGAGGCGGTATTGTTTCTAGAAGCAAACAACGACTTGAGGGACTCGAACGCGACGACGAGGTTTTTTTTTCCCTCGCCCTTCGTTCTGTTTTTTCTGCTTCTTCAGCCTCTTTCTTCATTCCTCACCCTCAATGTCGTTCTCTCTGGCGGAGAACGAACTCAAGGCACGCCCGCGACTATCTTCCTGACGAGATCTCTCGCGCTCGTCCCATCGCGGATCTTCTCTCCCTTGTCACTTTCTCTCTCTCTCTCTCTCTTTCTCTCTCTCTCTCTCTCTCTCTCTCTCTCTCTCTCTCTCTCTCTCTCTCTCTAGGCCAGGATCACGAGGACCTCGATCGATCGGTCGAACGACGAAGAACGGTCCACGGACACGCGAGATCACGTCATATATATATATATTTATCTCGATGGAGCGTTCTTCACACGCTTCAACGAGATTCTTTCAATTCATCTCACTCTCACCTCTTTTCTCTTTGATATTTTTAATTCTTTTTTTTTCTTGCGCCATTTTTTATTTTCACCTTTAGCTTATATAGTTCGACTCGCAAGTTCCCATCCATTGGCACTGACTTGCGACGTTCTCGCTCGACAGAAATCCGACCGAGCGATCGTTTACCCGAGTCGACGGTCACTGGCTCTTTTCTCCACCTCTGTCTCCATCGCAGAATAGTTTTTTTCTTTCTTCCTTTCATCCTCTTCTATAAACATTATTCGTGCTGCGTTAATAGATTTTCTTTGATGATTTGCCGATCTGATTCTCACAGAAGTATCTTTTCTCAATTCCCCTCGAATTCGATTTGTTTTTATTCATTTTTTTAAATTATTATAATTATGTATATTTTTTTTTTTCAAATACTTTGCTGCATATCCTTATGGTCTCCCGAGCTTCTCTCATTTTTATTATCACTCGCAATGTCAGGCCTATCGTCGTGTCTTTGGACTTTTCAGCGAGCCTGTAAACCCT
The DNA here is from genome assembly GCA_963564615.1 of Rhorus exstirpatorius. Lineage (NCBI taxonomy): Eukaryota > Metazoa > Arthropoda > Insecta > Hymenoptera > Ichneumonidae > Rhorus > Rhorus exstirpatorius. The sequence goes on from OY751313.1 coordinate 52,869,890, forward strand.
GCTCTCGCTCTGGCTGTTGAAAGAGCTCTCGTCGTCCAAGAGAGCGAGTAAGAGAGAAATAGGCGAAAGCCCGAATGCAAAATTGCACGACGGGGATTCCCGCATCTATATACACACATATCTATATACCTATATAGCAAAATTTACGCATTGTGAGGCAGGCGCACCAACGGTTGATACGGCTGCTCTCTCTTTCTAGTCAAGACCATATCCACTAGCAGCTTTTACTCTCATTCTCGCAGCGGTGGATTTTATATATCTATATATATCCATATATAAGAGGCAATAACGGCCGACGCGTGGCGTTCTCTGGTACACTCGTCTCTTTCTCCGCCCCCGTTTTATTTTTTACGCGGGGGAACCCCCGCAGAGTTTTGCTAAATACCGCGATGCCCTCGGTTGCTCCTCTTCCATCCTCTTTTTTGCCGCTTTAATTTCATACTTTCGTTCTCTCGCACTCGGGGCTCTTCATACACATCCCATTCTTATCTCTCTCTCTCTCTCTCTTATTCTCTTTATCTACCCCTTTCTCTCTTTCTCGCTCTGTATCTCTTCGTATCCCGCTGGCTAGCCCTTTTCTTCTCAACCTAACTATATACACGGTACACTACGCGGTATGTATAGCATATAGCTGTATAGGATTATATATATACATGTATATATATATATATATATGTGTGTGTGTGTGTGTGTGTGTGTACATATACACGCAGAGTCGAAAATCACCCTTCGGTGGCTGTTCCGCCGTCAGGAAGAAGCACCAGATTAAAAGCTGTGATTATACGTGCGCGGCATCGAGTAGAGAGAGGCTCTCTCTTGCCGGGGCTCACGCGACCATCCCTCGCAACAAACCACCCCGTGATTCCGCTACCGTGCTCTACACAACCATGTATAACCAAACATAGCAGCATCGCATTCACTTGCTCTCTCTTTCTCCGTATAATTTACCATCTTTGTCTGACTCCCTTTCATTCACTATATTTATATTTTTCTCTCTCACACTCTCTCTCTCTTTCTCTCTCGTTTCTACTCCCGGAGTGATCCTCAGACTCGCGAAGCATCGCCACGCGGCGCATTTTCTACTCTCCCTTTCTGTCTCTGGTGCCTTGGTGCGGTTGTGCGCGTTTCCCAAACTCCGGAGCACCTTCTCGGCATCCATCTCTCTCTCTCTCTCTCTCTCTCTCCTCTCTCTTAGCTCTCAAATTGCGAATGCCGCACGTTCCACGAGTTCTATTTAAATGTAATTTGTATCTCGGGTCTTCCCTCGACAACGACGACGATGACGACGACCGACGACGATGAACACCAACAACGCCGGCTCCCATTTACCTCGCACCTACCAAAGCAAACGGTGAGTTTGCCGTGTATATACAAACTCTGTGTGTACACGAGTATAAAGCTTCAGTTTAGTATTGTATGAAGTAAAAGGGAGAGAGAGAGAGAGAGAAGGTCCGTTTTCCCGACGCGTTCTTTGCTGCCTGGTCCCACGTGACGACAGTTAGTTATACGAGAGACAGACATCCCGGAAGTATGTACCTTTTGTGCGCCCAGGAATTCGAGATGTACATGTATGTTTTTTTTCGTTGTATTTTTTTTTGCTAATTTTTTTAATCAGGTCTTTTCTTCATCCGTCTACTTTTGTGGACAAAATGGAGTCAAGTTGGCTGTAGAGTTGTGAAGCCTTCAATGACGATCCAATGTCGTCTTTTTATATGCTTATATAACTATTGAAATCTTGGTATTGAAACTCAGAAAAATGTTATTTTAAGTAACGGTTATAAGTCTTGTTATAATGAATGGATGTAAGAATGCAATACTCTGCTTTCCATCATTCGATTTACAGTTTCTGTATAATTTATTGGTCACCTTTATTGGTAATTTGCAATTTTTTACCGAAGAATCTGACACTAGAATCTTTCGAACTTGAAAAAAAAAAAAAAATTACGATACGTAAAAAAATTATTACTCAAATTGCCAAAACATCATAGCAATCTCTGCCTCTGATTGAGCTTTCAGAGACTTTTAATTCGTATCTTTCAATCTCGAGTTTAAAGAATTTCACTTAACTCTCATCATATGACTTTGACCCTATCAAAAAAACCATGTATTAGATGTCGCTTTGAAAATTCGTAACAAAAGTCTGTCACTGAATTGACACTTGAATTTCACATATACGTGGCGTTGAAAATCGTGCGTGATCCAATCTCTCGACATAAATCGCATAATATATATAGATGTACGTTATAAAAGTGTATATTGATCCTTTGGGACGTGCATGTGTGGTGTGAGTGTGTGGCTCCAAGGGGTTGCAAAATCATAATGAAAAAAGTGAAGGATAAGGAGAGTGTACGTTATCAGATCGGGTTAAGTAGGTTGTAACAGTGCAAACGCGTTAGCGTATACGATGAAGCTGTCATTCGTCGATGCACACGCGTGTCATGATGTTATTTTTTTTTTTTCTTTTCTTGCTCTCTCTCCTGCGGCCTAAAGCACCAACATTTCCCACGACGTGGGGCGACACGGACTCTTTTTTTGTAACGCTTATAGCACGCACTTCTATCGCTGCTGGAGCATTACATTTATATATATATATATATATATACTCATCCACGCATGAGGGGTTGAGATTTGTAGCACACGTTAAACTCGTCACCCCACCGTGCACGAGACGCGTGGCTCTCTCCTCGCCGTGTGGCAAAAGGCTCAAAAGCACCGAGCAGTTTGCACTAGAATTCGTTACGATCGTAATTGGGAATGATCGCCGAGAAATTGCTTTTTTCTCTCTTTTCTCCCCCCCCCCCCCCCTCCGTTTTTTTGAATATATTTTTTCCTGTTTCTCTCGTCTCGCGATAATTTTTCATGCAACAGTCAGTCTTGGGTGTATACGCAGAGAATTTATGTGGAGGGTTAAAATTCTAAATCAGTGAGAAAAAAACGTCCTAACCACGTCCCTTCCGTTCGAGATATACAACGTTTTACGATTGGGCATATCGATGGAATCGTTGCAACACAAAAAAAAGGGTGTAAGAGTAAATTCAACTCTCGTTAATCAGGAATTTTGACATTTTTTTCATATTTAAAAAAACAGACGTACAAAAGGTATATGTATTGCGAAACAAAAAATTTTGATTATTTTTTCAATTAAATTTTCGCGCCAATCAAAACAAGTTGAGTACATCGGTTTTTGGTGTATAACTGTAATTGTAGCCTGTTTCCTGCGAAAATGTAATTTTGAAAAATACACATTTCCCTTCAGTTATGAATTTTTGCAAATTTTTTCACCGGAACAGCCGCGTCAATTTCGATGAGTTTTTGATTTGTCGGTCATTGAAATGCCGTACGAAGGGTGCGATAATGACAGGTTTACAACGCTCCAGTGTTAACCGAGGATCCCACTCGGGTGTATTTAGTAATATATATAGTATATATGTATGTAGGTAACCCGGGGAATATATATGGGGTATGGTACACGTGTCAGTGCGTATATCATAGCAGAACCCCCCGCGTCGATCTCATTTTGAATGCCGATCGTGTCGCTCTTATACCCATATACCCATATATGTCTACCTCCGCAGATCTTTATGTATCATAATAAGTATATAAATTCTCTATAAGCTGCGTACAAAGCCTCCTCTTCGTTCATGCAGGATATTTGCTCATCCACGAACTCTCAAAGTTACGTTAATCAATTCATAATAAGCACTCCAAAAGCGTTTCCTTTTTCTTTACATTTTTATTTTTTTTATGAGACAAATTTACACATCGGATTCGATAATACACAAAAACGAGGGCTATATCGATATAAAATTTCAAGTTTAAGCACATCATAGCGAAATGCAAGAAAATTTTGTTATCCCTTAATAATTAGTCAGGGAGAAGGACAAGCAAAGCGCTTGAAATAAATAATCGCGAAGATTCGTCATCATCAGTGAATTCCTGCCATATCGTGTACGCGTGTCTAACACTCAAAAAGCAGAGTCTCGCGTCGTGTGCAATATATGAGACTGGATATATTATTTTTCTCGTGTAATAAAAACGAGAATCCCATATCGGCTTGAGCGTTATCTAGCACCACGGAGATTTATCCGAGTTTCCCTCCCAACGATTGAGCAAACGGAAGTGGTATATATATACAGAGAGATCGGGGATGGAAGACAGGAGTTATACACACCCTCGTATATGTTCTTCCGCTCTTCCCGCGACTCTCGGAACTTCCCCCCTTTACACGATTCACACATACACGACGACTCACCCTTCTCAACCTATACGGACTTTCTATCCATGTATATATATATATCCGTATAATAACGCACACATACAATGATCCATTTTTCAGGATACAGAGAGACACGCGCTATTACAGAGGCGTCACGGATAGGCAATATTATGACGTCTCTATCCGGCAATATATACATACATAGATATAATGTTACACCCTCTTCGTCCCAAACAGTCGTCATCGTGATTATTCCCCTGCCCGATATGACGAACGGCAGTTCGCACTTCAGACTCAATTGCTAATGCGTATCATCGATCTGACAGGCGTACGAAAAACGAGATGAATCCTTCAGGACCTCATCCTGGATAACCCAAATTTACTCTGAGATAATTTTTTTTTTTTCAACTTTAAAGTCCACAAAATTATTCGATAATTGTTAATTTATTTTTTTGGGAGACTCGAAGTAATTTGTCGCCATTCTTATGAGAAATATGTAGGGCGCAGGAAATGCGATCGAGAAATCATCTCGTTTCATCGGTAATTTTTCATTGCAAATCGCCAGGAAAAAATCCCTGTAATCCTCGACGCGTGCACTTACAAGCGTCGAATATTTTATAATATCGATTGTGTATTATCTTCCGTGTTGTATGTATTATCCGAGCCCTCGATGAGTCCGAAGGGTTTTACCATCCATTCTCGTTTCCATATTATCATAAGCAAGTGAAAGTCAGAGCTCATCTATTCAAAGATTAGCGGGATACAAAAAAAAAACTAAATTTAATATATTACTCTTTATTTTAACATATTCATACATATATTTAAATGGAATTGGTCGATGTACCACGATGTTTATCCATTCTTCTGGCTTATCTCTATATAGAACTCTCGTGATCGTAACTTAATAATTTTATTTTTTTTATTTATCGTTGACATTTGGAAAAATTGTTATTTCATGAAATTCGATATAGAGCTCATGGAAATTTTATTGAAATAGTTTTTTATTCGTCCGATTCGATTTATAAAAAATAAAGGTTTATTAAAATTGGAGCACGCATAAAGCAATACAAAATTTTTTTTTTAAGTTCACAAGAGTTGTATATGATTCTTCGAGTTTCTTTGGTAACTCGTTGATCCAGTCACGGTGTATATGTTGCATGGAGGAATGAGATCGTCAAAGCTACGGGATTCCCCCCCCCCCCCCCCCCCGATCACAATAGAAAGAAAATGGCATCACATGAAGGTATATGAGCGCGAGAGGTGGTCGAGAGAAAGCAAGAGAGAAAAAGAAATTTCACGAGTGTGGGAGAAGGCCCCCGATCGTACGACAATACCGATCACCTGAAAGCAGGAGAGAACGAGAGAGAAGTGGCAAAGGACTTCGTAAATGCCAGTCAAACGACATTTGATCCTGACATCGAGTGTCCAACTGTTTCGCTCGTTTTTCGTTAAGCCTCAAGAACTATATATAGCATACCCGAACATGTATGTATGTATATATATATATATAAAGTTATAGCGCGGTAAAACGACATGTGTCATACGACAAACCACCTCTACTATAGGCTCGATCATTGTCGTTACGGGACGACCATTATACACAAACGAGAGAATCGATCCACAATGAATCGCTCGCGGTGACTCGATCGCTTTTTTATTCATGTCAGGCCACTTGCCACACGTATACACACGGGTTGCCAGCTAATACTATAAATTTTTTACTACCTCACGAAACCCTATAAGTGTTTCCGGAGCTCTCACTTTCAATATTTGTTTTCGTCGATATATGACATATAAGGCACTCGCAGTCATAATTCACAATTGCATTTGTGAGAACGTTCCTTTTAACTGCGGCATGTAAAAGCTCGTTCTGAAACGAGGATTATTCCGTATAATGACAAATTCATTTCATTCATATGTATTATACCTTCATCAAGATTCATGAGTCCGTTAAAATTTATAAACACAAAAATATTTGGCAGCTATCATTGGAATTATTTATTCGTTGTTCAAAGATAAAGAGAAAGTATCCAAGCAAAATGATCCCCGCGTGTCTATATTACGAACAATGAAATATCAAAATCCAACGCAAACGCTCGCAACAATTTTTTTTATTCATTTTTTTTTTTTTTTTTCTTCATTTCATGCGAATACGTCAATAGAGTCGATAGCACTCGAAGAGATATTCCTGAAGGGCGAGTTGCGAAATGTGAGGGTGGCTATATAGTCGATGGGGGTCCGAGACGTCAGTCCATTTCAACGTCGCGGGCCCCTTGACACGGACACGATGACGATACGGTGGATTCACCACCGAGTCCAACTTTGGCCCGAGGGAACTAGATCTCCCACGGCCAATCCCACGGCCGTGTAATCCGAGCGTCTGTGTAAACTTATATATACATATAGATATATCGCGATAAAGCTATATATCTATGTGTACATATAGACGTATGGTACAAAGCTCCCTACCACAACAAATCAAATACCTATACGTGCAGTGAACAGGTGACGTGATGTAGACGATTTTCACGAAACGGCGACAACTTTTTGATTTCCCTCTCTCTCTCTCTCTCTCTCTCTCTCTCTCTCTCCCTTCATAATTCTCTGTTCTATTCTCTTTGGAAAGGTCTATCGATTACTTTCGTTTGGAGACGGCTCTCAGAATCGTCATCCATGTACCATAAACATTTTTGGAAAAATATCTAACGCGTTTTTATGAAGATTTTTTCAAATTACAAGTTCTAATGCGGTTAGCTAAACTTTTCGGAGCGAGAACTTGGTGCTTCGTTGTAAAGAACACCAGTAAAAAGGAAATGCAACTGGGATTTCCATCAGGAAATTTATGCCAGAAAAGCCCCGAGCACTTTCGCGCAAAATCACACACTACTGTCACGGGACGAAACATCTTGCAGCCTCCATTTTTATTTTAATGAAGCTTATACCATTAATTTTTCCGCCTGATTCGTCACAACATGAAGATAAAAAAATTGTCTCCTCGGTGATGCGTTACTGATAATTTTTTTTTTCATTTGTTTGATTTACAACTCGAACAATTGAACGAAAAACTCCCAGATGCATATTCCGATAATTCGCTTCATCAGAGCACATCCCCAATTCCCGATATAATGAAAATACACGTGTTCGCGCTCGAATTTCGCGGGCCCGCTTGGGCCTCGCGACGTTGGGAGTCTCAGCCTCGCGGCAGCGCTTGCTGCGCGTGAGGCTATCGATTTAATGCTGCATACTTTCAGTTTCCTCGTTTTTGAGTTCGTGGGGGGTCGATTTCGGAAGTCAGTTTAGCTCGAGCGCTCGATTAGGCAGGACGCATTGAGGCTTCCCCTCCCACCCACTTGGGCTATTGTACCATTATCATTTGCTCGCGAGCGTTTAGAGTCCCGTGCCGATTGTTTACCGTTTACGCATAAGTTCAGGAATTGAGCCAGTTTACCCGTTTTCCGCGTAATTGTAAGAGTCGCGCGCGCGTTAGGGTTGGATGCGAGGACGTGGTCCATCCGCCGGTTATCCGGGGTGCCCGTTCTTGGGGCGAGCGTCAGCGCGGCAACAGATTGTTGCCCGAGCATCTCAGCGGGGCCTCCGAGACGTCGGGGCCGCTGTTTGCACGGCCGTGGGCCATCTAAGACGTTCCCTGTGACCCCGCTTCCACGAGAGCGTCGGAAGTCGCGGCGTCGAACACGTGGTTTGCGTAGTTGGTAAGCGAACGATATTTATAATTTATTGAATGATCATTCAATCTCGTTATTGAGACGCACCCGATACTGTCAACTGTTATTTGTATTGTGCCTTCTGCTTGTGTTTTAATAAATATTTGTCTTGCTTCGGCTTTTCCCTCTGCTCCGTGAGGGTTTTTACGCCGAGGCAAGCACACATTGCTTGTCGCGAAATCGTGCATTATTTTATTCATTTACCCTCTCACTCGCTCTTTCCTACCCGGTCGACGTCTGAGGAAACTCACGGTAAGTTCAATAAACATGGTGCTCCGGGTGAGGAGTGAGTGATTGGGTTTTTTCTTGTTTGATAATTTATTTTAATTTCCTCATTATTTTGTGCTGGTTTCGGGTGCGTTTTAGTACATTTCGTACACTTTATTACTTTTTACATTGCACGTGGTACGCACGTGATACATTGTGCGTCGGACAAATTGATACATTCTGCGTTCGGACAAATTAATACTTTACGTAGTACATTCGATACATTGTACTTTATACATAGTACATACATACACCGGTATACATTGTTCACCAACGTACACGTGTCGGTCTGACCGTTGCTTGGCGGTTGCGTCAGCCGATCGATATAAGTCGAGACACGAGGACTCGTGAGATCTGACTACGCTTCGCGCGTCATCGAATCATCTACGCGGTTGTATTGCCTTTGCGAGTTAATTGATAACCGCGTCGAGCGTGCTTTTCGATATCGAGTTAATTTCCGATTGGTAGTGTTACACGTATATAGTTACAGTTAGACGTGCGCGTATTTTCTTTAATATTTTCAGTTTATTAGTTAATCGTTTTACGATTAGAATAAACTTTTGCGTGCCCACCATTATCAGCATCGAGCCGTCATTTCATTACTAGTTGGGTTTAGGTTTCGGTTTGGGTTTTGGTTACTTTTTCTCGGAATTTGAAGGGCTAGCGGCTAATCAAAATTCATCATGGCTCCGGTAGCTTTGCAAAAGCTTACAGCTATGCAACTAGCTCGCGAAGGGGAAATGGAGGGCTTGCGGCAGAGGCTAATGTCGAAGCCTCGAGACACTCTCACACCGCGAATTGTCAAATCACGACTTGAGGCTTTAAGGGAAATCTGGTCGGAAGTACGTAGGGCTCATTCCGAGATTGTCACGCGAGAAAGTGCAGAAGGCGATCCGTATGTCGTCGATGATTGGTACAGTCGAATTCAGGGAGTTTACGAGGACGCTCTCGACGAGTTTTTAGCGCTTTTGACGTTAGTGGAAGGGGCTGAAGAAAACGCGGACGCTGAATCCGGGGATGCAAGCTCTGCTGGAGCTGGCGCAACGGGCGTCGCAAAGCTTCCTCGTATTCCTCTACCCATGTTCTCGGGGGATTATGAAGATTGGGCAAGTTTCTGTGACCTTTTCACAACTTTAGTACATAATGTAGCTCCCCTCTCTGACGCGACAAAAATGCAGTATTTGAAACTTTGCTTGACGGGTAGGGCCGCGAGTCTGATAAGGGATGTCGCGACGACTAGCGCGAATTACGCCAGCACATGGCAAGCGTTACAGGCCCGTTATCACAACCCTCGATTGATTATCAACCAGCATCTAGCTTCGTTCATGCAGATTTCGCATTTGAAGAGGGAGTCCGCTTCCGAGTTACGTTCCTTCGTCGATGAGGCTCAGCGAATCGTCCGCGCCTTAGCAAATATGAAGTTACCTGTAGAGCACTGGGACGTCTGGTTGGTTTTCGTGCTTACTGAACGTTTAGATTCAGATTCACGGAGGTTGTGGGAGGCTGAGATTAGCCGGACTGATTCTAGATTGGAGGTAGGCGGTCCTTCGTCAGGTGTTGGTTCTCTCGGTTCACTTCCGAAGTTTGCAGATTTGATCGGGTTTTTAGAACAGAGAACTCAGGCTCTTAATATGATTACCCTCGAGCGCCGAGGTGATAAGAGGGCGGCTCCAACACCCCCTACCAGACCTCAGGCTCGTAAGATTTTCCATGCTCATCCCTCTCGACCGACGATATCCCACTCGTTGAAATGCGCGCTTTGCTATGGCCCACATCCCATTTCGAAATGCTTCAAGTTCCGGGCGAAGGCTCCTTCTGAGCGTTTCGTCAGCGTTAAGCAGTTGCAGCTTTGTTTCAATTGTTTGAGTCAGCACAGGGTCAGTGATTGTCCGTCGAAGGGCCGATGCACGGTTTGCCAAAAACGACATCACACGCTGTTACATCAGGGTGGTCAGGGAAATCCTCATGGTTCGCAACGGAGTTCGACCGGTTTTCAGGGCCCGGGGGGTGGATCGTCGTCGAATCCTCCTGTCGTAAGTTTGCACGCGGCGAGCAATTCTGCTGTCGGTCGAAGAGTCCTCCTTGCTACAGCGCGAGTTCAGGTTCTGGGATCGAACGGCTGCTGCACCTACGTGCGAGCGCTCCTCGATCAGGGTTCGGAGTCTTCTTTTGTTTCTGAGTCCATCGTTCAGTTGCTAGGATTATCGAGGGAACGTGTCTGTGTGTCTCTGTCAGGACTTGGTTCCACTGCTGCAGGTACTGCGCGCGCGAGGACGCAGTTGGCTCTGCGGTCCCACGCCGACCCTGATTTCAAGCTTAAAACAGATGCACTCGTTCTTCCTAAGCTCACCTCGCATCTCCCATCGGATAGATTTGGCGATTTAGATTTGCAGCAGTTCGAGGGTCTTACTCTGGCGGACCCAGATTTTTCGATCTCGAAAAAGATAGACGTGATTTTAGGCGCCGATGTTTACGGTCAGTTACTCCGCTCCGGTTTGAGACAGTTCCCTCCATCGCGACTCGTCGCTCAAAATACCGTTTTTGGTTGGGTGATTTCCGGTTCGATGCAGTCAGATGGTCCACGGCGGGCGGATAGGGTTCTTCCTTCGTCGTTAGAACAGGCACTCCACTGTTCGGTTGAATCCGATTTGGAGCAGACGCTGCAGCGTTTTTGGACGCTCGAGGAGATCGCTACGAACACAGGTGGTCTGAAACCCGAGGATGAGTGGGTTGAGAATTTATTCCAGGAGACTCATAGTCGCGACTCACAGGGTCGGTACGAGGTTCGACTTCCGGTGAAACCAGAACGACCGAGGGTAGCTGGCGAGACTCGGTCTATGGCGATTAAATCTCTTTCGAGTATGCATCGTCGACTTTCGCGAGACGCTCGATTGGATGAGGCTTACGGCGCTTTCATGAGGGACTACGAACGGCTTGGTCATATGTCTCGAGTTCCAGCTTCAGAAGTACGGTGTGAGGACGCGTGGTACCTCCCTCATCACGCGGTGGTTCAGGCTTCGGTGGATAAATGGAAGCTTCGGGTTGTCTTTGATGCTTCTCGAAAATCGCATGAGGGACACTGTTTGAATGATTTCTTGTTGTCAGGGCCTCCCCTCCAGGGTGATCTTTCGCTGATCCTTTTAAATTGGCGAAAATACCGTTTTGCGTTCACAGCAGACATTGTTAAGATGTTTCGGCAGATCCGGGTGAAAGGCGAAGACCAGGACCTCCAGAGGATCGTGTGGGCGCCGACCGCCACTTCCGATCCGGTAGACTTTCGCTTGAATACAGTTACCTATGGGACGACTTGCGCTCCATATTTAGCAATTCGTACGCTTTCTCAGTTGGTCGTTGATGAAGGTGATCGATTCCCTCTCGGAGCTGAATGTCTCAAGGCAGAGACTTATGTTGACGACACCTTTGCAGGGGCGGACGATCTTCCCCTCGCGATGGATAAAAGACTTCAGCTTACAGAATTGTTAGGTTCAGGCGGTTTCGAACTCGACAAATGGTCCGCGAATCATCCTGACCTTCTGCCATCTCAGGCACGTCAGGATTCCTCAAAGGAAATCGACGGTGACGCTTCGGTCAAGACCCTTGGCATCCAGTGGATCCCATCTCAGGACGTTTTCAGGTTCCGCTCAGCAGACGTGGAGGAGCTGTCCACCGCTACGACGAAGCGCTCCGTTCTCTCGCATATCGCACGTTTGTTTGATCCCCTCGGTTGGCTAGCTCCAATTACTGTGACGGCGAAGGTTCTGATGCAGGATTTGTGGATTCAGAAGTGTGATTGGGATTCACCTCTCCCCGCGGAATTTCGTGACCGATGGTACGCATATTGCAAGTCGTTGACCCAATTGTCGTCTTTGTCGATTTGTCGCTGGTTAGGGGTTGCATCTTCCCGTTCCTACCAAATCCATGGTTTTTCGGATGCATCTTCTCGGGCATATGCGGCAGTAGTGTATCTGCGAGTCGATGAAGGAAGGGATCGGTTCAGTGTTTCTCTGTTGGCGGCAAAGACCAAGGTGGCTCCCGTCAAAACGGTCAGTATTCCGAACTTAGAGTTGTGTGGCGCTGCGCTCCTCGTCAAACTTCTTTGCCAGGTCAGGAAGCTCGATTTTCTTGGCTCCCTCCCGGTTTTCGCGTGGTCGGACAGTCAAATTGTTCTCATGTGGCTTCGAAAACATCCCTGTCACTGGAAAACCTTCGTCGCTAATAGAGTCTCGTTTATTCAAACTGAACTCCCATCCGCTACGTGGGCTCACGTCCCAACGAAGGAAAATCCGGCGGACTTGGCGACTCGGGGCTCCGAGCCGTCCGAGCTAGCCACAAACGTTATGTGGTGGCACGGTCCCCATTGGCTTTCGCAAACGCCGGAGCAATGGCCACAACCAGCAGCAACCCAGCAGATTTTGCACGTAAAGACCCGGCCGGATGAACCGGTTATTCTCACGAAATTTTCGAGTTTGACCCGCCTGATACGCGTAGTGGCCTTCTGCAGACGCCCTCTGCTCAATCTCCGTAGGCGAAGGAACGGTTCCGACCCCCTCCCTTCCTTCCTCACCTCCAGCGAGTTGACCGAGTCACGATTATCAGTAATCCGTTTGTCGCAGCTAGCTAGCTTCGCCCCGGAAATTGAGACGTTGAAATCCGGAAAAAGCTTGCCGAAAAGTAGTGGCATTAGAAATTTGAACCCGTTTCTTGGCAGGGACGATATTCTTCGCGTGGGAGGCCGTCTTTCTCAGGCGGATCTTACTTTCGATCGCAAGCACCCCCCGATTTTATCGCAGCACTCCGCTCTTAGTTTTTTGTTCGTGCGCTCCGCTCATCGTCTCTGCCTGCACGGAGGACCAACGCTGACGATTGGCGTCCTGATGCATCAAGCTTGGGTTCTAGGGAAATCGAGGTTGGTCAAATCAACGATTCGGCAATGTGTGACTTGCCAAAGGGTCAAGCCGCAACTTGCTCACCAAATGATGGGTGACCTGCCAGCTGACCGGGTGCAATCCGGACTACGCCCCTTTTCTGTAGCCGGTCTCGATTACGCGGGTCCGGTCCAGGTCCGTGCCACGAAGGGTCGCGGGCATAAGTCCTTTAAGGGGTATATCGCGGTCTTCGTTTGTTTCTCGACGCGAGCCATCCACCTCGAGCTTGTCAGTGATCTGACCTCGGCGTCATTTATCTGTGCGTATCGCCGATTTGTCGGCAGGCGCAGAGTCTGTCAGCGGCTGTACAGTGACAATGCCACTAATTTCCATGGCGCGGATAACGAGCTTAAAGCTATGTTTCACCGAGCCTCTGAATTTTACCAAGGGATCGCTGCTGTCCTCGCGAATGATGGAACTGATTGGAGTTTCATTCCCCCGAGTGCCCCGCACTACGGAGGTTTATGGGAGGCAGGTGTCAAGTCGGTGAAGCACCACCTAAAGCGGGTAATGGGCGAGCACACTCTCACCTTCGAGGAATTGTCGACGGTTCTTGTCGAGATTGAGGCTTGCCTCAATTCGCGGCCATTAGGGGCGCTAAGTTCCGATCCTGACGATCTTCATGCGTTAACTCCTTTTCACTTCTTGGGTGGAAGTTCGTCAGCCTTACTCCCGGAAGAAGATCTCTCAGGGGTGCCTCAAAACCGTTTAAATCGATTTCAGCTACTCCAACGCATTCGAACCCAGTTCTGGAAACGGTGGTCTTCTGAATATCTCCTCCATTTGCAAGAGAGAGCAAAATGGAGGGAGCCACACGAGAATTTTTGTATAGGGAGGCTTGTTTTGGTCCAGGACGACCGCTACCCCCCTTCGAAGTGGCCTCTAGGACGAATCGTCGACATCCACCCGGGTCCGGACGATCTCGTTAGGGTAGTCACAGTAAGAACCGCCACTACAACTCTCCGTCGGCACGTTGCTCGTTTGTGCCCCCTGCACCTCGAGGATGGCAGTAAGGATGCGTAGGGGTTAGTCAAGGTGTTAGTATTCGTCCGGTGGACGAAGGCGGGCGGGATGTTCGCGCTCGAATTTCGCGGGCCCGCTTGGGCCTCGCGACGTTGGGAGTCTCAGCCTCGCGGCAGCGCTTGCTGCGCGTGAGGCTATCGATTTAATGCTGCATACTTTCAGTTTCCTCGTTTTTGAGTTCGTGGGGGGTCGATTTCGGAAGTCAGTTTAGCTCGAGCGCTCGATTAGGCAGGACGCATTGAGGCTTCCCCTCCCACCCACTTGGGCTATTGTACCATTATCATTTGCTCGCGAGCGTTTAGAGTCCCGTGCCGATTGTTTACCGTTTACGCATAAGTTCAGGAATTGAGCCAGTTTACCCGTTTTCCGCGTAATTGTAAGAGTCGCGCGCGCGTTAGGGTTGGATGCGAGGACGTGGTCCATCCGCCGGTTATCCGGGGTGCCCGTTCTTGGGGCGAGCGTCAGCGCGGCAACAGATTGTTGCCCGAGCATCTCAGCGGGGCCTCCGAGACGTCGGGGCCGCTGTTTGCACGGCCGTGGGCCATCTAAGACGTTCCCTGTGACCCCGCTTCCACGAGAGCGTCGGAAGTCGCGGCGTCGAACACGTGGTTTGCGTAGTTGGTAAGCGAACGATATTTATAATTTATTGAATGATCATTCAATCTCGTTATTGAGACGCACCCGATACTGTCAACTGTTATTTGTATTGTGCCTTCTGCTTGTGTTTTAATAAATATTTGTCTTGCTTCGGCTTTTCCCTCTGCTCCGTGAGGGTTTTTACGCCGAGGCAAGCACACATTGCTTGTCGCGAAATCGTGCATTATTTTATTCATTTACCCTCTCACTCGCTCTTTCCTACCCGGTCGACGTCTGAGGAAACTCACGGTAAGTTCAATAAACAACACGTTAAATCATGACAGCATTCGTTAAGTTTTTCGTACATATGGAGGATCACTGCGTTACTCATTATCTCTCTGCTCTTAATCAATCTACACGAGCGTGGATATTAATAAAATCATGTGCCCAAGTAGTGTGAGCCGGTAAACTCATGGGTGATAAGGGATTTGAGCATGCATGTACATACTAATTTATATATATATATAGATCCACAGTATGTACTTTCTGGATATCGGATGTGTATAGGAATCCTGTATGCTCCCCGAAGCCCTCGTGCGACCCAAACCCCCGAGTTACTCCGATCGGGTAGCACCGAGCTCACGCCAGTCCCCTCGGAGTGGCGCGCGAGACGGAAATAATTGAAGACGGAGGTAATTAACTACCCGTGGTTCTGAACATGGTACCGTTGCGCCGCGGCGCGCATCGTTTTAATTACCCGGGCTAGCTCTCTCTCTCTCTCTCTCTCTTTCTCTCTCTCTCGCTTTCCAGGTCGTCGTAGTCGCACTTCCCGTCTCATCGAGCAGAGAGCCTCCAACCCTTAAACCACTGACATAAAGGTTGTTACGCTCTCACCGTTACCGCAAGTGTATTTGCAATTTCCCTCTGCGACCTCACCGTTCTCTCTATCCACCTTGCCATCCACGTATTTATATAAAATAAATCACGATATTACCACTACGAATTACGAATCATCGAAGTACATACGAATCATATACGTGCACCTTTCGCAATCTCCTGAAATCTTCGCGAATTTTTCACGTCGCATTTGTCAGAGTCTCATACTTATTCCTCGGAGGATATAAAAATATATATATATGGATTTACACCAGTCGTTTTAAAAATTATTTATTTATATAAGGAGCTACTTTTAAAATCGACGCTTTTATTCTCATTTGTCATAGTATTTTTCAGTTTAGAATCTTTGAACTATAATTGCAATTACGATTTTTCAAATCAAAAGTGACGGAGTTAAGACGCAAATTTGGACAATCCTTTTAGTTTTGGTATAAATTCTCGATGGATCCAAATTTATCATCTCGTACAAAATTACACCAACCCCGTCATAATTTTTTTTATCTGGTCGCACATCTAATTGATTTATTCATAAAAAATTATATTTTTCCCCAAAGCGATACCGCAACTACGAGAAAAATAGTATATTACACTACAAGGGCCGAAAGTTGGAAATTCCTGCACTGCGCGTGATGATGCCCGAGGCGAAGCCGAGGGCATCATATCGCGCAGTTCAGGGCTTTCAATCTTCTGCCCGTGTGGTGTATACTATTTTTCTTCATGCCCGGTCGAAAGTACGCTGGCTAATTGAATTTTTATACCGATTTATACGTTTTAACAAGTGTTGATGCCTGCCCGACATTGCAGGCACGAGCGAAGCGAGTGCTGCTGGTCGGGGGCAGGCATCAAACACGGAAGAGAGTTAGGTTAGGTTTGTATAGCAAGATGGTTACTGGCGCCAATATTCAAGCTACGAATGCTTTATTAACAAAGTTATGAAACATGAATATAGTCTTCTATTCTCAAAATTCTTGTTATAGGTACAACACATTTATATTATCTGTTGATTATAAAATAGTTATAGCAAAAATTTATCATATTATTCATCACAATGAGTTTTTTTGTTTTGTTTTAATCACAAATACTTGAACACAGTCATATTATTTATTATAAAATAGTTTCAACTGCCTCCAACTGTCACTCACTAATTACTCCAAAGGTTATTTGTCAATTGCTATGAAAAATTTGACAGATAACCCTTGGATCGAGGGGATCCCTGCGTTTTGAAACCGGGCCTAACTTTCCTCCCGTATCGCTTGACTTTCCTCCCGTATTGCTTTATTTTCGTCCCGCGGCACAGATGGCGCGCGCTACGTTTCCGCAGGGACGAAAAGATCTATTTTCCTCCCGCAAATCGGGGACGAAAATGCGTACTTTCGACCGAGGTATGAAGAAAAAAATATTATTCCACCGACAAGGGTCTCGGGATATGAGGATGTACTCAAATAATCCTTATCCTCGAGTTTCAATATTTTTTTTTTTTCGTTTCTTCGTCATTGTTTCAGGTATCGTCGATAAACAGGGTTTTAAGAAACTTGGCGGCTCAGAAGGAGCAACGACAGCAGCATCAGCAGCATCAACAGCAGCAACAACAGCAGGGAGTCGGCGGAGTCGGTGTTGGGGCTGGTAGTCCTGCCGAGAGCGTCTACGACAAGCTGAGGTTACTAAATGGTCAAACGACCGGTTGGCCAAGACCCAATCCGTGGTAAGATTTCAAAAAATCACTCGACCGAACAATTCCTACGAAACTTAGTAATCTCTGCGTCTCCTGGTTTTTTTCTTCTTTTCCCTCCTTTAACGTCAGTGTATATACCGTCTTGAAATCTCAATGGCTAATCCGTACAACGAAAAATTGAAAATCCTGTTATAATTTACCTTTGTGTATGCATATTATCTCTCGTAGCCAACGACATATTTTTTTTTTTTTCTTTTCTGTTTTCTTTTTTTCACGAATATTCTTCACTCAGGTATCCGTCGGGGGCAGGGAGTCCCTTTCCCTCGTTACAACCAAGCCTCAGCCCAAGTCATTGCACCGCGTTGGCCCCCGATCCTGCGGAGATACTGCACGCAAAGAAGAGTAAGTGTTGATGAAAAAAAAAAAAAAAAACACACTCACAATTACAAAAACACTTGAACATTTCATCCTGTCTTCGCTATACTATTGCAGTCGTGCTACGAGTACCGTGCGATTTTTTCAGATTTCGCGAAATCTCGAAAGACGTAAGAATTCGGGACATGCATGAAATTTAATTCGTCCAGTCGAATGAAGTGTCAAAAATCTTTCAGATCAAATGTATGTTAGAGAATCTCAAAACATGTGCAGTTTCCCCAGTTTTTGAAGGTCCCAGACCCAAATATACACACATTAGCAGAGATTGGTACAAAGTGGGCACCTCAAGTCATAAAGTAGAAAAAAACTTTTCATTTCAAAAGTAGTTTTTCTCCGAAAAATTATAGTTGCCAGTAAAAATGTTGCTTTTTAAAACAAAAAAATGAGGAAATTTTTTTTCTCATTATTTTTTAGTTAAAGCTACAATTTTTTCCTCGAAAATCTTTTTTCTTTAAAAGTTTTTTAAGGGTTGAGTCATCGTGTAGGATGATTTGCTAATGTGTTACCAAAAACAAGAAAGGTTTTTCGAATAAAATGAAAGGAATGAAAGCAAAATTTTTTACGCGTAGCTCACAGAAGCGGGGCCCGTCTGATATAGTTAAAGAATGGAGGAGCTCCATATACCATGATATGGAGCTCCTCCATATGCTGTTATAGTTAGAAGTTACGGAGTAGCAATTCATCAATTTTAACGACTAATTTCTCAAAAGACTTTTGAAGTAGACGAATTTTTTTAAGGAAAAAAAAAAAATTTCGAAAAAAATTCTTCGAGACTAAAAAATTTGATTTTCGGTTTATTTTTGAGTTTTGGTTTCAATGGAAACAAAAAATTTTTTGAAGAAAAACGAGTTTTCAAAATTGTTTTCTTAAAGTCTAATTTCCGACTGAGGTGTCCATTTCGCCCCGGTGCTCACTTTGCTCCGGTCTCCCCAAATTACGAATTCTCACTAACATTTTTTTCAAATAAGTATGTACGGGAATTCGGAAATGAAAAAAGAAAAAGCACATTTTCACGCAACGATTGTCCCGGGCTTTTGCGTGATAGGGCATATTAAGCGCGGTATATAGCACCTTAATATTTCCTCACGAGGACTTTAAGGGTACTTGAAAAAAAAATCGACACTTCTCATTTCATTCCCAATTGTACATATAGTCTTATCCTCTATCACGTAAACGCGACATACATTCTGATCGGAAATCTATACACGAATCAGTGAATCTTCCCTCTTATCAGCTTTTTTCCACCCCATCTCCGATCCAATAGGTTGTTTTTTTTTTTTTTTTTACATATGACAATATCATATTTCTATCCTCTTTCGAGGAAAGCCGCTGCATGTGGACCGGCAAACACGCGCGACCGACGAGCCGCGAGCTCAGCGGCTGGAAACCATAAACCGACCAACCGACCACAATCGGCCATTGCGTATACGAATAGCCAGAGAGTGTGTGTGAGAGAGAGAGAGAGAGAGAGAGAAAGAGAGAACATAGCATTTGTTTTTACTCATACACATTTACACATATCTATAGATAGAAACGTGTACGAGTATACGCGAATATTCACGTTCGCAGCCTCGCGAAATTTGTGGCCTCGCCGAGTCTACAGCCCATACACGGGGGGTGGCCAACTCGCCGCGAAGTCATAAGAGAAAAGGCTGAACGTGCACGAGAGAGATAGTATATCGCGCATGTATATATATATATATGCCGGTATATGCGAGAGAAAGAGAGCCTCGGGCTTGCAAAAGCCCCCCCGACAGAAGAGACGCCACACTCGCGTTTTAATTAATTAATCCGCCGTACCCGAAACGATACTAATATCGAATGTAATTCCGCGGCCGCGTGGTCCCGCGGTTTGCCGCACGCGTACATATCGTATATAGCGTACATTTGTGCATGCACATCCAGTCATATCATCACCCAGGAACGCGGAGAAACAAATCGCGTGCTCGCCGTATTTAAGGAGGTACGACTAGTATGAAGAATCCAACTGACGGACTTGAATTTTTTATATGTTTTTGCCGAATACTTTATGCGCCTATTGCCAAAATTTGAGCTATATTAACCGTTTAGTTTATTCGTAATAAAATTGCAAAGTCGAGCAGTTTGAGTTACTAAAGCACGTCGTCTTATGGAGACGGTTAACCGGAAGTGCTGTGATCACGGTTTTGCTGCTCACGTATCCAACTACACCCGTTGAAAAACTGAAACTTGATAGATTAGATATAATAGATATTGTAAAAAATTGAAAAATTACTCTTCACCGTGTAGTTCTGGCACTACATCATAAAAAAGTTTCAATTTCCGGTTGTAAATGGTCAGAACGATCAAATAGCACCCACAGACTTAGCAACGTCGCGAGTAACAGCTGATGGGTTTCGGCGAACATAACCTAGCTTTGTTTTGATATTAGCAACGAAGATAGAGTCATCTTCGTTGGTCACGTATACCAACTTATAGCATCGCCAATGCGACGTTGCCAAGTGTTTACTTCAAATTCCATCATGTTATTTATGGAGTTTTATTATTTATCACGTATCAATTATATGTATAATTATCATTCTACCGATCGTATTAATTCCACTGAGGTCATTCAAGTCTATTTTAATAGGTTTTCGGCTGATTTTAAAAAATGTTTTTTAGTCCGTTTTTGTGGTAGACATGTCATTATTATTATGATGGAGACTACTATCGAGTCGTTGACAATCTAATTTTTCAGTTTTTATTAGTTCATGCGCAATAAATTAATCATTTACCACAAAATTTTTCACATTATAATCGATAATATGAATAATCAACGCAAATAAACATAAATCAGAACAACTGTGGGTAAAATAAATTTAGACTTTTTTTTGACTCCAAAGAACTAGTCGTACCTCCTTAACACACGTTTCGTTAGGATTCATTGCACAAAGGGCACAAATCGTGTCCATCTAAGCGCTCAATTGCGTGGATTGAGCTTTTTTGTTTTGCGGAAATCGATACGCGTATGTCGTAAATATCCAATACATATATAGCGACTCCAACCCTCTCTCTCTCTCTCTCTCTCTCTCTCTCTCTCTCTCTCTCTCTCTTTCTCTTTTAAGCTTTTTCCGTAGGCGTCATACGCTTTAACCATGTTTTTTTTTAACTAAAACTTTGCTCTCTTTTCGAGTCTCGCCACTATGTTACAATATTTCACCGCGGCCCCGTTCTCTCGGTCGCTGTTTTACCCAGAATATGTTTGTATATGTGTAGCGACGTAGTATATAGTTTATGCAGCCCTTTGGCGGTACGGATCAAACGAACGTGAATTTCTATGCTACGATTTTTTTAACGTGCCGATGGGGGTGCTCCGAAAGAGGGGTTTGTACATATATATACACACACTCAGACACAAGTATATATATATATATATATATAAGCGTATTTGCGCCGCGAGTATATCGATGAAAAATTCGACCAGGATATAATCGCAATAACCCTGCGACCTCTCGATCGGATTTGCGCGTCGAACAAGGACGCGAAAGGGATTGCGGAAAGAAACAAGTGCAGTTGGGTGGAGAAATAAAAATAAAACGTAGCATCGGATTTCGGGATATATTGGGAAGAATTTTGAGGGAGAGAAAAACTTGCTGAGTCTTGGGAAATGTTTGTTGGAGATGCGATTCTCATTCGAGGAACCGATCAATCGTTCGTGTTCTATAATACAACATATCTATATATACTCGTGTGTATGTATACGCATATTGTTGAAAATTCGTATGTATATCCTATGGTGAGGCAGATAGTGTATAGGAGACGGAGCGAGAGCGTAAGAGGAAAGGGGCACAATCAAATATGGTAACTGTTGCAACCGCTCAACCGCACGCGGGCCCCGGGGGCCAGATTATCCGTGGGGGTGGCGCCGTTTATAGGATAACCTCTACGTGAGGGGTTGCGAGCTCGCGAGGGTCGAATCCATCTCTTTTCCACTTCGAATGGTCTACCACACGGCACAGCCAGTTTTGCTTTCCTCTCTCTCTCTCTCTTTCTCTCTATCTATCTCTTCTTGCTCTATCATCCCCTCGCGAGTTTTCGACGAAACGATAGGGTCGACGAGAAGAGAGCCGCAAGGATGCCCCGGGCTAACTGTGTCTCTCTCTCTCTCTCTCTCGCCTTCACTATTGCGCGTGCTACCGTATCCCTCTGGACCCGCGATCCTCCCCCAAAGAAGCAAAGCAAAGCAGATTACGTCGCAATCATCGCGCGATACGCGCGATTCACCATCCGCACGCGTGTATACAAGTAGCGTATATATACACATACATACTTTCCCTTGTTCTTCATTTTCATTCTCGTTGCATTTTCAAAAGTATTTCTCAATCATTCGGTCTTTCATCGCCAATTTCTCGATTTCACATCCACACGCAAAAGACTCTTTTTTTTTTTGATACAACAATTTTGAGACAATTTCTTTGATATACTTTGCGGAAGAAGAGACTGAAGCTATGCTCGAGGCAGTGGCGATATCTTCGTTGTTTTCGCTAAATACAAATCTGAAAAGATAAAATTGTGCATGACGAGTCTCTGAATATGTATTAATCCTTTTTGTCACCGATACAATTTTTCTTTTTCTTATTTGCGTTGCTCATTATACATATTAAAATTCTCATCGTAACGCTTTCCTTTAAATCCCTTTTACACGAGACTGAATACTGAAAGCCACATTATTCACGCCGATTTCAATGAAAGGCACATTCACCAAAGTCCCCATTACTTAAAATAAAAAAAATAATTCTTCTATGATGCTCCGTTGCGTATACCCTATAAATCGTCGACAACCTGTTCGAAGTCTTCGCGACAAGGGACCTAGCGTTTGTTTTGACAGCGAAAAAGAGGTGGCAAAGGTCTTAATATATGTATATGTGTGTGTGCGTGCGTGCGTTCGCGCGCGCGCGCGTGTGTGTGTGTGTGTGTGTGCGGCATCAGAAAGAATTCCCTAGTATTTTTTTCACCATACGCGGTCGTGCGAGCCCATGGGAGACGAAGATATAACCTCCACGGCTGCTGTTTCTCGCAAGGGGTCGCTGTCTGGTGACATCGACAATGGATTTCCGTCTCTCATTGTGCACGTTACGCGAGAGAACGCGACTATATATGCCCGCGCTTCTCTCGGCGATGTTACTCAGGAGCTTTCCATCCGGAGAAGAATTCCACGAGGAGGCATGCAGTGAATTGCGCTGGAGAGGACTCGTGGCATAAAAAAACGAAAAAAAAAAAAAAAACAAAGAGAAAAATAGAAAGCAAGAAAGAAAAAAAAATGCGAGAGAATGAGCGAATCCCAGCCATGCATACACGCGCATTGCGTGTCGTATAATGGAAGAACGAAGACTACAGCGGAGTGCTTGCTCCAGCGGCACAGACTCTCTCGCTGTCTCCTGCGTTTTGTGATCGAGAAAAATGCGAGAAGAGGGGCTTCGGGGACTATCGCGCATACCCACCCATTGTTTTTTCACCTCTGACGACTCGCACGGGCGAGCCTCGGTGTATATATTTAAAAAAAAAAAAAAAAAAACGTATAAGAAAAGCTGCGAATCAGTGTTCCTAGGATTCTTACAATAGCTTGCATGCTTCGTCCATGTGTCACATTGCATGGTTTAGTACGCTTTGGAATACTCGTTATTGGCAGGGTGCAGAGTATATGGTGGGGACAACCGAATCGACTGCAGCGCACGCTGTGGACGAACTGAGCAATAAATCTCACTAATATTTGACAGAATTGATATAACAATTATTGAAAAACGGTTACATTCAGTTGTTGTGTAGTCAATTGTAAGAACACAGGTCGAAATAGCAATTGTAAATTTTATAGTTTTCCAACAGCAAGTTGGAAATTAGAACAGAGGCAAAAATGGATTAATGCAGTGAAAAGAAAAAAAGTCAGTAACGCATAACCTAACTTTATTTCTTACAAAGAAACGTGCTTACTAAGAACGCTGTACTAAATGTGAACTTGAACAATTATTTTTTGAGCGTTCATTTTGAATAAAATAATAATAAAGTGATATTTTTAGTCCTGATGGATCACCGTGGACCCCAAAACGAAGCAGCTACATGTGTAGTGATCATTTTATTTATAAACGTTACTAAGAATAAATCGTTTTTTATAGTTTTAAATATATACATAAACTAATAATTACATTTCCTATCAATAAATTTTTCAAATTTGATATTATTTTTTAAATTTTATTCGTATTATTATTACGTTTATTATTACTGCTATATTTCAGCTATACCTAACCTCATTTCATTACAAATGAAGTATGCTTTCTATTTAAACAAATTTTTAATACTTACTTTTTTTTGGTTCCTTAATTGGTATTTTTCATTAACTTTCTTTTATGACAAAAGATTTCATTTGTACTGTGATAAAAATTTTTTTTTTAATGTTTAAAAGAAATTTGCAATACAAAATATCTGTCATTGAGTGTGAATTAGTGCGGGCGGTAGATGTCGCTTCCATCGCGCACCCTGCCAATAGCAATCGCGATAAGAAGACGAGAATGAGAATTGTACGTTTTTTCGATTATGGTCAAACTTCTTCGTCTTCCCTGTCATATATATATATGCAAAATACAGTGATATCACAATTATATTGATGCAATAATACTCCAGTATCATTAATATATTTGAGTAAAAAGTTTCATGCTTGAAAACTCCACAGTCTGCGTATTTAGATTTTTTTTTTTTTCTTAATTTTTCACTCATTATTTTTCGTTTTTCATCCCCTGACAATGAGAGTGCGTAAACTCAGATGTCTGAAACAATCTTGCGAAAGAAGATTGCTGAGGATCGAGTCCAAGAGGTGCCTCAGGATGATAGTACAGTCAAACCTCGGGCACTGACTACTCGGGCACTGACTAATAGTGCTGTACGGCTTAGCCGGCTTAGCCGGCTATGGCAGCTAAGCCGGCTAGAAGTTAGCCGGTTAAAATGGCTTAACCGGCTAAGCCGTTTAGCTGGCTAAAATTTAGCCGGCTAAAGTAGCTTAACCGGCTTAGCCGGCTAAAACGGCTTAGCCGGCTAAAACGGCTTAGCCGAATAACGGCTTAACCGGCTAATCGGTAAATCGGCTAAGTTAAGCTCATTTATATTTTTGTATCTAGATTTAAAATATTGATAAAATTTTAAATTCGCATATGGCTTGCATATAATTTCCTCACTCACATAACGGTATACATAAGGATGTGGTCCAGTCGAAATTAGTGATGCCGCCGAGACGAGACGTAAAGTCGTCGTTAAGTTATCGTTTGTCAAATGAAAAAAAAACAAAAGCCATAGTGTGCGTGTATGAGCGAGTGTGTGCGAATGTTTGCAAGTATGTGAGTGCATGTGTACGCGTGCGTGCGTATGTGTGTGTGTGTGCGCGTGTGTGCGTGCGAGTGTGAGTGTGTGTGTGTCCAAGCGAGACCAATTTCTCGTCTCGTCTCGTCTCGAAAGCTCATCATGTCTCAAAAAATTTCGTTAGCATAATATTTCGGATTATTGTGGTTCGTAGGCTTTACTCGATCACAACTGCATATGCTCGCACAGACTCACACCCACTTGCATACCCTCGCACACACTGGCAAAAATTCGCACAGCTCATACACCTTCGCACGCATTCGCACATGCTCGCACACATCAGCATACACTCGCACATACTCGCATACGCTTGAACACACTCGCACATATACGCACACACTCGCATACATTCGAACACATTCGCATACACTCGGACACACTCGCACACATTCGAACACACTCGCATACTCTCGGACATAGTCGGACACACTTGCACATACTCGAACACACTCACACACGCTCGCACACACTCGAATACAAACGCACACAGACGCACATACTCGACTACACTCAGACACACTCGCATACACACGCATACACTGAACACACTCGCACACACACGCACACATTCGCATACACTTGAACACACTCGCACATGCTCACACGCACACTCGTCTCGTTGAGACGAGACGAGAAAAATCTCCGCGGCATCACTAATTTCGACTGGACCATATCCTCATGTAAACCGTTATATGAATGATGAAAATTATATGAAAGCCATATACAAATTTAAATTTCAAAAATATTCTAAATCTATACATACAATAGTATATTATGCGGCAAGCGCGTACACATAGACGAGCGAGGTTATGTTTTTAGAACGAGCCGTTGGCTTTGCCTGGTGAGCCGAAGGCGAACCTGAAGGCGAGCCTTCGCCTCACCAGGCGAAACCAACGGAGAGTTCTAAAAACATCACGTCGCTTGAACAGTCACTTTATGCGCACGCCGCATACCATATTTTTTCGGCACAGGTATTGAAAAGCTACGTTTCGATGCCTGTTATCGATACGTGAAGTAGTACTTGTCGTGGCTAACTTCGTAGCTGACACGAAAATTTTTTCATGGCATTTTCAGAACTGCCATAAAAAAATTTTTTTGTGTCAGTTGCGAAGATAGCCACGAAAAGTGTTACTTTACGGATCGATAATAGGCATCGAAAAGTGGCTTTTCAATGCCTGTGCCATAAAATAGTACATTTTGATACGAGTACGCAAAGGCTTTCTTGACGAAACGAGAGGATTACGGCACGAGCCGAAGGCGAGTGCTGTAACGAGTTTCGTCAAAAAGCCTTTTCGTACGCGTATCGAACATTATTTTTCCTCATGAGAGCCGAGAAATCGCAACGAAGTTTCAATCTCGAGGTTAGAATGAGGAAAAAATATAAATGGGCTTAACTTAGCCGATTAGCCGATTAACCGGCTTAACCGGTTAATCGGCTAAGCCGTTTTAGCCAGCTAATTTTTAACCGGCTAAGCCGTTTAAGCTATTTTAGCCGGCTAAATTTTAACCAGCTAAACGGCTTAGCCGGTTAAGCCATTTTAACCAGCTAACTTCTAGCCGGCTTAGCTGCCATAGCCGGCTAAGCCGGCTAAGCCGTACAGCACTACTGACTAACCCTGCAGGCACCGACGTCATCTATTACTCGGGCACTGCGGAATCCACAGTGCCGCTACAATTCTCTCTTTATTCTCTTTATTCTCTTTATTCTCATTGGTTAGTAAGAAGGTTAGGTCTTTCGGTCAGTGCCCGAGGCTCCTGTGCTCGAGCTCAGGCAGTGCCCGAGGTCCGACTGTAAGTAAAAAGGTCGAACGCGAGGCTTGTAGAATCGATCGACAGTGATCTCCCTTCGCGGGGTATATCGCTTGGATCTAAAATTCATACCCTCATATAGGATATGCGAATCGGCAAAAAAATAACGAGGAAACGTTACATCAGGCTCTTCGATTTTCATTTTACATTTTCGTGCAGTAAAAGTATGATAGGCAAAAATAAGACTATATTAATCCCGACCTTTGGTCAATAAACCGAATTGCCAAAGTCTCGTAATATCGTTTACTCATGGACTCTGTGTACTCTTTGATACAGGCCTGACACTCATATATATATACACACATTCCCGTTGATCTTTGACTCGAATATTATATCGAAGATAAAACAATGGTAAACGTCGTCCCTTGGCAGTGAGACGATCTCCGCGTTGATGGTGCGCGGGATTCGTTGCTCAGGGAATCAGGGTGGCGCAACGGAGGAGCCAAAACCCTCCCATTATATACTCGACCTCTTTATCTCCAGGGCTGAATCTTTTCTTTCTTTCGTTCCTCTTCTACTTCTACTTCTTCATTTTTTTTTAACCTCCTCTTAGCTTTTTGCCCTTTACCCCGTGAATTCTCTCTCTTCGTTTCTCCATCTCGCCGGTATTCCCGATGTGTATAAAAGCTTCGCCGCGATGCGAAACCTTTTATTATCGTCGATCGAGACAATGCTCATCGCAGCCGTTATATATCCTTTTTTTTCTCTCTTTTTATTCCCTCCCCCTCCTCTCGCTGTCTCTTTTTCCCTTCATATCTGCACATTCTCACTGTTACGTTGGTCCTCGATGGGGAAAAAACGAAAAAACGAAAAAAAAAAAGAAAAACGACAAG
The DNA here is from genome assembly GCA_963564615.1 of Rhorus exstirpatorius. Classification (NCBI taxonomy): domain Eukaryota; kingdom Metazoa; phylum Arthropoda; class Insecta; order Hymenoptera; family Ichneumonidae; genus Rhorus; species Rhorus exstirpatorius. The sequence goes on from OY751313.1 coordinate 52,897,627, forward strand.
ATGTCAAAAGGCACGAGAAAACACGAGGAAAAATCACGAAGGACAGGAGAATATAACGAAAAAAAAGGTCACGTGCGGAATGGATCGAGGATTTTTCCTCCACCGATAAAAGACCTTTATCGTCAATTTATATCGATGATTTGTATCCAAAGCTTCGCGCCACTCGTTCACGAAATCCCTCCCCATTTCTCATTATTATATATCATCAATAAAATGAAAATACCCGCGCGTCAGAAATGATCGTTCCCAAGAACAAATGAAGAGAATCGACGAGATAACGAGACACCCTAGCGTAATATCTAATGCATATTCACGGATATCCATGATCGAGAAAACTCGACGTTGATACACGAATCAATCGGTACGACGAATCGATCAATGACTCTTTATTGTTTACCTTCGCAAATATATATCACGATCGATTGCATAACAATGAACGAAGAAAAGAATTTTTCGGTGAATCGCGTTGATAAATCGATTTGTCCGAAGATATATACATGGATCACGGAAATTTTAAACAGATAGCCGCAACAGTAAAAAGTTTCAGGCATGCGTTAGCATTGTTTTCTCATGATATGTGCCTACAACAGACCCTATTATTATCTACACGGCGTATCAATGTATTATTCACGAAGTATACGGTTAAAATGACTTTTTTTTTGCCTTGCACTCGTTCGCGAGATATGCAATATGCTGTCGTACCTCGGGACTTATATATATATATATATATATATATATATAAATATCGGGTTGGCAAAAGTTATACCGGGAAAGGAGAGAAGCTATGCATTGGATTCGCAGGTCAGTGAGTTGTCACATCGTGTCTATCGTCGCGTGTCAACCCAGGTCCGATTTATCTCGCTCGTCAATCTACAAGCTGACCTCCCAGCTGATATCGGGTTACACACGTTCCTCTCCTGCCTGCCTCACGGGGCATATACTACGAGAACCACCACCACTACCACCATCATCATCATCATCATCATCATCGTCGTCGTCATCGCGACGCTATCTCGTCGACAGTATGGCCAAAGGCATATACTGTCCGCATTATATCATTTTTTTTACACATCGTTTTTGTATGCTCGAGAGATGTGAGTCAGTGTAAATTTCCCGGCCTATGCAATAGTCATCATTTTATCGTAACGACGTGTGAGAAGCCACCCCCTCACCTGTATATTTATATACATCTCGTTTTTATAATATATATTCTCCCGCAACTTCTTTGTCGGTACGCATATATTTTCATCGTATTCGTTCTGACGTTCGACAATAATCAAGGACAAACAGATAAAAATCAACGTTACAAGATGACCATATGAGATCGCGAAGTCTTGTGGCAAGATTTATCATGAAAAAGCGGTGTAAAGTGACGCGAGAGGAAAATTATGGTAGTGGCTTGGAAATGAAAATACAAGAATGATCGACTCGCGGGACTGGCGATGGCAAATTAAATGGTGAGCACTTCACATATGAATAAAAATTACATCCATAGGGGAGTGTACTATAGATCATTCGTTTGCATTCGAGATTTAAAAAATCGACTTTACTCATAGAAAATCGTTTAGGCATATAAGAATTATTATTATTCTTATTATATAATATGCGAAAATTGGTATCCCTTGAAAGATTCTCCGAGCTGTCGTACCTATTATTTCGCTACGAAGTATTATTTTGCCGAGAAAGAAGCTTTCAGTTATCTTTGGCAATACATATCTATAACTGCTTATGTCATGTATAGGTTGAGAAGCTTCGTTATTGTATTTTCGTTGTCCGTGTTTTTCGTTGATGCAACCCTCTTCCTTCCAGTACTACACACTATTTATAAATATACACACATGTGTGTATTGTGGATGTATATTTATAGATATATCACTTTTTAGCATCATTCACGGGGGTGAGCTTGTACGCCGAGAGTGGTATTTATCGGTAAATCCATTGGGATTCAATCGTCATAATCCGCTTTGCTCGCGATATTTTGCCGCGCTATGTGCTCTCTCCCTCTCTCTCTCTCTCTCTCTCTCTCTCTCTCTCTCTCTCTCTCTCTCTCTTTTCTGCGCTCCAAATCGCTAAAGCAGAATCTCGTAGCACGCGAACGATCGAGAGCTCTGACGGCAGCTTTCATTACATTCTCGCCCTCTATGTCCTTTGTTTAGTAATATATATATATATATTTACATCTTGCGCATTGTGCGTTCCATTCAGCTCCATTGTTATTGATTGTGCGAGAAGGCGAGATCAAATTTTTAAAGCTACCGTTATAATCGGGTGATGACACCCTCGGTATACTCGATTTTCATTTATTCATTTTGTCATTTCATACACGATCAATATTCTCCGTCAATTAACTCGATTTTTTAAATGTTCATTGATCGAATTACGCAAATTCAGGATTTATTTACGATATTAACGTTTCAACTTTACGAAGAACTATACATCGATCATTCAAGCCCGTGGACAATACGAAAGTTGAGAAAGAAAAAAACACATTGTGAAACCGTATGGAAGAAACAATATACGTGTATAAAAATCACGCCTCTTCGTACTTGCCATTTGTTATTCCAATGATATGATAATTTTTCGTGAACCCGTTGGTCATTTGGTTTTCCTAATAGCTCTGGACCCCTCGGGACCGAGAGAGCCCTCCCTCTCATATATATGAGGTCTTGGTCGAACGACCGGAAGAGTCGACGTGATGATAGTACTCGCATAGCCTGTCGACTCTCACTTTCCCTTGCCTTTTACCAAATATATCTCGTCCTCGCTTTTCTTCGAGATCACTCGAGCCAATCCCAAAATAAGGGCTGACAAGAAGGGCAAACCCTCCAAAAGTGTCGTTCGCTTTCTCTCTCTCTCTCTCTCTCTCCCTCTCTCGGTCCATGTGTGCGAATATTTTAATAAAAAAAAGGGGGAACGAAAGATCTGCTTCGTAATGCCAATCGATACTTCAACAGCAATAAGTGCATGTCACCTCGAAAATCTTCGATTAGCGAGACTGACAATTTTTTTTTCCCATCACTCCTCAGGTTCATACTTATTCATTAGTGACGTATAGTTAGTATTATAATTATTTTTATTATCACGTTTGACAAAAATAAATAAATATTGCTGGGATTTTCATTCAATAAATTCCAGAAATTTCAAAGCTTGATATTGCAGATTCCAGATATTATTAAACTGTACATATCAATGGGGTTTCCACTGCATAGACTATGAAATCGACGATGTCCGCATAACATACTGCTAAACGAGAATGAAAAAATTATTAAGTCACAGTGCACTCTCTCTTTCTCTCTTTCTCTCGTGCATGGACAAAGCCATGCACAGTGCGACAAGGAGAAAATAATAAATAAAATTAAGAGTATATTACATGCACGAGGTCTTATATACGCATTTATCCTCGAGAGCCTCATATTCACGGGTTATATTGGCCTTATTGTGTAGCTGGGAGGGAAGCCTCTTTGATCATAAAAAGCTCGCGTTATTGACATGCCCTGTGACGTACTCTCGCTTATTTTCGTCCTCCCGTATAGGGGACTCCCGGATAGCATGTAGGTTCTTGAAGTCATATATACATTTAGAGAGATATACATATATAAGTTATAAGTGAGTAACTGTTTGTATGAGCGCCCAGGAAGGTGGTACCCCGTTGTATACATGATAAAAGCCATTGGTTCACTAATAAGCAGGTGCCGCGTTTCTCGGAAGAGACGACAGAGAGAAAAAAAAAACGAGAGATTGAGAGCAAAGAGATTTTTACGTAATGCATACAAAGACGATAAGACGGTGACGAGATTCTTAATATTATTTTTTTTTTTTGAAATCTAAACAAATTTCAGAGTAATTTTCAAAAAAAAAACACTACACCAAAATTGAATATGCAATTAACGCGAAAACTCATTGTTTAAAATATATTATAATCGATTTTTCGAAAATATTCACGTCCCAATGACTCTCCAATCTTCTTATAAATCCTACTCATTCAAACGTTCTCATTCGTATCGTCAAAAATGATGATTCCTCTCAGACGAGAATTGTCGCTGAAAAATTGTAAAAAATTAGACGCTCGAATTAATTCCTGTACACACGAATCGACGATCGACTTATAGTCTTTTGGCCGCATACGGATAAAATCCGAAAGTTTGCGTGAGCGTTAAATTCCCAGGTTCCCATACAAACCCCAAGAGTGAACGTACACCGCGGGGAATGCGCTCGCGTATATTTTTTTTCTTTTTTTTTTCTTAATCTCGGCCCATACTGTTTGGCCGGAGCACGAGAAACAATAAAACGATGGGAAAACAACGGGAGATCTCAGCTGGGGGGGGGGGGGGGAGGGAGAGGGAGCGAAGGAGAAGGAGTAGACGAAGAAGATGGTGAATGAGAGAAAATGCATGAAGGAATAAGAGAATGAGGAGAACACGACGAGACGCGCCCGGTGTGTTCGTAAAGTCGACGAAGTGTGGGAAGCAGCCCTTGCGAAAGTTAGCCCTTCCGACTATATACTATATATATATATATATTTATATGTATACTGAAAGTCCGGATGACTCCGTCCGAGATTGACTCCCGGACTCACTGGATCGTGGAACCCTTCTTCGCTCCTATATATATATTATACGTTTCTCTGTTTCTGCAGTTACGTTCTCATCTCGTCACTCCTCGCGTTCCCAGATTTCACAGCTTCCTGACCTCAAATATTCTTTTCGTTCGCTGAAACTTTAATGTCCACCCAAAATAATGAAAAAACGAAGTAATATTATTTTTTTGCGATGGTCATATTTTTTCTATTATTCCATATTTATCTTTCGAGCGGTTTACACTTTTGTGCTTTCATAATTCATAAAGAAGACACTATCATTGCACTTTTTTCCCCACAAATACAATTATATATTCGAATTATATCGCGTTGAAATGTGATATCCAAAAGAGACAGAGGAACAAGGAAGGTTTACTTGGAACGATTAAAATTTTCATAATTTAGATAATAATGTTTTTTCTTTTCTCCGTCTACAGAAGGGTTCTTTGAAATTGAAACCTTTATTCCTAAGCTTACAAGTCGTAGAACGTAATTTTTTGTTTGTTTGTTTTAACATACACTGAATATGATTTGTTTCCCACTTTGCACGCGTCTTTTTGTTCTTGTGCATTCGCGCTGATGTGCTCGTGAGCCGCATAAAGCCGACAATTCCGATGTACATGTGCACCGGGGAATTAATTATACAGGCACAAAGATATGAGAAACGTCGAAAATGACCTGCTCGTAAGATCGAGAGATACAAAAAACAGGAAAACCGATATGAAGTTTCAACGAGCCTGCTTCTCTTGTCTCGATGAGAAATCGAATTTCTCGAGCGAGAAAAAATTCAACAAAAAGCCAAGACAGTGGCATATTGTTTAAGCCAGCCTATTACACAAATTAGTCTCCTTTCAGTATACTCTTATCAGTAATAGAGGACTCGTTAAAAACAAAAAAGACATGAAACCGAAACGAAATTCATCGAGATGAGCAAAAAGAAGAGAACGACAAAATGAGTCCGCGCGGGGTTGGGAAAAAAAGGTTATAAAAAAAAAGAGGACAACGACGAAACGGCGATGGATTCGATGCTTTTAATCCCGCTGATACGGAAGTCGCTTCTGCGCGAATCCGCGCGATCATCTCTTCTCGTCCCTCGAAATCCCGGAGACCCGACGAGTTTATCGGAGATTTTCGTAAAATTAAATTGACGCGAAAAATAGCGATATGCTCCAAGGGATCACGCTCTTTTTCCTCCTCTTTAGTCATTTTATTTTCTCTTTCGTTTCCCTCGTTTTTATTTTTTCTTCATTATATTATTATTATTATTATTATTTCTACTCTCGTCGAAGCCATACGGAGGGGCGTCCGCCGCTGGTGTTCTGCCGGAGCATTTGCGCCGAGAGGTAACTTCCGGAAAAATTAATATCCCGAGGGAAAGAGGGTCGAAGGAAGGGAGCACGGAGAGAGAGAGAGAGAGCGAGTAAGAGAAAAGGGCTGGTGCGAGGGGATATCCCTCGTGCACCGGCTGCTGTGCTTGGTTCGCTCGAGTGATGTTGGCTTAGCCAATGGTGAAACGCGAAACGTATACGTCTCGGCAGCATCGCCAAGTTTTCATGCTCGATTATACTATAACGAAGTGGGCATTCGTTTAGTATGTTTATATGTGCATTTTTATGTCAATACCTGTATCTAAAATTATGTGCATATCGACTGGTGAATGCTTGCCTCTCTTTTCAAGCTTTCCGAATGTAACAAGACGGCTTATCTATAAGTCTAGGACTCATGGTGTTTTGAAAACATCCCAAGCTTTGCCCAAACGTGAACAAATACTTTTTTCGCTAACAACGTTTCAAGCCATCAGGCGTTCGAAAATTGTTCGCTCATTCCGAATCACGCAGATGTTGTTTTCTGAAGCTCAAATATTCAATGTCAAAACGGCTGAAAAGTCAAGAAAGTTTTCACTTCTTTGAGTTGGGTTGAAAATACGAGGTCGCAAAATCCCCGAGCTGCAATAACCTGCTGGCACAACATGAAGTTGTTATTATATAACGATGAAACTTTATGCTTGTATAGGTATCTGTTTAGAAATATGTCTGCAGAATGATAGCAACCACCCTGAGGATGGATAGGAGAAACTTTGATTCTTGAAAAGAGCGTTTCCATGCCCCGAGTTAAGGAGGACAGAGTTCTCCGGTTAAAGCTCGTATGAAGACGCGAAAGTTTCGTTGACGTGAGATCAAGGAGAATCGATTCCGTGTATCTACACGTTTACCCAGAATTTATCCAAAGAGAGAAAGAAAGAGAGATAAATGAGAGGGGATTTTATAGAAGAACATTCTCCTGCTATGCGGTTGGTAGCTGGACCGATGGAAATGGTCAGGTTTCTCCAAATTAATTGGTTCGATCGCGCTACATCCTATACTGCACAGACCTTCTTTGCCAATTACCTCTTCACCATTGAGCACTCCTCTCCGTCATGACGCTACTGGCCCATAGAGTTATAACTAATTGGTCCTCGAATCTTTGCAACGAAAGTTCCAGACGTTATCGAAGACGAATCAAGTTGCCAGCGCAAATATCACGAGATCCGAAAGAACTTATATTATTATTCTCTTATAACTCTCGGGGGATGAGAATATAAAGAAGAGAAAAGAAATTGGAAAGTTAGTTCGTTCGGTTCGAGCCGTGCACTTTTCAAAAAAACACAGCGTGGGATACATTTTTTTTTTTTCTTTCTTTTTCCTCCTTATTTTTTTCAAGAGCGAAAATATTCTCCGTCGTTATGGTGGGTTGCCATCGAAACGTATGGAGGGCGAGGAAAAAGATAAAAAAAAAATTGCACGAAAGCTTCGGGTGGCATATAGGCACGTAGAACAGCATTGGCTCAAAGTTGAGGGGTTTGATGGAACCTCATGGGGCGTGTGGCTCAAATTTTGCGGACCAACAGCATCCACAGCGACGTAGATCCGATGAATTTTCTCTCTCCTCCCTCCACCTCTCTCTCTCTCTCTCTCTCTCTCTCTCTGAGATTCGCTCTCTTCCTCTCGCACCCCTGTGCAAGAGTGAACTTATCAAACGTTGGAGCGGTCGTGCGCTAGCTCTCGCACCGGGTGGTGAGAGCGATATTAAATTTCTGGAATTTTGCGGTAAAGGCACGGAGTTATGCTGCGTGCCGACGCGGGGAGCTCGCGAGAAACTCTCGTCCGTGGACTCCATACTCCGAGTCATCGAGACGTCGTCGCATTGGCTTTTCACAATAACTGGTATCCACGCGTATGCCAGAGAGTTTTCAAACCTCTTCCGCGTTTGTCTCGCGCCCGCTTGCAGATTTTATTGGAAAAAATTGAAACTATCGCATTTTGATCGTTTTTACACGACGAGGATTCGACAGATCGGCAAAATCTGATTGTATTATCATTTCCGAGTGATTCGCATCGATATTCATTCAAATCAGATAAAAAATTTAGCGAGATTCAGTGATATTGTTCTTTTTTCATTTTATTTTATTGTGGGACAGGGAGGATTTGTAACACAAATTATTTCAAACACGATCAATTTATTTTAATGGATGGAAATAAATTGGGAAGCTTGACTTGTAGCTTTGATCTCAATAACGAGTGATTAAGGCGGCCCATCAGTGACAACACTAGTCAAAAATCGTGACGTGAAAAAAAATCATAAACCTATCATAATATTTTCTAAATACTCTGTCTAAATAAAATTTATGAATTTCGATGACGTTTCCCGTGATATTTTATTCATAATTTATTATAAATAATATAATTAAAGTCTCAACTGACAAAAGTATTTAACGCTGTCAGAGCGATCAAGTCAAAAACGATAGCTGATATTCATATGTTTCCTCGCGTGCAGAATGACAGACATATATATTGTATCCGAGATTTGCACACACGATGACTTTCGCGATTAAATTTCTCGGGAAAATCCCTGGCAAGACACAATTTTTTAAATACCATTGGAAAGTTCACGATTTCATCTTTCAATACTCAAAATTTGAATAAGAACTCTCGTCTTTATCAAAAGGTATCATGTCACTTCCGGTGAAAATGGAATCAACTGCCATAAGACCCATGCTAAATTAGGTAATTTTAAATTACTCGCTCGCAATAATTTGCCTGGCAACATACCCTGAAATTTTGAGAGAGCGTTCATTGCATCTTCTTCATTCATCTCCCGAAGTTTCATTCGTATCGCCGGTTTTTTAATTCACTGATGAGCCACCTTAATCATTCGTCATTCAATCGTTATGAATAAAATATAGTTTCGAAATCGATTTCAGAATAATAATAGGATAGAAAAATGTAAACCACAATGCTTTCATTTTAACTGATTTGCTTTATTTTGTTTTATTTTCAATATTATCTCTTTGATTCTGTACATATATAGAATACGAAACGTGAATTTTTCTCTCACGTTCAATATTTACAAGAGCAATGATTCAAGTTTGGGTCTCTCATAACGAGGATATTACACATCATATACTGCGCATCATGGATTTTCAGATTCTTGTCTAGATTGTGATGAAGAACCTCTGGTCATTGGAGGGCAATTGGTAGTTAGCATTGTAACCGGTGTAAGAAGAAGTCAGGGATGCAGGGGCTGCCAAAGGTTGACGCTGTAGCTGCTGTGAAGCCTGGGTCAATTTTTGTGGTGCCCCGTAGGAATCCGCAACGGTGGGCTGAAGTACAGCCGGTGAAAATTCGAGTTTTTGCAGTGGTGAATAGGCGTAGATCGGGCCCCGAAGTGGCTCAACATTTTCCGCGCTTATTCGGGCAAAATACTTCATTGTGGCAAGATCCTTTCGGCTCATCGAGCGAACACGCTGGAGACGACCATCGGGAAGTGCTACGAAATATTCGCCGCTTTCTCTCTGCTCAGCATCCACCTCACCCACATCGTCCAATTCGTTTACGGAATCGACCGATTCAGCCTTAAAACAAACGAGAGAAAATATGTATATATTTGACATTGTCCCATACTCGAGTATATTATAGGACATTCCGTACGAAGTGTAGCGATTTTTTTTAAGTATCTACAAACAGCAAAAGTCTAAAAACGAACCTTAGGAATCCTTTTTTTCTGTTTATCTCTCCGTCAAAGTTTAATTCACGAATTAAAATACTTGACATTAATCTACCTAGCTAAAATTATCCTATACTTTACGTGGAATACCCCGTATGCATGGATGCATATATATATATATTATATATATATGCAAACAGAATCTCGAGGCCACGACGAATTCGACTATCGCGCCCAGGCCAGGTGATGTAGCTACGGGACGCGCGCCGCTTTACCGATTCCCCGCCTACCGTGATCGAAAGTGAACAACGTCGTGGAATACCAAACGAGCGATGATAGAAGGTGAAAAGACGAATTGACACGACGATTTAAATTCCAAGGATCGTAGTGGCGCGTAGCGGGAACCACACGTACAGCAAAAAAGTATTGATAGAGAGAGAGAGAGAGAGAGAGAGAGAGAGAGAGAGAGAGAGAGAGAGAGAGAGAGAGAAAGAGAGAGAGAAAGAGAGAGAGAGAGAGAGAGCCAGAAAATCCGAAAAGGAGAGCTATCAACATAATTTTTTTTATCGACAATGCAACGAATCATTCGTTGACAATGAGAAATTTGACCCAAAAAGAATATCCGTTTCAAGACTCAACATGTCTTTTCGTTTTAACGAGAAAAGTATTGAACACTATACTTCGAGTAACGAAAATTTAACCGTCAAAAAGTCACTACAAAATACGATCCTGATTCAATGAAAATTTGAGTTTTTTTTTTTACGTTGAGGATTACGATTTAACATTTGAAAGAGTTTGAAATTCGAAACATCTGCATCAACATAAGGGAATGTATCAAAGAGTTAGTAAGTTTTGACCAAAATCGTGACACGTGAGGGTGTTTGAAAATTGCTAATTTCGAAAACACGTCAAAATTTTTAAATTACAAACGAAGAATAAATATAGCCGATCGAAAGCCATAAAGTGATTCGATTTGAGCGAGAATTATTTCAATTCCGATCAAGAAAATGACGAATTCAAAGCGACAGAGCTTGGTCAGCAATACGATTTTGATAATTAGTGCATACCTGAGATTCGGTGTCTCCTCGAAGTGTCGTGGATTCGTCGAATTCCGTTGATGTCGCTTCCTCGGTCGTGGTGGAGTCTTTTTGGGCCGGTGCACCGTACTGCTGCTGGGGCAATGCTGGTGCTCCATACTGTTGCTGCTGAGCAGCTGATGCACCGAATTGTCTCTGCGAGGTAGCCTGTACTCTGTATTTCTGTTGCGGTACGGTCGGTGCTTGAAACTCGTCCTGAGGCAAATCCTCGGGTGCTCCGTACTGCTGTTGCGGAGCTGCTGCCGGTGCTCCGTACTGTTGTTGCGGAGCTGCCGCCGGTGCTCCGTACTGTCTCTGCGGAGCTGCCACCGGTGCTCCGTACTGTCTCTGCGGAGCTGCCACCGGTGCTCCGTATTGCTTCTGCGGAGCTGCCGCTGGTGCTCCGTACTGTTGTTGCGGAGCTGCCGCGGGTGCTCCGTATTGTCGTTGAATTGCCGCGGGTGGGCCATACTGTTGCTGAGCAGCAAGAGGCGCCTCTTGTTGCTTCTGAACGGGATCGAAGGCAGGACCGTCCGGCTTCCAGCCGGATGGAGGATAAGGAGCAGCAGCCTCAACGCTTATCGCCGACGACTCTTTCGGCTGATGACGCGCAAAGTAGTAGTAACCACTGTCTCTCTCGGCTTCGAACGACTGACGATACCCCGGGGGTTCCGCCAGAGTCAAAGCTACGAGCACTGAGAGACTCACGAGTACCTGCGTTTTTATCGTCGATTACAAAGAAAAACATCGATTACTTTCGTTTCATAAATTCGTAAGCTTGCAATCTATATGCTTTATCAGGCTAAAAAAAATTCCTAATTTTTCATGGGACGTGAGGGAAGATTGATTTGTTGATAATGAAATAGTCCTTATGTGTCAATGACGAGATTTTTTATTCCGAAAACTTCATTTTTGTTAAATGTTCTTCAAAACGCGATCTTTCGTTTAAGGAGGTACGACTAGTATGAAGAATCCAACTGACGGACTTGAAATTTTTATATGTTTTTGCCGAATACTTTATGCGCCTATTGCCAAAATTTGAGCTATATTGACCGTTTAGTTTATTCGTAATAAAATTGCAAAGTCGAGCAGTTTGAGTTACTAAAGCACGTCGTCTTATGGAGACGGTTAACCGGAAGTGCTGTGATCATGGTTTTGCTGCTCACGTATCCAACTACACCCGTTGAAAAACTGAAACTTGATAGATTAGATATAATAGATATTGTAAAAAATTGAAAAATTACTCTTCACCGTGTAGTTCTGGCACTACATCATAAAAAAGTTTCAATTTCCGGTTGTAAATGGTCAGAACGATCAAATAGCACCCACAGACTTAGCAACGTCGCGAGTAACAGCTGATGGGTTTCGGCACACATAACCTAGCTTTGTTTTGATGTTAGCAACGAGGATAGAGTCATCTTCGTTGGTCACGTATACCAACTTATAGCATCGCCAATGCGACGCTGCCAAGTGTTTACTTCAAATTCCATCATGTTATTTATGGAGTTTTATTATTTATCACGTATCAATTATATGTATAATTATCATTCTGCCGATCGTATTAATTCCACTGAGGTAATTCAAGTCTATTTTAATAGGTTTTCGGCTGATTTTTTAAAATGTTTTTTAGTCCGTTTTTGTGGTAGACATGTCATTATTATTATGATGGAGACTACTATCGAGTCGTTGACAATCTAATTTTTCAGTTTTTATTAGTTCATGCGCAATAAATTAATCATTTACCACAAAATTTTTCACATTATAATCGATAATATGAATAATCAATGCAAATGAACATAAATCAGAACAGCTGTGGGTAAAATGAATTTAGACTTTTTTTTTACTCCAAAGAACTAGTCGTACCTCCTTAACCCACGATGAACCATTTAATCGTATACCGAAATGTTTCGTATTTTTTTCCACAAAGTAACGCGTAAACTATAATATAATTTCACAATTTTATCCGAGACAAGATTTTCATGGAGAATGTACCTTCATGTTTATCGTGAAAATGTGATGTGTTTGGCTGAGCAGAAGTCGAGTGACTGATGTCCTACTGTTGAAAAATAGTTCTTTATATACGAAAGTTCGTTGGTCAACTCTCGCTTACCATCAACAGCAGCAAGCCACCCACCTCTCCATGTCTATCAGCACGTCCTGAATCCATGTCCCGATCCCTCTCTCCCATCTCCTCGCTCGCATGTTGACATTGACCCTCTTAAAACAATGAAGAATAACGCAAAGTCGCGTATGACTCCATTGGCTCATCGCCTCGATCAGCCTCGTAGACGACCCTCGAATCTGTCTTGCGACGATGACATTATTTTCATGCGAATTCGCTCGATTCCCAAGCGGACTTTCGAGACGTTCAAGAATATATATTAGTACTATCCCAGAATAAAAGAACAATTAAAACTGTTTTTTTTTTTTTAATTTTTTTCTTAATCACCACAAAATTTCGTAGAACATTGTTGAATTTATTTTCGAAACGTATCGGAAATATTTTATTATTTTTAGTCAACTCATGTTAATTAACGAACTTTATATAGTTTGAATAATATTATTTGTTCATTTTTTATCAGAATTTTTATTTCTTACTAGTTCTTCCAATATTTATGCCAGCTCTTCCATTGTCTCGAATGTGAACCTTATATATATAAGGGGGGCCATTTTGTCTCTTACGCTATTTCGCTGCGACCTACAGCATTTTTTTTTTCTTCAATCTGTTTTCCCAATTGAAATTCCGGCAGTCTCAAAATCAACTCTAAAAAACAATTATAACACCCGATCGATACAACACGTTGTTGACGACCTCTCGAATCGTCCTCACGTATATACGAATGAGATGCACGTACGATTACAGCATCGAGACGTATATAAATCTCGTGTATCCTACATCGAGCAGAGAACCGAGACTCGTTATTTTGAGCTCGCGGCGTGTGTGTGTGTGTCATAGCCACGCACGTTTTAGACGAACAGCGCGGGTGTCACGCACCAATCGCCGAATACTAAATCTTCTATTGTGTATCTGTACGATCGTGTGGGTTTTTTTTTTTCTCTCGTATTCGGGCTCATTAATATACGCACCGGTATAATTTTAACGTGGTATATGTGGACGATTGCGGCTGTACACAAGTGTAAGAAAAATTTTCTATTCAAATCACGAAGCGACGAGAAGAGTTTGCATCCTTCGCGTTTAGCGTGCACGCAAGCTCATCGACGTTGTGCGAGAATTCGTGCCAATAAATTTACCATGTACTCAATCTTGAACAGCATCCTCTAGTGAGAGACGCGTGTGATGCTCGTAGTCGAGGACGAGCCATATAATCTCAATGATTCGTTTTGAATTATTAATCATCCTGATGGTAATCAAATTCCAAGATTAACACGAGCATTACATGTAAAGTGAGATGATTATTTTAGCCAAAGAAAATGATTTAAAACTATTATGTTATTCGACAATGGTGACTGCCAAACGGAGATTGAGCAGGGGAATGCTTAAAAAATCTCATTGTTGAGACTACCTCCTGTGAATTTTCACTTTAAGCAACTCGTTCGCCAATTGAACGGTTCTGAAATATTTTTATTTATACGAAGATCGTTGATGAAATCGGCGCACAACGTATATCCTGCCCCGCACACGGGGCATACTTTGCAAAAGACTGAGAATTACAAAAAATATACATTATCACCTAAGTCTAAAAGCCAGTATCTTGAGGATAATCCGTGTAGTGACTCGTAAAAAAAAATCAACGCAAAAATTTTTTAACCTACGAGCTATAGAAGCGGGTAAACAGTCGCGAATCTCTATGGTGGTTCCACGTCAGAGCTGTCGAAGAGACCAGAAACGATGGCGAGAGCAGGATGGAAGAGCCAACGGAACGAGGGGGTTGGGGGAGGGAAGCAGGGGGTTGCTCCGGCTCGCCGGCAAAGCAAATTATTCACACTCAAACGACTCCATTTCAATATCGGGCAGAGCCCAGGGACAAAAGAAGGGCGAGATGCCTGTCTCCCTTCTGCTTTCGCTTTTGCCATGCTGTATATATAAGTATATATATATATATATGTGTATATATATACATCCACCGTTTGCTACTGCTCCTGCAGTGTTCCTCTGTGTCTGCAGCCTGCCCCACTCGCTCGGCTTAACTCTCTCCCTCTGTCTCTCATTTTCAACCCCTACATCTCACTCATTTCTCTCTATCTCTTTCGCACTCTCTCTCTCTCTCTCTCTCTCTCTCTCTCTCTCGCTCTCTCTCTCTCTCTGAGAATCCCTAACTTTGCGTGTCAACCTCAAGCTCTACGAGTACAGCCCCCTCACACCCGCAGTAATCATCATCGCGTCATCTTCATCCCCTGCCCGTCATTCTTAGCCCACATTAGAAAAAGAAAATTGTCATTCTCCAGAATCAACGATGAATCGTCAGATTTTTCTCTCAGCCAGGGGTCGTTGATGCTTGTAATCAATGTTACTACGAGGCAACACACTTGAAGTGTTCTTCCCTCATTTTCATGATCGTATTACCCAAGATTTGAGAGTCTCCAACGACTTCCTCCGCAAAATTACGGCTAGAATTTTACGAAAAGACAATTTTAGAGATTGATGAAAGCAATCTTATACCGCTTCGTTTCAGCTAATATGAACCATCATACGGAGATCTCTCTTTCAACGAAATTTACCCCAAAGAGTTTCGTCCGTAAGAGAAATTAAATCGACCGAGTGTATATTGACACCGGTCAATGCCGCGTGAATGCGATATATACTTATGTGTATATTATGTATTATGGCAATGGTAAAACACCACATGCGCGAGTCATCGAGCAGGTTCGAGTATCCCGGTAATTGAATATATTTAAGCGGGTGGGAACGGTTGTCCGGATTCTCGGCTTATACGAAGGCGAGACCCCCTCCCGTGATGACTATATATACACCGGAGTATATACCCCCTTGGGTGCACTCTCTTTTTCTCTACGGACTACAGCCATCAGCGTCTGCATGTAAACTGGATTAATCGTCTATATGAAGAGGGGAAAAGAGCTCGTGCGTTATACTTCTATATATGTATATATTCCGGTAGTATTCCTCGAGAACTATCTCGCGATTTTGCCAAAGGGCCTTTTCAACAAACTTCATCATAATCATCGCCACCACCAAACTATCATCATCCATCGCCGCTCGTATACTCGTTTGCAATTGAAATCCTTTGGGATTCTCGTGATAGCCCTGGCCGAATTTCCGTCTCATTTTTTTTTTTTTTTTTTTTTCTTACGGAAACTCTTTCCTTCCCTCCATCAATCCCTTTCTCTCTGGCTGCTCCTTCGTTAGCTATATGCCTCGCACGAGTGATCGATATCTCGCTTGTACGATTTTGTTGTTTCATCGACGAAATAAACCGCAAGCCCCCTGCTGTGTTCGCATTCTCAGATTGTCCCTCGGTCTTTTGTTTCGTGAATTCATAGAAATGAACGATTCGACAAAACGACCGTATGTGTAAGGTCGAAAAGTAATATATATTATATTGCGAGCAATTTTTCTGCATGCTTGTGAAAAATCGTGTTATTCCCACAGCGTGAGAGGATCGTCCACAAGACCAACGATGAGGATTTTTTTAAATTTGATTCGTGAATTGGCTTCTCTTCGCTTTGTTTTTCTAGTAAATATACCAATCGCAGTTTATCAATTTGTTAATTAATTGAGGAGTACAATTGATTCATTATCACGTTAATCGAATGAATTAATATGCTCATTCATAAATTTCTGACTGAATTATTGTGTCATTGCAATATATGTAAATGATCGTTGGATAATCTCCCCAGCATATCGTGGTGTTATAATCGACATGAATGCGGGGATATAGAGCCTTTGTATATGTATATATGTATGCAGTGATTGCGCAAAAGCTGCGCGTTTAATAGGCGACCTAATAATTGGCGCTCGGTTGAATGCGTGTCCGGCGTAACAATTAAGTCGTCGTTTTACCGATTGTTTCATTCGTAAACCTTGTGATAGCAACGTACACATATATATTTATGTGCATATACATATTATGAGTATGTCGAGTGTGTGAATATTTATATCGGAGAATGAATTGTCCGGAGAAAAGAAATCGTTACGTCCTCTCCTGTCCTCCATATTGGATGCAGAGTCGGCATATTATGCTCATTGAAGTGAAAAGTCTTTATTCTAAATGCAAAACAATATTCGTTATAATAAACTTTTCAATTAATTTGTTAAATGTCACATATTATTGTCTCGAATTACATTCTATCTTTGTAAATAATCGTCGATAACTGTGGGGTGGAGATCGTTTGCCCGTGAAGATACCGTGTATGGAAGTACACGAGTACAGCGAATTAGTAGAGCCCACCGGTGGATGCAACACACCGCGAGAGCATCCCTAAACTGACACACGGAAGGCTTGCGGAAGATGGGTACCGTCAGTCAATGTTTGCCCGGCTTAACCAACCGTGCATCGGGGCCCCCGGAGTTTGCTCGAGATATTAGCGCGCGCTCTCGCACCTCCTCCACACGAAACCTCTCTAGTCTCCTTCGGTATACCTCTCGGCGTTGATGCCGAGAGTCTCCGGACTCACCCCTTATAGTCTCGCTCGCGCTCGTTTAATCCGGTAAATAGCGCATATGGCGGCAAGAGGCAATTCCAGAATCCACCAGGGAAAATCTCTCGTACATCGAACTGCGGATGAAAAGTCATTCGTGCAAAAAAAAAAATGTCTTTACAGAATCCGACCATATTTCGAAACTTGAGAGTTTCCAAATAAAACTCTTTTGTGCACTAAAATTTTATTTTTTGTTCATTCAAGTCCGCTCTTTTTACATTGGCCGGATTTGTTCACTATTTTTCCGAAACTTTTTGTCCGAAACTTTCTTATCCGCGCAATGATCGATTTTTTTCGAGTTTTCAAATTGAGCTAGCTCATCCACGAAACTCATTTTTTGTCCAGTCTTTGTATGTTCAATCCTCTTGTTCGAAAGATTTCGATATTTCAAGATTTTCAGATAAAAACTCTACTACCAAAGAAAAAATCTTTTTTTTTCAAGCTCTTGATTCAGTCTCGGATTAACATCACGAATAATTTTTCAAATTTTTTACGTTAAAACTCTCTTATCAGCTAACATCCCGGGGTTCATCAAGTTTTGTGATAAAACTCTCCCGTCTGAAAAAAAAAAATCCACTTTTCAAGACGAGCGTCTCGCCGCAAACGTTGTCCGAATGTTGGCTCTCGTGCTCTCTCTTTCTCTCTCTCTCTCTCTCTCTCTCTCTCTCTCTCTCTCGAAAATTGCAAAACTTGGCAAACTCCACGTATAGTCTCCATGATGAGACGATTATTATTATTACTAAAGCTTGCCTCAGCATATTTCCTCAAATGATTTCGTTTACGAAACGGAGATAGAATTATCCGGAAATTTCGTATTTCCTTAATCCCGGAATTACCTTAATTTCCTAATGGAAATATATACATCGAGCACTATTAATTCTGTTTATCAGAGGCCAAATGACTCGATCACGAGAAACACCGGTACTATTTATTCGCGTGTTTGAAACGTTGGAAACTAATTTTGCCTCGGTGTAAACGTAAGCTCGCCACGTGTGTTGTGAGAGTTTTGTCTTTGCTATACTTGTTTTCCGAGCGAGAGAAGCGAGAAAAGTGCTGTATATATACGCAAAGAGAAGGAAGAGTTACTGTACATATATAGGTACATACGTACACAGAGAGAAAGAGAGAGAGAGAGAGAGAGAGAAAGGATACGGAGAGCACGTCGACGGTTCGCCAGCGCGCGAGCTAATCGGAAGGGAAACTTTGCGGCGTAAACGGAGCTTAACCGCGAAGCTCCACGGCACAGTCAAGCAAGCCAAGTCGGCTATATATAGCGCAAAAGTAAAGGGGTTTAAGAAGGGTCTCCTCTCTTGGGTTGCCACGGTACTTTGGCGCGTGGGAGGTGGCGCAGCTCATACTACAGACGATGCAACCTCTGATGATGGTGGCGTCTCACACTCTTCGCGAAACTGGATGCTTACCAGGGAAAGAGCGAGTCGGGTACCCCATCCGCGATATACGTCGCGTTTCGCGGGTTAGTTCTCGAACGGGGTATAGGTCGGTGAGCGGGCGGCAGGGGGAGAAGGACGAAACTTGCAAAAGTACATCGCGACTCAAGAGGCCGGAAGTAATAGCGCGCGCTCGCGAGAGCTCGTCGTTGCGAGGATACCATCGAGGTGGTGTTTGTCACGAACACCATGCGAGAGCGCCCTTACCATCCTTATATTATTCAGTGCTGGACTTGCATATTGCAAAAACTCTTTTAACCCTCTTAAAAAAGTTATTTATCACTATGCATGGTAGAATAACATGATCTTTCGTCATGATTGTAAGGTCATGGATATTAAAAATAAAATGCAATGATGAATTAAATTATTGTTATTACTTGCACCGTACCATATAGTACTTTTTCTGGGTAAAATGAAAAAACCTAATAATGCCAGATATGAAAGTAAAGGGGCGATAACACCAACGATACGAAGAGTAAAACACACTATTTGTATACGAAGGAACAATCGTCAGAGAACGCACGAATTGTGAATGATGGAAATTCAAGGTTTTTGATTCGTATTTTCGATCGAAAACGGCGAGAGTTTCGTGGCTTGAATCTCATGAAAATCTTGGGAACGAGCGGGAGTACACGGGAAAGAGAAGAGTATAACGAAAAGAAAAAGATGAAAGTGGACAGGAAGAGAACGAGGTATAGGGGGGAAAAAAAAAGAGAAGGCCGCGAGTAGCAAAACGTGGGGTGGACGGCGGAGGGCCTCGCGTTTCTTCTCTGGGCAAATGCCGACGGAATTTGATTGAGTTGCTCCACGTAAGGAGATTTGCAGCGAGGAACGCCACGTCGAAATCGTTGGAGCATTTGTTGGCAAAGAGGATTGTGCCGCTCTCGCTTCCGCGGAATCGAGTCGAGAATCTATGGAGAATCGAGAGGATAGAGAGAGAGAGAAAATTATGGTGTGAGAGTCGATGAACAGAGGGGAAAGAAATAACGCTTCTCCGTATACTCTCGTCACTCGTCGCCCTCGAAACTCCTTTCTCGACTACGTCTGCTTCGGGATACCCCCAGGAGGCTGGAAGGAATTACAAATGAATCGCGTAATAACCCATATTGCTTGTGTATTCGGGATGGCACGGCTCGATGCTCTCAAGCTCTTCGTCTCATGAACTTTCAAATATTTTTAACTCCGGTATATTTCAATTCTCATCGTTTTCATTTCTTCATTTCTTCCTCCCCCCCCCCCCCCCCCCCCCCCATAACTTTTGATCTTTTTTTTTTCATGACAATCGAAAACTTGGCTCCATTTTCTTAACAAAATGCATGCAGAAGCGTTCAATTGCTTTGAGAACGAAAGTATAATACAACCGAGTCCCCCATATCAGGAACTTACTTATTTTTCATTCGAGTTTATATGCGAGTTGAATGGCGTAAAAATTAACGTAGGAGCAAGGGCTAAGAATTTATTTATTTCTTCCAACCAATGCTTTTCCGAGCTGACTTTCGCAGACAAAATATTACAGTGCTAATGGGCATTAATTTACTGTTACATCTGTGGAATATTTGGTATTTAAAAAAAAAAGAAAAAGATCAGTGTCGTTTTGTGCTACGTGTATCACAAGCGTGGTTATTTTTATGTAAAATTTTGTTCGCATCAAGACTTAAGATATTCAAGCGCCAAATTATAATTTTCCATTCTGACGATTAGCGTCTGATCGCGGCGGCAAGTTTCCACTTGTTAACCATATAACCCAGTAAACACAGTAATATTGCAGCAATGTAACGGCAACATAACCGAATATTACAAGTAATATTACCTGGATGTTACATGTAAATTGCATGTAACTTGCCATTTCCGACTCAGCAATATAACATGTTATGTAACGTGTTATATACCCGGTATGTAATAGTTATATTACAAGGTGATGTAACAAAAGTCATAAAAGTTATATAAATGCAATATTCTAAAATAATATGATGAAATATAAGATTATTATTAAATAATTTTTGCATTTCATCATCTTATTTTGTCATTTTTATAGGTTATAGAAGCGTTACACTGGAAAAAAAAGAATCCTGCACGGATTTCTCGATAGGATTTTATTGTCCTCGACGGGGATTCGAACCTGCGACCTTCGTATCTATCCTACCTATCTACCTAACACGCTACCCACTACGCTATCGACTGTTTATGAACTCTGTTAATTCATATCATGTATTTGACACGCCGGAGAATTCTTGATCAGTTGTATGTTGGGAGCTACATGCCATAATATTATATGCATATGTTATTTCATATCAGGACATAAATAATCATATTATGATTATACAAACACATTAAACAATATATTTAACATTTGAAATGTATGTACATGATACTGCTTTAAAAATGAAAATTTGAATAGGGTCCAAAATGCTTTTGATTTTTTCATCCGTTACATGTTGATATGATGAATGTTAGTTATATACAGATATAATGCTACAACGTATTATAACGTTCACATAACCTGCACGTTACGAATGTTATATAAAAAATGGTACAAACATGTTGCGTAAACGTTACAAATCTTAGTTATACAGCTGTAACGCTAAAACGCGTTCATAACCTTCACATCACATGCTTATAACGAATGTTATATAAATGTCGTTACAAGTACGTTATGTCAATGTTACAAATGTCAGTTATACAACTGTAACGGAACAACACTTTGTAACGTTCACATAACCTGCACATTACGAATGTTATATAAAAAGTGTTATAAGCCTGTTCTGTAAACGTTATAAATTTGAGTTATAAAACTGTAATGCAACAACGTTATATAACATTTACATTGCCTGCATATTACCAATAATATATAACATATTATTCTCATGTTACGTAGCAGTTACATCACACAGCTATTGCATTGTGACAATTACATGTAACTTCCATGTTATATTACTGTAATGAAACGTGTTCACTGGGATGGTCGTCCCAACCGCACAGCTTCAGTGGCACATTTAGCCCTTTTGGAAAACCAAAACACGATATTATATATATATATCGAATCATCATCACGACTTGGATTAGACGCATCAATCCCCACGGAATTATATACGTTTGGGGATTTCCATTTATGCGTTCATCGTGGCACATGAATTTCCGGGAGTAAAATTTAACCCAGAACCCAGAGAATTCGATATCGCGCTTTGCCATATATATATGTATATGTAGACATGCAAACGATTATCGAGTTGTTACTTCAATCGTATCATCCGATTATTCGTTACCGCAGATACAATATATCTCATAAAGATCTTGCAATGCAATAGCGTTCTCGTATCGAATTTACGCGTACGTAGATTGAATTTAAAAAAAATTTCTGCATTTCCAAAAATTTTTTTTTCCTTCTCTCTTGCGTTTGTTCTCCGCTCGTTCTCGACACTCACATTCACACACGCACCACACACACACACACTCGATGGTAACCCAAAGGATCATTTGTACCTGAACATAATGGCCGTTGCTAACGCGCTCCACGATGGCCGCGCCCATTTATCGTCGACGCGCGACTTCACAATTCCGATTTGCTTCTCACTTTTTTTTTTTTTTTTCTATTAACAGAGTCCTCATTCGTACTTGCAAAGACATATAATCGCGTTGTCCCCTTGGTCGCGAGGGGTGCCGAAGTGTCACATGGAAACGAAACGAGCAGAGATACAGAGGAGAGCCCCCCCCCCCCCCCCCCTAATCGATGCAGGCACTTATTTTGCTCTTGACGTGGTACTGGGACCTATCAGAGCTTTTTTGTCCCGGGCGTTTTTTTTTTTGAGCCCACGAGAGGCGGAGAATTGCGACAGGAATCCTCGTCATCTTCGTTAAATTCACTTCCCTCGATGAGACATTCGAGGCGAAATGGAACGATTTTGATAGTGAAAAACGAATTGCCTCGTTTAATCGTTCGCGAATCAAGAGAGGTTCGAAAAAAATAATCCCTCGGCTGAAAATTGGTCCACTATACACGGTCTATGCATACGTTAGAAATATAACGGCCAGGAACATCGGATATTCGTCCAGTCTACGAATAACTTTTCCAAAATAGCAAGTGAGAAACAATTCTTCAACTTCGTTTTTTTGGGTTATCCTGTTTTTTTAAAGCTACACGACCTCTCGCAAAGTAGTCGCATGTGACTGTGAAAAATCGTTCATTTTCATGTGGAATAATATCCCATGTGAATCATTGCGCCGTGGAAATAAAACTCTTGTGTCATATTATGTTTTTTCATCATCTTCTCTCTCGCATTACACGTTATTAGTCGACCCTAATAATAATAAGCGTCCGTTTTGCCGAGGGGGAATGGGGAGAATCCATGTATCGATATATGTGCTGCACGCAGGCTCATATTCATGCTGGTATTCGAGGAGACCGAGGGCCCTTTTTTCGCAGTTTAACATCTGTATCATTCGTGACATTGTTAGATTCGACTCGAGTTCCATCTGCTCTCTCTCTCTCCCTCTCATTCTTCATCGGTGTTACGCTCGTATACATTTATATATATATATATATATATATATATATGTGTGTAATATAAATGTATGTATACCCACGTCGATTAGATGCTTTTACAGGACCAGAAATCAGGCTCTATGTGCTACATTATTCCACGGCCATTTTACAAAATGACGTTTATGCCTCAACGAGCTTCGAAGCTACATCCCCTCATATTTCTCCATTTCATTTCATTTTTTTTTTTTTTTTATTCCACGAGTATATTGTACAGTGTACATACGTTTAACGATATAATACATTTTTCGATATCGCCTCTCGACACCCAGAAGCGAAATCTCCACAAAGGAGCAGCGCAGTTGCCTTGCACGCGCTCATTTCTTTTTTTTTTTTACGATTTTCCATCCACCATGGATAATACTCGTGCAATTGTACTTTTTTTTTTTTTTATATCGCTCGCAATATACAATTTATAATAGTATACATATATACGCACACGTATACGGGACGACCGGATCTAGAATTTGCTTACCAGGAAGAAAAGTGTAACCGAGCGAGCTCGAGGAGGTATATTGTTTAATTTTTTTTTTCTCATTCGATCTCGTTGACCGCGGGGCTCTTGATCGATCGAAGGGTTCAAGAGAGCGAAAAGAGAGTCGTGTGTGTCAAGCTCGAGTGTCACCTTTAGGGTTTTTTTTTTGCCGGTGCACTCGTGGCTATAGCCATAAATTATAATTGTACTTTCTGGGGACAGAAAAGTATGTTATATTTTTATGTGTATGTGTGTGTGTGTGTGTGTGTGTGTGTGTAATGGATAAATATATATCGTTCGATGATGATGGCTGGCACGTGGATTCGCGAGAATGATTTTGGTCGCCACAAGTTTCTCGTCAAGAAGTCATACACAAGTTTCTCTTTCGAACCCCCCAAATACCTCATACATGAACGAATTGGTGGAAATTTGGATCACTTGGATTTGGATTTGAACCTCGTGAATGTGGTAATGTCCCTGAAGATATCTACATCCAGACACGATGTCATCTTTGGGAAGCCATATCTGCCGCGTTTTTTTTTATATCGAATATCGAATAGATTTCGCTCAAGCGTTCTTCTGTTCGTTTTTTAATTCCCCTAGGTGAGCAATTTTTTTCATTTTAAAAAACGAAGAGAATGACGCTTGAGCGAAGTCTAGGTGCAATGAAAAATGCAGCAGTTATAGCTTCTCAAAGATAAAATTTCGTCTGCTGCAGCAGACGAAATTTTATATCTGCATCCAGATTTTCTTCAGGGTAATGTTCTGAATTTATGGGATTCTGAATGATTTGAAAATTTGTCATGTATATTTGCGTATACATAAAAATCAGTAAGACATTAATGGTTTTTAATATATCAATAATGTAATATCGCTGATACGTAAACTTTTCTGTTCATTATACGCATCAAACTTCATTTTGAGAGTCAGAATCATTTAGCAGTAAAAAAAAACTGTATAACTATATGCACATATAAAGGAATGCGGAGTAAAGGACCAACGTCGAGCTGGCCATCGAGTGACTCGTGCCTTTCACGTTCTCGTTTATATAATGAGCCCTCGAGAGTCTAATATAAACTATAGCGATATAAGGTTATGTATAATAGGCATCAAGTATATATAATATATAAGCGTGGTCCTCTCGTCTTCGACAATGCAATCAACCGCCATTGTTGCACTCTCGTTTCACGGAACAATGAAGGGTGGGGGACTCTCGACAGTCTTCGACGTTTAGCTAAGTGCAACGAAGGTCCATTATCGAATTTAATATATAAAGCTGGCGCGGAGAGTGAAAAGCACGACCAAGAGTCGCGTACACCACTCGTTGATCGTTTCTTCTTTTCTTCCTTTCTTCATTCCTCTCGTATAGACGTTGCTCTCTCGTTTTCTCATTTTTCTTACGTAATATACGCAAAGCTCTCTCGCTCTCGCTATTTCTCTTTTTTTTTTTTCCCCCTTTCGTCGATGAGATTCGCAGCTCTTTCTGCCAGAATCAGAGAGTGGAGCGAGCGCAAGCCAGCTTTCCTTCCGCACGAGTGCATCGACGGTCACTCTTTAACCGTTTTAGCCGTTTTGACGCCCGACTCTCTTTGCTCCTTTTACGTACATCGCTTTTCTATATGCGTGTATACTTGACCGTCTTCTCGTGCCTTTTGTGCTCTCTCCTTCAGAGAGAGAGAGAGAGAGAGAGAGAGATTGGACGAAACAAAAAATAAAAAAAGCAAGAGAGTTAAGATATCTCTCTCTCCCTTTTGACCTCATCTCTCTTCCTCTGTCTCTCTTCTTTTAGCACGACATTTTTCTCGGCTGGATTCATATATTTTTCCGAGGAAAATCTCGCTGAAAAGTCTTTGCGAGAGTTGCTTCTCACGACTATATTCGTGAATCTTCAGACTTTCCTCGAGCATATAGTATGAAACATGCGTCGGCCGAGGTAAGATTCACTCCGCCATTACGCTCGAGCGATTCGAAGAGGCTGCGCGCTCTGGTGATATGACTCGTCCGCGTGTTCTCCGGTTGGCATATAATGCGATGGACCCGAAGTGCCTTGCTAGTCGGGCCAGCATCCAGGGAGATAGAAAAAGAGAAAGATAGAGAGAGAGATGAGAGGGGAAAAGAGACAGGATGAAACTGTCCGGGAATAAGAGAGGGAGAACGGTGGGGATCTCGCAGCAGCCGTGGTGTACCGGTAACGCTTGCTGGATGCTGGATATTCTTTCCCCTCCACAACGAGACGACACGACGAGATCGTACCAGCAGTCACGCAGCTGATGCTGCCTCTCTCTCTCTCTCTCTCTCTCTCTCTCTCTCTCTCTCTCTCTCTCTTTCTCTGTATATTTATCCCCGCTCCAAAACAGAAGAGACGAGCACGAAAAACAAAATGCACAAAAAAGAAGGGGAATCTCCTTTGGCTCGTCGTAAAAATGGCTCTCAGCGGTCTCCAAAGCAGAGTCAAGAATTCTTCCCACGCGTTCTCAAATGTTTCGATCCCTTGATCTGGCATACGCACGTGTCCATTAATTATTTTTCTGGGATTTCACACCTACAGATAAAATCCTAGCAATCTATCTTCAATGATGTCAATGTGAACGACTTATTTCATGGAGAGTTATTTTTTCGATCAGAGTAATTATAGCTAGATCTTCCCTTGAAAAATAATGATTCCAATAGTCAGGATATCTCCCGCAGTTATCGTGAAAATTTATTAAAAAATCGAATATTGAGTCTGGCTTAATACATTTGGGCGTTTAACGTTCTGAAACGAGAATTCTTGGCTCATCGCTCCCTATATCGAGGGGTGATGTTTCGAGGGTATGAGACTTGAAGTCTCGCGGTTTGCAAAGCTACGTATACTAATATTCCCTCACCTTTATATATACGTATACAAACGTACGTGACTTTCATGCAGATCAGCTAAACTAGAGAATCCTTCGGGGAAAGCGAAACTTGCTTCGCGAGTTGTCGGAGGGGAAGTGGCGGTTTTAATTGCTGCTTAAGAAGGGCACCCCTTCATCCTCGTCGTCGCGTTAACCGAGGGAGGATTCGCGAGATCCTTGCAACCCTCGTGTTGGTTGTGAACTACCTTAGACACTATCACACGTATATAGATAGAAAAGTACCAGAGAGAAAGAGGGAGAGAGAGAGAGAGAGAGAGAGAAAAGGATATAAGACGAGGAACATGGTTGCTTGCTCTGTGATTTGGAGTAAGCTTTCGTCGTATGGCAAGGTCGCCTCTACAGCTATAAGACCATCAAAAGCAGAAAGCAACGCCGTTTAACGGCGAGAAATCTCCAGTGAGAAAGCCAAGAAGAGGAAAGAGAATACAGAGAAGAGGAAACTTCTATCCGCAGGAGTTGCTGCTCGTAATCCGCGAGCAACTTTACTGCCATCGTCGTCGTTGTGGCTTCTTGCCAGTATACGTGTATGCCTATGCGTATCTTAGCTGGAATAGATATCGTATATAGTTGGAGAAAGAGCATGCAAGAGAGGAAGAAAATGGAGAACATCGCTTAGATTTTCAGCAGCAACATAACAGCTCGGCCATATAGAAAGATAATATATATCAAGTACACGTGTATATATGTGTGAAGGGGCTTATCTCACCGCTGCTTTTCGCAAAACGAACAGACTCATGCATATCGTGTTATCGCTTCTATACATCGCGTTTTCCTTTCTCCTTCCGGGATGAAGACACACTCGCGCGTCTATGAGAATTGCAAGTGATGTCGTCAATAAAGGTTCGTATTAATTCCCGAGAAAGACGTATAGATTTGAAGTCCAGCCAAGTTTATACGCAGCTCATAATAATTATGTGGCTCGGAATTAGAAGCAGCGAGATAATATATGCTGTTTGGCAAAGAACAATGACAAGCACGTATAAGGGCAACTATACATTATTCAGATATTAATTGAGTTAAAAGCCATGGCTTTTTCCTGGTGTTTCCATCGTATACCTTTACGGGTTTTTACATCTCTTCCCTTTTGTTGCCTTGTCCATTGCTTGTGACCCCCCAAAATGTTGTCTGAAGTCACTATATCCTAATGAACTACTGTATCGCATTTGAACGAGGGCAGAGGGAAACTCTCTGCTGCCGATAGTATTACAATTTGTTTTCGTATCTGAAGTCAAAGATACTTATATTAAGATCCCAAGTATTCATTGATGCATAGACAACCTTTGAGTAAACCATGTAGCAAATTCCGTCCCAAGAATAGTCCCACACGTGCATGGATGAATTCTGACGATTCTCTCTCTCTCTCTCTCTCTATCTATCTATCTTTCTCTCTTAGTGGCTGAAGAACTGTGTATAAAACACTTCTCCTATCGGGCATCCGAGGCCCGATGGAAACCCAAGGGGGTCGTTATCAGGTTTCCATTACCACAGTGCGCTGGGATGAATGCCGAGGCATTGGCAAAGTTTGCAAGAGAGAGGGAGAGCGAGAGAGAACCCCTCATGTTTGCAGATAGAGGGAAAGCGAGACGAAGCGCAATATATGCGAGACCAATAGTGACAGAGATACCCATAGAGAGAGAGAGAGAGAGAGAGAGACTCTTCTCTCTCTTGGCTCTGGGTGACAAAGAGTGGTACCCGTGCAAGGGTTGGCCAAGGCAACCTCCACCAAACGCTCGGCATCTTATCGCGTTCCCTCCGATCCGTTCTTCCGAAACCCTCCGCGAGAGCCGCTTCGCATCGTCCAGCATCGTTTCACCTTCTCTCAGCCTCGAGAAAGGCATCTACAACCCACGAGCCCTCCTCCTCCTCCTCCTCCTCCTCCTCCTCCTCCTCCTCCTCCTCCTCCTCCACCTTTTCCTCGGGCGTCGAGCTAAAACCCACTGACGCCTGGACGCGCTCACCCAGAAACCGACGATAAGGTTTGCCAGCCGACGCGAGCTCCTGCCTCTCTGCCGCACAACGCTACAACGTGTAGACCCTCCACGCACTCTGCTCCACTGCCAGTTTCAAGCCACCCTCGTCCAACACGAGCCGAGAACCAACCCTCTGCTTCGACTCTCTCGTTCCTCATCATATATCTTCATTCTATGAATCTTCGTCATTCCCTTTCCATCATTCACTCTCCGTACATCATATATATATATATATATATATACATACATAATTTGCTCGTCCACGTTCTTCCGTAACTACGAAATTTCTTCCCAGACGTCACCGTCCTCTGGTAATGAATATTGCGAATAATAAACTGATATACCGTTTCATTTAACTCTGGTCAAACGTGAAATACTATCCGCACTTTTTTCTATTGGATCATACCAATATATTAGTGTGAATTTTTTCGAAATTCCTCAACGTCTGCAAAGGGCAAAAAATTGAACAAACTAACTTGGGTTTTAGTAGGGGACCAGCAGGAAAATGCGATTAACAATGATGACTTTGTTGCCCACGGAAACGTGTATTGAATTAATTACTCTTGAATCTTTCGTCGATTATACACGAATGGATTGCAAACCAATATTATCCTCGATGAATACTTGAAAGTAATGTTTTTTTTTTTTTTTGTTTTGTTTCCTTCAATCGTTCGTTTGCAGTAGCCGAGCTGGAAGGTGGAGCTCATTCGGACGAGACGAACAGCGGCGGTGACAACAGCAACGCCGGCAGTGTTTCCGGTGGCGGCGATGACGATCAGGCGCGTCTTCGTCTCAAACGAAAATTACAGAGAAATCGTACGAGCTTCACGAACGAGCAGATCGACGCTCTCGAGAAGGAATTCGAGAGAACTCATTATCCGGATGTTTTCGCGAGAGAACGATTGGCTGGAAAGATCGGTCTACCCGAAGCACGAATACAGGTAATCATATATAACAGAAGAAAACATACAATGTGGCGATAATTTTGTCAGGCCTTCATAACAAACCTAAACGCGGTTGCCCCTTTTGTCTTCGATCCTTTTTTTTTTTACTTTGCACATTTTATTTTTTCGTAGAATATAATTTTTCAACCCGATTCGTTTCTATCACGTGTTCCTCTCTAATTTCACTAACTCAGGTATGGTTTTCGAATCGTCGGGCAAAGTGGCGACGAGAGGAGAAACTCCGTACCCAACGGAGAGACAATCCACAGCAGCAGC
The DNA here is from genome assembly GCA_963564615.1 of Rhorus exstirpatorius. NCBI lineage: Eukaryota > Metazoa > Arthropoda > Insecta > Hymenoptera > Ichneumonidae > Rhorus > Rhorus exstirpatorius. The sequence continues at coordinate 52,927,427 of OY751313.1, forward strand.
AGCAACAGCAGCAACAGCAGCAGCAGCAGCAACAGCAACAGCAGCAGCAACAACAACAGCAGCAACAGCACGGAGTTAGTCTGGTCGGTGGTCATCCGACTCCACCACCATCGGGGATACTCGGTGGACAGCCACCACCTCAAGCTCCACCCTCACCACCGAGAATACATCATGGATTCGCCCCGACAGGCGTCTATCCTGGTATTCCGAGTATGTCGGATTCCTACAGGTAAGTCCTTTTTCTTTCTTAATACCGTCATTCCCTTCCCGCGATTACGAGAGACCGAATGAGATATGATCATCCAGGAGGTTTGACCAATTGTCAACAAAATCATAAATAAACAATTGGATATTCATTATTATTATTATTCTTTCAAATTGTCATTGGTGAATCAGCCCTGAACTTTACTCCAGTCAGTTAAAAACTCCAGAACATTACTCCAGTCAATTAACCAATAGACGAGACAAAGGCAAATGTTACTTCCTGTTTGGAGTAGGTATACTTATTCGATTTTTTTTTTTTCTCGTTGAGTGGCAGGCTCTGAGAAATTGTAGGAATAATTTTTTTTTTTCAAGGTAAACGATAAAACATGGAACGATCTCTCGTTTGGGACTTTCTACGCGACTTCAATTTTATTTTTTCGCAAAATTAGATCCACGTAGATCTAAATTTTGGAAAACCATAAATCTGCCGAGGTCTCCGTTCTATCTATCTAGATATCCATTGGATGTACGTATCGGATCTAAGTAGACTCACTGAGATTCAAGAGTAGAGGTCAACAGAGAGAGATCTGATATGCAAAAATGGTTCGAACATAATATTGAGTCAACTCATATGTATATACGTAAATCTACCGTTAAAAAAGGAGATCCACGTATGATCTACGATTTTTCAAAATTCAGATCCACGTAAATCGAATTCGATCGAAAGAACAACTGCGCGCAGATCCAAATCATTTTTTCCCCTTATCGAGCATCGTTCACCAAGCAAGAGCCCAAACAGTCTCTATATACACAGTGAATTTCCAAAGAACAGATCTATTCAACAACACGCGCATCATTATCATATATGACAACGAGACAACTCCCAGTGAACACGTTTCATTACAGTAATATAACATGGAAGTTACATGTAATTGTCACAATGCAATAGCTGTGTGATGTAACTGCTACGTAACATGAGAATAATATGTTATATATTATTGGTAATATGCAGGCAATGTAAATGTTATATAACGTTGTTGCATTACAGTTTTATAACTCAAATTTATAACGTTTACAAAACAGTCTTATAACACTTTTTATATAACATTCGTAATGTGCAGGTTATGTGAACGTTACAAAGTGTTGTTCCGTTACAGTTGTATAACTGACATTTGTAACATTGACATAACGTACTTGTAACGACATTTATATAACATTCGTTATATGCATGTGATGTGAAGGTTATGAACGCGTTTTAGCGTTACAGCTGTATAACTAAGATTTATAACGTTTACGCAACATGTTTGTACCATTTTTTATATAACATTCGTAACGTGCAGGTTATGTGAACGTTATAATGCGTTGTAGCATTATATCTGTATATAACTAACATTCATCATATCAACATGTAACGGATGAAAAAATCAAAAGCATTTGGGACCCTATTCAAATTTTCATTTTTAAAGCAGTATCATGTACATACATTTCAAATGTTAAATATATTGTTCAATGTGTTTGTATAATCAGAAAATGATTATTTATGTCCTGATATGAAATAAACATATGCATAGAATATTATGGCATGTAGCTCCCAACATACAACTGATCAAGAATTCTCCGGCGTGTCAAATACGTGATATGAATTATCAGAGTTCATAAACAGTCGATAGCGTAGTGGGTAGCGTGTTAGGTAGATAGGTAGGATAGATACGAAGGTCGCAGGTTCGAATCCCCGTCGAGGACAATAAAATCCTATCGAGAAATCCGTGCAGGATTCTTTTTTTTCCAGTGTAACTCTTCTATAACCTATAAAAATGACAAAATAAGATGATGAAATGCAAAAATTATTTAATAATAATCTTATATTTCATCATATTATTTTAGAATATTGCATTTATATAACTTTTATGAGTTTTGTTACATCACCTTGTAATATAACTATTACATACCGGGTATATAACACGTTACATAACATGTTATATTGCTGAGTCGGAAATGGCAAGTTACATGCAATTTACATGTAACATCCGGGTAATATTACTTGTAATATTCGGTTATGTTGCCGTTACATTGCTGCAATATTACTGTGTTCACTGGGCTGTCAAATGAATCAATCGGTCAAACCTCTCGCCAATATCTTCCCTCCGTATATTCCATTGCCAACGCGTCATTCAACAATTTTCCATCGCGATTGACGCATATAAATTGCCATTAATATTTCTTACTTTTCTTGCGTGTCTCGCAGCCCGATGTCATCAATGCCAAGCTTCACAATGTCCGGCCAGCAGAGTCAGCAGCACACGAGCAGCATGTCGTCGCTGGCATCGGGCGGTGGTATGGGACCAATGGGAATGACAGTTGGTATGACAGTCGGACCGAGTCCCGGTGCCTGTCTTCATCAGCGGGACAATGGTTATTCGTGCGGTGTCGCGAGACCACCGAGCTACGAGCCACTGCATCTTGGCTACGGATCAAGACCAACGTGCAGCCCGAATCAGCCGTATCACACAGCGGGTCTCAATCAGTACAACCAGAATGCCAGCTCGACCGGTGAGTGTCTACCGCACTCACTGCACTCGCTGCTAGCGCTCTAGCCGATTGTGGGACTCGGCTATCATCACGCGCGTGGATACCACTATTGAGTCGATCTACGATGCTGAACTCTGTCTCCTTGAACCGGGTAATGGTTGACGCATGATTTATCAAGGAGATTCGGTCATTGTAGAGGCAAATCCGAGAGAAACATGAATTTCGCGCTTTTTTTTTTTTTTAAATTTTGTTCAACATATCCCGTAGATCAAAGATACGATGCGGTCATTATTAGGATTCAATTGATGAAGAAATTTTTTTTTTTGATTTCGTAGAGTGCTTCGGCCAGTCTGACATTACGATGTCGTTTTTTTTTTTTGTTCTCAATGAGCAAAAAGTCACAGAAAGAAATATCTAGAAATAAGATAAGTATTGTACCTGGGAAAAAAAATAATTCAGATCTATGCAGATCAAATTCACATCTATACGTAGTTATTTTTTAGATCTGATGTAGATCTAAATTTTGGAAAATCATAGATTTACCTAGATCTGAATTAGGTATATCCGAATCTCAATTAGATCTACACTTGCATCTCAATTAGACCCACCTAGATCTCAATTATATTTACCTAGATCTCTATTTGGTGTGCTCGGATCTCGGTAAATCTACTGAGATTTAAGCAGACAAACGGAGATATAATAAGCAAAAGGAACAGAGGGCGGTATTCATAGTCGAGTCTTATTTCTTAAGACGGTCTTAAGACGGCCAACGACCAATCAAGTCGTCCTAAACGACGACTTAAGACCGTCTTAGAAATAAGACTCGACTATGAATACCGGCCATAGTGCTAGGTCGACTCGAATGTAGGTACGTTGATCTACGGTGATCCAGAGCTGGATCGAAGATCTACATAGATCAAATTTTATCGAAAAAATAACTGCGTAGATTTGAATTAGATTTCCGTAAACCTAAATTTTGTAAAATCGTAAATTCACCTAGATCTCAATTAGATCTACACACATCTCAATCAGGTCCACCCAGATCTCAATCAGATCTGCCTGGATCCCCGTTAGATCTACTCATATCTAAGTAAATCTACTGAGATTCAAGTAGAGAAACGAAGATTAAATAAGCAAACTTGTTCGAAAATGATATTAGATCGACTCGAATATACGTAGATCTACCGTTATACACGTAGATGTAGGTAGATCTACGATTTTCCAAAATTCAGATCTACGTAGATCAAATGTTATCGAAAAAATAACTACGTAGATAGAGATAACCACGTAGATGTCATAATCTGACAAGTAACCGAGTACTCCTTAATGATTCTTCATTGCAAGTCTGATAATGCTAATTATTCGGGCAAGTATTAATTTTTTATCATGCATTGTAAAAGTAGATTTACCAAGGTCAGCAAATCATTATAATATTGCTCAAACCTATAATCATTATTCACTGAACGTGAGATTACTCTTTCAATTGTCCCATACGACACCAATTGTTCTCTTTTTTTTTTTTGTCAGAAAGATATACGTAATTTCTATAACGAAAATTTGATCCTTTTTCTTTTTTTTTTTTGCAATTTCGTTTCAGTGTACAAATTATTAAAATAATTCTCCTCCGTGTTGTACTATAGGCAGGTGTATACGAACATTCTTATTTTCCATTGCCAAGTCTTTGTAGTAGAATAATCCATGAGCAAATAAAATCACATTAATTGATTATACAAAAGTTTTTTGCATCTGACTGACCCATCCATTCACCCGAGACGAAATATCAGGAGAAACGAAAGAAAGAAAAGGAAAAACCGGAAGTTTACATGTCGTTGATAATTATGATTCGATGCGTGGCCGAGTCCTGTATATGCTTCAATGATTTTTTTTTTTTTTTTTTTTCGAAATTGTGCTTATAACGCTTGTTATACGAAATTTATCCACGTTAAACAGCTCCTCGGTGAAATTTATCCGATGCATATCGTTGATTCTTTTATATTTTCAGGCTTGATATCACCGGGTGTTAGCGTGCCGATAGCTGTACCTGGACAACCTGCACCCGATATGGCAGCCCAGTATTGGTCACCGAGGCTCCAGTGACCGTGGTGGTCGTCCACGTCGACCTCGACTTCCTAGGACCCCGAGCCAACTCGTTCTCCACCGATTTTTCTTTTTTTTTTCAACGAGAACGATTTTAAAAAATATTCGGGAGGAAGAGGTCTTCGCGTGACTGTTATACATATACATATAAACGTGAAAATAAAAATCCCTATATATTATATCATCGGTTCTCGCTTGCAAAATCACGAGAATCCTTTATTCGCGATAAAACATTTGCTTTTTTTTTCTCCCTCTCTCTCTCTTCTTTGATATGATAAAAATGAAAAATTAAATAAACGCTCGAATGCATTTTTAACGATCGTACGAGAGAATCGTCGAGATTTTTTTTTTCATCGAGAGGGAAAAAAAAAAAAATTGTTTATAAACGAATCACTTAGAAATCATTACTACCTATAGGCGAGAGACGGTGGTTTTTTTTTTTTTTTTATAGTTAATATGACAAATAAATGAATTGTAATTTACGGGAAGAATTTAGTATTTAAGTCGATATTTGCGATTAATGATAAAGCTTACGATCGACTATATGTATATATTTGGAGCATTTCATGCCAACCTGAGCATCCTGGGACCCTCAGCCTCTTCGATTTTTTTCAAATTTTTTCCCCTTGTTCAGCAGACTCAAAGTAACACTTGCATTTTTTTTTTTTTTTGGATTTTATTCTCGAGTAGTTTTGACTCCTCGAATTTTTCAAAATCCTACATTTAGTATCAGATTTTCAAAAATTCACCGAATCAAAACCGCTCGAGAATAAAATCAAAAAAAAAAAAAATCTCAAGTGTTACTTTTAGTCGACCGAACGAGAAAAAAAAAAATTTTGAAAAAAATCGAAAACATTTTGTTTTGGAATTTTTTTTTAAATTCGATTTTAAAAAAATAGAAGGAATCCAAAGTTCACGATCATGAAAAAGTTTGTTTTATTTTTTGCAAATAATTTTTGAGAATTATTTCAGAAAAGAGTCAATCATGTTTCATGTTTAAGCGATGACATCATCGTTGAAAAAAAGAATTATCCTCAATATATTTTTTTTCCCAAAACATACGTTTCATTTCGTTCAATTTCATATCCTTGATTTTTTCAATCCGACCAGCGGAACCGAAGATAAACATTTACCGGTCACACTTCAAATGTAGGATTTTCGAAAATTCGCGGATTCGAAATCACTTGAGAATAAAATCGAAAAATAAATCACAAGCGTTTCTTTGAGTATACTGAACAGGGAAAAAAAATTTGAAAAATATCAAAGAGCGCGAGGGTCGCAGCCTGTCCAGGTTGGCATGGAATGTCCCATATATATATATATATATACATATATGAATGAATTTTGTCGTTCGTGTCCCAATTCAAATGACTTTCCCATCAGTCTTTTTTTTTTTGCATACAAGATATAGTTGATTATTATTATTATTATTATTATCATTGCTAACACAACACAAATATTAAGTACTTATCCGGCGTCGATTTTCTATGTATAAATATATGTCTCCATTGTACAAGGTCTCAGAGTGACGGTCGTTGAGCGGGAGAGGACCGATTGTGATTTCTCTTAGGCCCAGTTATGTTAAGCGTACAATTATAACATTCTAAATAAATATAGATAGCGTGTGCGATTAATCGACCATAAAAATCGATATTTATCAGCAATCCTCGGAAATAAAAAATAAAAAAAAAATATATATAAGAAAAATGAAAAGCACAAAATGAACGTCAAAATTTCGAAAAAAAACCTTCCTTTCCCCAAGTATGAAAATTTCAAGGACCATCGTGGAAGAGTTAATAATAAAAAAAAAAGAAGAAGAAGAAGAATAAGTTTATAAGATTCAAGACTCTCGAGTATATTCGAAAAAGACAAAAAAAAAAAAAAATGTAACAATTGTATATTTTGCCGAACAATAATTCGTTTCGTGGATCATCGTCGAGAACTACGAATAAGACGTCCGATCGCAACGATTTATAATATTGTACGTATACATATACATATATATATATATATATATATATTCGTTAGGAAGGCAATTTTCTGAATCATCGGAATATAATCGTGATTGAATTATAAAGAATTCGTACTTGCTATAATTACAATGTGATTAATTGTTCGTGAACGACTCGTTACAGACACAAAACGCTTGACATTGTTTCCATGCGATTATCCCGGTTGTGTATCTTAGAATTATAATTCACCGAGGCTACCCGATCCTCGTTTCTCGCGATCAAAAAGGAAAAAAAAAAAAAAAGACTTACGAAACGAGAAAAAAATCGACTCGATTCGGCTCTGCGGTGTTTTTGGCTCTTATAATCGGGCATACTTAATGAGAGAAATTATAATAAATTTGTTCCATCGAGGCTCTTTTCTCTCGATTCATCGTTATACACATCTCACACCGCGATGAAGGGGACCGAGCGATTTGGGATTTTTTTTTTTTCATCCTCCGCGGTCGAGAATTCATCGATGCAATTTCGCCAAGAAGATAAATGAAAACGAACTCGTCGTTTTTTCTTCATTAACCGATGAATCTCTCTCGCTCGATTATTCCATACAGTCTCAATTGACTTTTTGCGGCCAACAGCAGAGTATTTTTTTTTTTCAATCTCGCATTTTCACTGGGACAATGAGACGAATCAAAAGAGCGTTCATTGTCTCGGCTTTATCGATATTACGAACACTTATGGGTTCTCGTACAGGGAGAAATATAATTTTTCTTAATTTATCCATTCGTTTCTCTCTCTCTCTCTCTCTCTTACGTTTATTTACAATAGCCGTGGCCATATCAGCCATAGCTATCTCGAGCTCGTCGCGAAGCGTCCAAGAATTTCGAGGAGTTTTTAATTCATATTAACTCATCGAAATTTTCCAAACGTCGCGTCCCTCTCTCTCTCTCTCTTTCTCTCTCTTTCACGTGAAACTTTCGTCTAGCCCAATAATTCAAAGCAATAGAATTTTTCTTCTTCTCTCACAGCCATTTCGTCTCTCCGAATTGACCGCGAATCATCGTTGCTCGCCGCGACGAGGGAAAGAAGAAAGAGTGAAAACGAAGAAGAAGAAGAGGAAGAAAAAAAAAAACCCCTGAAAACCGTTTCAAACGGTGGATTTTTCTTTGAGAAGAGCATCGATATCCTTGAGAATATCTACCGAGGCTGGATCGACCGTTGCGAGATAATCGTCGTCGTTCGAGCTCAGATTAGTGTCGCACAATTGTTCGAGCTTCAGATCATCCGTGACAATGAAATTAGGATCTTTCTCGCTCGCCTCAGTCTCGGTAGATTCTACTACGATCGTATGAGCATCATCGGACGTACTACTGTCGCACAATCGTACCTCAATTTCTTCACCGTGTCCCGTATTATCGTTCGTGAAATCCTTCGATTTCAATGGCTCCGCAAACGTTTCCCGTGTACTCGTCGTTTCGCCCTTACGGGCAAAACTTTTTGTCGTAGTACGACGCAATCTTATCGGTGGTACTTTGGACATTTTATCGATCACGCAAATATCACTCGTTTTCATTATTTTTCCCGTTTCTTTGTCATCTTTCGCGTCGCTTCTCGTGTACAATTGCGTTTCATTGAATTTACGCTTTCTCGCGACTGACAGAGCCGAAATTTCATCGGCCCTCGTCGATGCTCTGAGCTCGGCCAATGTTTTTATCGCATTTTTCAAAAAATCATCGGATCTGCTCGCGCTCATCGCGCCATCATCGTTGCGAACGAGCGTTTGTCTTCTTCTCTGTGATAATTTACGAATTTTCGTAATATCGCCGGACAGCGATGTCTCATCGTGAGCCTCGGTGCTCAGCTGAGCCGCTTTGCGCTGTCGTATTTCCTCAAGCGTGAGAATCGTAAAGTCCGCGATTGACGAACTTTCGTTCGTCGTCGTCGTTGCTGTTGCCGCGGAAGATTTTCCAGCTTTCGTGGACGATGAGGCAGGCCTCTCGCGTGGATAAAGCGTCACCATACGTCTGGCAGCGCGTACCGAGGTTATCCGCTTGTCCTTGCCACCGCCCGTACCACCGAGATAATCGTCCGGCTCGTATGAATAATAAGCGGCGCTCTCGGCCTGTATCTCCTCGAGTCTTATCTCCTCGTAAGTCTTGCAGTATGGCACCCTAGCTCCGTCCTGCTTCACCGGCGATGGTCCGCTCTCGCTGTCCGACTCTGTAAGAACACAACGAAAATAATATCGAAACAGCCGATTAGTCAAATGTTGGTACTTTTTTTTTTGTTTTTTGTTTTGATTTTTGGTTTTTGATTTTTGTCTTTTGTTTTCATCTTCTTCGCGCGGTTAATGCGACGTCGATTGCATCGTCGAGGCTCTCTCGTTTGCGGCATTTGCATGATTTTGTTTTTTTTTTTTTTTTTTCGTTTGTTTTGTTTTTTCTCCTTCACATATCCCTCTCTGCCCGTTTTTGTTTTGTTTTTTTTTTTTCAATGAATTGGCAGTAGAACGTTAGATTCGTGAAAATTTAAGGCAGAGAACAACGCTCTCTCACTCTCTCTCTCTCTCTCTTTTTCCCTCGCTTCGGAAATTTTCATTTTCGTATTTTTCTCTTTGTATACACAAATATGTTTTCTTTTTTTCTTTCTCTCTCTCTCTCTCTCTCTCTCTCTGTCCTATCTACAGAATCTCGAATGCTGTCTCTTTATCTCGATGTCTCACACACTCCGGGAATATCCGCCTCTCGGTACACCATTAGATTTCGATTACTGCGACAGGAAACACAAGAAACAAGTTTTTTGTTTTGTTTTGTTTTTTTTTCCTTCTAAAAAGGAAGGCCACCTTCAATTCGTGCGCAGGCCAAACATCGACGTGTATCACCGGCCCAGCCTGAAACATACGCTTTTTTTTTTTTTATGCTTTTGGGATTCGCGACCTCCGTTGTGATTGTTTCTCTTCGTTTTTTTTTTTTTTTTTTTTTTTTTTTTGAGGGCAGGGAGGATAGTGAATTCTTCGTTCTATCATGGGATAAGGCTTCAGCGATGCCCTGGAATTAGCCGAAAATCTGTAGTCATGGAAATTCGACAAGAGGGGACCGAGAGAGCTTTCAGAGCCAAGAGTCAAAGGATTGCATCTGTTTTTTTTTTTTTTTTTTTTTTTTTTTGGGATTGACGATTTTTTTTTTTTTTTTTGGGTATTTTAGAGGTCTCGAAGCCTCGATTCACTGCTCAGGACGAAAAGTCCGAAGAGAAGCAAAAGCACTAGAAATGTAAGAAAATAATAATAATAATAATAATAATAATGATGATAATGATAATCGTAATAATTGCGATAGCACTAATTACAGGATGATTTTTTGGAGCTGCAGGTGGACTTGGGGGGGGGGGGGCGATGCGGGTTGGTTCCCCATCTCGTTACTCAAATTACTCAAATCTCACTAAAAATTCGTTTTTTTTTTTTTTTTTTCGTGGTATGAAGTTTATTGAAATTCAAAACATCATCTCAACGTAAGTATTAATTTTCATTCGCTTACATCGATCATATAATAATGCGCATTGCGTATCAGCGTATCTTCAATAATTCTTGTATATTTTTTTTTTGTTCCATATAATTTTGTTTTTTTTTTTTCCTTTCTGTTTTTGTGATATTTTTTTTTTTTGTTTTTTGTTTCTTGTTTTCCTTTACATATATGTATGTGTACGTAACTCTTTATGCACGCATACATAGGGCACATATGCGCATAATATACGTCCACACATCATGTACACACACACACACACGCACAGATCTGATTTTCTGTGCTTATCGTTACATCTCTTTGTGATAGCACGAGTGACAATATTTTTTTTTTTTTTTTTTTAATTTATTTTTTACCTTTTTTAATTTTTTTTTTTTTTTTTCTTCAAATCTTTTCCTAGCTCTCTATCGTTCGTTTAAATTATTCCGATGAACCGTCGCAACGGCAGTTACATTTGCCAAATTATGAAACGGCCGCAAAATATCGTCATGGTTAGTTTCTCATCGCGGCTGAAAACATTAAACTTGATTGTTCGTTCAAGATTTTATCTTTCTTAAATTCTTTTCTCTCTTTTTTTTTTTTTTTTTTTTTTTGTCATACTCATCTCTTCTGTGTCTGACAACGTTGCTATTTTATACCACGTATACGTGTATTATAAACCAAGAGCAGAGAATTTTTTCGAGCCAATGCAAATGCCACTACGAAGGTTTTACAACTTTACATCGACGCCTTCGTGTCCGCTCATCAGAAGCGTTTACACGGAAGAAGTAGAAAAAAAAAAACAAAAAAACAAAAAAAAAAAAAAGTAAACAAGTAAATTCAATGATCGAGCGTGGTTTTTTTTAAACTCGACTCACGTACAACGCAGTGTAACGAGACGTCGATCATATCAACGTGATTTTCATGGAAAAAAAAATATATATATAATAATAATAATAATTTGATTCGTAGATATAAACGTTTGAATTAATGAAAGAAAGAAAAAAAAGGAAAAAAAAAAAACGTATAAAACGAAGGAAATTGAAGGGAAAAAAAAAAACAGTGCCTGTGTGATGTATATATCGAGAAAGACCAGTGTAAGGAGCGGGAACTTTCGCAAAAAGCCGATTAAATTGTGAAATGCAATAACAAATAACGAAAATTTATTCTCGTTTAACCGAGCTATGTATTTTAATATATATATAATAGTGGCTTCTCCGTCTGCCTGTCTCCAATATTCTCCGGACTATATTGAGCGAGTTGGTCGCAATTTTGAGAATTTTTATTTTTATTTTTATTTTATATATATATATATTATATATATATATATATAAAAGCAACGGAGATAGGCTGAGAGAGTTAGAACGAGAAGTAGAATGATGATAATGATAATGACGATGATGAGGAGAAGAAGGAGAAAGAAGAAGAGAGAAAGCGTTAGTGTGTTATGCGGCGTTATTACTTTCGACGCGAATATTCATTCAGCAGCGCGCGTCTGTCGAAAAATTATGGCTGATAATTTACAAATTCTCTATTAAAGAAGAAAAAAAAAAAAAAAAATTGCTAATCGTTATACGCGATGGAGAGGAAAGAACGAAAAAGGAAGACCAAGCCGTGATTCGTTCATCCACCACAAATTTTATCTCCAATCTTTCTCCCTTCTTATCTCCGATTTATAATGCCTATATAATTTGAAATCTATCAATTTTTTAACTTCTTTTTTTTTTTGCTTATCTCCCCACGTTCATTCATTAGAAAAAAAAAAAAAAAAAAAACAAAGAAAAAACATGATCAAATGCCGTTTTAAAAGCAATTGTATATTATGTACGTGCGAGCTTGCGTTTGGAGGTGGGCAAGTCAGTCGAAACCTTTCGTCGAGTTTCAATTGCTAGTAAACGAACTCTCGAGTTATTTTTTTTTTTTTTTTTTTTTTTTTTCCCCCTCATCATTTCATTGAATCGCGATTTCAAGAGCGGATCTAGATACATCAACGGGCTATCTTGTCGCATGGCAACGATGAAGTTTGAACTCGAATTCTACTCGCTGGGTAATGGGGGAACGTGACTCGCGGCTGTCCATTCGCCAAAGCCAGCTCTCGCACATCTAATTAACTTAATTCAATTCTACTCTATATACCAAAACCGACGATATTAATTATGATTGATTTATACGTGTCGTTTATACGGAGACGCGTATCAAGAGCCACGCGAATTATGCATAGAATTTTTTTGCTCCCGCCAACGATATTTTCATTTCCTTTCGTTATTATTTTAGTTATTTTATTTTTATTTTTATTTTTTTTCCCCCACGTTCTTTTTTCTTCTCTTTACTTTAGTATATAATATACGTGCGCGTTTGCTAAAAAAAAAAAAAAAAGAAAAAATTCGTGTAAAAAAGCCAAAACATATGAAGGCGTTGTTGGCGTACGTAGCGGGATCGTATTATCGTGATAATAATCGTAATTCGAATGAGAGGCGTGGGTCGCGAGACTCGTGACACCTACTTCACGATCCGTATGTGGCAAATAATACTCGAAAACACCGGGGCTCATGATTATTTAGGATATATATATATATATATATATATATATATATATATATATATATATATTTTTTGTTATATATACGATGGTGGGAGTTTTATTTTCTCGTTTGTTTAATCGCAAAAATTGCAATAGAAAAGCTGCGCTAACGACGAATGATTTGAATCAGTTATATGTCCCAATGAGGATATAATGAATTGAGGGGGGTGGGGAACGGGAGCGTAGAACTCGAGCGACCGTTGGACTCTGGAGAATATTACCCCAGAGCCGAATTATGATTTTGATCGTTCGTGTACCGCGAGCGTGACTAGGTGACTAAGTTTTTTTTATTATTTTTTTTTTTAATACGTAATCTTTACTCGTTAAATATTCTTTCGAAAGTTTAATTTCCTTTTTTTTTTTTTTTTTTTTTATTCAGGTATAGAGATATGACGATGCAACGAAAAAGAATTGAAGAAACAGGAAAAAAAAAAAAAAAAAAGGAGTAAAAACAACGAAATTCTCGAGTGATCTGGAAAAGAGAGGAAAACAAAAAAAAAAAAAACTCAAAGAAACAAAAGAAGAAATGAAACGTGAAAGATACAACCGGATATTTCGGTTGGATTTGTGTTATAATGTGCTTTCGAGTTACGAACGAAACCAGCGCAAGTTCTCGAGTATGAAGGAGCGAGTTTCTAGCTATTTTGGATCACTCGAAATAATAATATTAATAATAATAATAATAATAATAATAATAATAATAATAATGTATCATATCTTATCGCCCGATTTCGAAGGAGATTCGTGACGCGCGGTCACGCTTAATATCCTTCAATCGATTTGTAATCGACAGGCATATTCTTCGCTCGGATAATAAATCCAAAGAGCGTTCTGTTTACATCTCTCTTTCTCTTTGTTTTTTTTTTTTTTCTATCTCTCAAACTAGGCGCGTAAAAACGCGCGCGAGAATGGTAAACACACGAGAGGATCACCGCGTGATTGAACATGTCCGAGAGTCGAGACACGAAACTTTTTTCCTTCTTATTTATATATATATATATATATATATATATATATAATTGTTTCTTCTTTTCTTTCTTCCTCAATTTTCTTTCCGTATTTCCCGAGAATTCAAGGTCTAACCGATGAGATACCAACGAGAAAGTCCTCCCGCGATCGTTACGAGACAACGATTCACGATGGATCTTCTCGTTCGCAGCTCGAACGGAAGAAAGGAAATCGATTGGAAATCTTTTTTTTTTCGTTTTCCCGTCTTCTCTCTCTCTTTTTTCGTCTTAGTTCTTTTTTCCTTTTTTTTTTCCCTTAAATCTCTCAACGTTTTTGTTTTTTTTTTTAAGGGTCTCCCCCCCCCCCCCCCCCCCCCCATTAGAAGGCCCATCTTAATCGCGTCGCGTTAATTTCGTTAATATCAAATGCGACGGCGCACGCCTCGTCGCCAGGGCTTTTTTTTTTTTAATTTTTTTTTTTTTATAATTCGCGTATCATCGGCCTACCCGTGTGTCTATGTAATAGCGAGAAAAAAACGTCCCTAATTTTGTCGTATCCGCGAATTTTTTTTTTTTTTTTTTTGCTCAGTATCTCCGATAGGAAGGAAAACCGAGAAACGGAAAGGGAAACCTCGATCTCTGCTGCTGAGACGCTTGTTCGGCATGCGAGGACGGGTTGTAGGGCGAGCGCTGATGCATCTGAGACGTCGACGCCTGAGACTGCAGAGCGGCGATCGTCGACTGACCGTGCGTATGCGTTTGCGCGTGATAATTCGCAGCTGCCGCTTGATGAGCATAATGCGGCGGGGCAACGTGATGGCATTGATTTGTTTGCAAATTTTGTACTCCCGTCTGGGTGACGCTTAGACCGAGCGGCTGTACGCCGCTGGTGCCGCCGGTAAGACCGAGGCTACTGGGAATATCGACGGGTATCGTTATGCCGTTCCTTATGCTCAGGGTATTGCGGAGATTCAGGTTCGTTTGTAGGCTAGACGGTAGGGATATAGTGCCCGGCGTGAGGTAGTGTACGTTGAAAGATGGGCGACGGGGGGGCTAGTAAAGCCTCATACCTTCGTCAAAGTTGACGATAAGAGGATCGACGGCGGGACTGCCGATGAAGCTGCCCGCCTCGCTGCTGCCCCGGCCTTGGTCGGACTCGGTGCCGCTACCGTCGTACTTTCCGTCATCTGTATGCGTGAAAAAAAAAAAATTTCGAATCAATAACCGTTATCGGCCGAAGACTCGTTACTCGGATTATCCGACGAAACCCCATTCACCTTTCCCAAATATTTCTTCGAAATTATACGTTTATGAGCGAATATGTGAGGCGTTCGAAAAACGATCGTCAACGACCAGAAACGTGAAAATAAATAAATATATATGTATTAGGGTGGCCCTTAATATCGGTAAAAAAATTTTTTTTTTGTCTTACCCCCTAAATCGATTCGAAATATTAAAAAATGATTTTTAAGACTGATATCCGCCCTTAATTTTAATATTAACAGGTGCCTCAAAGGCCCTTAAACCGCTTGACTGGTGGAAATTTCGGGTAGACAAAACTTTACTTACTATCAACTTGAAATTTGGTATCCGGGGGTTTTCTGGGTCGCTGAGTACGAATCCGCACTCAAAATTCAGAAATTCAAGATGGCGGATCCAATATGGCGGATAGAAAATGCAAAAAGACATTTGACGAGAGCAAAAGTTAGTACTCGAGGGTTTTCGGGGTTGCTGATCACGAATCTGCACTCCAAATTTAGAAATTCAAGATGGCGGATCCAATATGGCGGACCAAAAATGCAAAAAGACATTTGACGAGAGCAAATGTTGGTACTCGGGGGTTTTCGGGGTCGCTGATTACGAGCACTAATTATCGTTCGCATCAAACGACTTTTCGGATTTTCAATCCGCCATATTGGATTTACCATCTTCAATTTCTAAATTTAGAGGGCACATTCGTAATCAGCGACCCCGAAAACCCCTGAGCACCAACGTTCACTCTCGTCAAATGTCTTTTTGCATTTTTGGTCCGCCATATTGGATCCGCCATCTTGAATTTCTAAATTTGGTGCAGATTCGTGATCAGCGACCCCGAAAACCCTCGAGTACTAACTTTTGCTCTCGTCAAATGTCTTTTTGCATTTTCGATCCGCCATATTGGATCCGCCATCTTGAATTTCTGAATTTTGAGTGCGGATTCGTACTCAGCGACCCAGAAAACCCCCGGATACCAAATTTCAAGTTGATGGTAAGTAAAGTTTTGTCTACCCGAAATTTCCACCAGTCAAGCGGTTTAAGGGCCTTTGAGGCACCTGTTAATATTAAAATTGAGGGCGGATATCAGTCTTAAAAATCATTTTTTAATATTTCGAATCGATTTAGGGGGTAAGAAAAAAAAAAAAATTTTTTACCGATATTAAGGGCCACCCTAATATGTATATATATATATATATATATATATATGTATATTTGTGTGGATAATCTTACCTGGACGATTGGACCATTCTTGAGTGACCGGCTTTGATGTCACTTCCGTGGTTTTTATTGGATTCGCCGGATCCGCATTGGGCGCTGTACGACCGCTCGCGTGCAAAAACGGACAATGAGGCTTTTTGCAGCCACCTCGTTGCGATTCCCAGAAGCAAGGAATGGATTTGCGATTTTTCTGTTTTTTTTTTTTTTTTTTTTTAATGAAAAATTGACGATTTTTTAATCGGTTGAATGAATTTTTCTGCGATATCACGACTTTGATTCGAACGTTAAGGACAATGAGGCTCACTTTTAGTTCCATGTGTCTAAAGTTGCAGTGCTCGTTGAGGCAATTACCCTGCTGCCAGTACTGGCACATGACCTCGCAACCCAGCGCCGATGGTTCATGTCTAAATGAACAGCTATCGCCCTGCAAGGAACGTAGGATACTCTCAAATCGTGAAAATCGTGAATATCGTGAAAATCGATGCTATTTCGGGCTTAAACAGCGAGGATAGGCGAGCGAAAAATACTTAAATAAAGTACAACTATAAATAAAGTACTGAGCGAGTACTTTGAGTATTTTTTTTTTTTTTTTGTGGAGAACAAAATTACCGACCCGGCGAATCGAATGTTTCTCAAATTGTGGCATGATGTAAAAAAACAAAAAAAAAATTCGCGACTCAAGTATAATTGCAGGATTTTCATATTTTTCTAAAAATAAATATTTTGGCAAAGCTAAGGAACAAGAAGATGGATAATATTGAGTAACTTTATGGTCGAGAGAGTAAAAGCTGCACGGACGAATATTTTCTTAAATTAATTTTCTCAATTAATATTAGAATTTAGTACTTTGAGGATTTTTTTTTGGTCAAGAAAAAATTACCGACAAGGCGAATCAAATGTTTCTGAAATTGTTGCAAGAGGTAAAAAAAAAATTTCGCGACAAGTATAATTGCAGGATGTTCATATTTTTCTAAAAATAAATATTTTGGCAAAGCTAAGGAACAAGAAGATGGAGTAACTTGATAGTCGAGAGAGTAAAAGCTGCACGGACGAATATTTTCTTAAATTAATTTTATCAATTAATATTAGAATTTAGTACTTTGAGTATTTTTTTTTGGTCAAGAAAAAATTACTGACACGGCGAATCGAATGTTTCTGAAATTGTGGCATGATGTGAAAAAAAAAAATTCGCGACTCAAGTATAATTGCAGGATTTTCATATTTTTCTAAAGGTAAATATTTTGGCAAAGCTAGGGAACAAGAAGATGGATAACATTGAGTAACTATATAGTCGAGAGAGTAAAAGCTGCACGGACGAATATTTTCTTAAATTAATTTTCTCAATTAATATTAGAATTTAGTACTTTGAGTATTGTTTTTTTGGCCAAGAAAAAATTACCGACACGGCGAATCGAATTCTGAAATTGTGGCAAGGTGAAAAAAAAAAAATTCGCGACTCAAGTATAATTGCAGGATTTTCATATTTTTCTAAAGGTAAATATTGTGGCAAAGCTAGGGAACAAGAAGATGGATAATATTGAGTAACTTTATAGTCGAGAAAGTAAAAGCTGCACGGACGAATAAATTTTTGTTAAATTAATTTTCTCAATTAATATTAGAATTTAGGAGATGAACCAAAAATTTAAGAATTAAAGTACAATGGTAAAATTAAAAATTTTTTTCTGCTGCAAATTTTGGAGTTGCGCTAAAAACTTAGATTTTTAGTTTCTCGAGTCTCATTTCTAAGGATTCAACAATTTTTGAAATATATATATGTGCGTGTTTCTCCAAAGATCCCGAATGCTCACAGTGCTCACCAATATTTATTCTGCGAGCATTTGCCAAATCTAAATAGCGAATGAAATTTCGAATTAACCGGGGAACTTTGAAGTACCAGAATATTCTGAGCTAGTACAAAATCGAAATATTCGTTAATCGACAAAATACGATGTCTGATAATATCGATTGGTGGTTGACGAATAATTCATTAATTTTACGATATTATCGCAAAAGCCGGAAAACCTACGAAAATTCGTCAGACGAAACTAGCGAGATTTGAATTCGTGTTAATTCGTGGTACAAGCCTACAGGTGATATGTCTCATCCAATATGGCGATTCTAACCTTACAAACGCGAGATTTTCATGCAATATGGGTTTGTCCACGAGTAAATTTTAGCAATCGAAAAATTTGTCAGCTTCCACGAAACGTGTACGGGCGAATAATTATAACGCGTAGGACTTACCTTTGTGCACGTGGAATAGTAGAAAAAGTAGCAGTCGTTATTCTTATGTGAGGGCTCCATTTGCAAGAATTGATAAAAGTCGGAGTGATCGTGCTCTTTGCTGTGAAAAAGAGAAAGGATAAATTGTAATTAAAACAGAGCGCCCCGCGTGACGGGATTCTGATAAATATGCTCGACTTTTATGGGCAAAAATAAATATGAGAAAAAAAAAAGCATGAAAATTACAGCACGACGAGCTGAAAAACGTTACCATTTAGTACGAAACATGATTGGGATAACGTGTGCGGAAAGCTTTTTCTTGCTCGTCGATCGACAGTTGAATTTCTACTGAGAATATTTTGCTTGGTATTTCCAAGGAAACCGTGATCGGGATTGAACAAAATTTGACCCTGATAAGGTCATTTTTTTTCACGTTTATTGTGAATACGTCAAAATTTACTTACATTCGTCGATGATCCCTCGCGGTGAATTCTTTTTTTTTCCCTCACGTCTATCGGAGATTGTGCTCGGGCAGTCGGGCGAAGGCAAACACACGCGCAACACTAACACCCAGAACGAACTCAATACAACGACTCTCTCGATGCTCACTCACTCTCGGTCTCTCTCTCTCCCTCCTGCGTAACAACAAACCACTAACCGCACGTCTCTCTTCAAAACCGGAAATATCGAATTTTTGTTATTCGATTAGTTTCGATAGTCGACACGCCGCCGCCACCGGAAATAATATATATATGTGCTTGTGATATTTCACCCGCCCTATATCTCGCGGGCTTTTTAAAAAAATCTCGGTAAGATGTCTTCAGTTTTTAAAATTATAATCCTCGTAAGGCATCGACAGTTCATAACTTTCTTTTAATTAAGTATGACGTGCGTTTTTTTTTTTATTGAAATGATATTTTTTATGCCAAAAATATCATAATTTGCGTATTGTTAATTTCTAATGGACGATTTCAATAGATTTTGATATTTATTTCTGAGAAATTTTCTCAATGCTAAAATATATACCTTTTTTTTTTTATATGCTCCATTTTAAGAGAAAAAAAGGGAAATATAAGGTATTAAAGTTGTAGAATCTGCGATCAAAATAGTTTTAAATATGATTTTCGTATATATTTGCTTGTCATATAGCTCAACCAGAGATGAGTAGCAACATATTGGAATGCCCCTTCAGCAGCTCTTTTAATGCATCACTTCGCACTTCGCGTTTCGGTAGGAACCGTAAAGATCAATAATCGTGAGAGCGCATATCGCCTAGGCGATCAGCAAACAATCCACTTCCGCAATGCACAAAATTATATAGTAATATATATGTATATATATGTATGTGTGTGTGTGTGTGTGTGTGTGTGTGTCACGATTCTCAATGTCCGATATTACTGAACTTCTTTTGAAGAAGTATTATGGTTTCGGCGCGGATCCTAATAATAAAAAATTCTTATCGAGCCACGAAGCTACTTACGATCCGTGCAAATTTTATCGAAAATCAGATTCAACGGAGACAACGGGAACGGAAACGATCCAGCAGGAAGCTGTGGGTCAAGGAACAGACTCGAAGGTATATAAACGCTATATGGTGTGCACTATGGAGTGAAAATCACAAGTATGCACGGGCTTATTTTTTTACATATCCACTGTTGCAACGTTTTCTTCATGCAGGCCGTGAAGGATGAAGTGAAAAATTCAAATCAGGGAGCTTCAATCGGCAATGGAATCGTTAGATCCTCGCGTGTGATACCAGACAACGATATGTCAGAGGAAGAAGGAAGCGATATCGATGGGTACGATGAATTGTTGGAATCGACGACACCTCGTGAGAGTCACACAAACCAAGAGAACAAAATAATATCGGATGTCAAAGATCTAACCCCAAAAATCGAGAAGAAGATCAATGACAGCGCAGCAGACTTAATAGCACGAAATGATTCTGTCACGATTGGAAGTTTTGACGATGATTTTTCGGAAAACACTTCCGATATTTCATCCGTACCATCGAGGAAGAAATCTAAGAAGAGAAGTCCCTTGACCAATGCGTCGAGCATATCTTCCCAGCTGACAGCGCTGTCTCAACCTCCGAAAAAATTGCCATCGTGCAACGGAATTTTTCTCGATCTGACCAAGCTCTCTCTCTCGGAATTTCCCGTTGACATACTCGCGAATATGCCGAATTTGCGGGTATACGATTGCTAATTGAGATATTGATTAAAAAAAAAAAAAAAAACCACATATTCTACCCGAAACTACGTTACAGATGCTTTATTTGGAGAACAACTCGTTGACGAAACTTCCCGATCAATTATTCCCGAATCTGAGACTTCTTCAATGGCTCGACGTGAGAAACAACCGACTGAAAACTCTACCGACGAATATAAAGTATCATCCGTGCTTGGAGACCATACTTCTCGATGGAAATTTAATTGAAGAACTACCTCTCGAGCTCTGTACGAAATAATATTAAATGCATCGATTCTTTTCTTCACAATTTTCAGCTCATTGTATCTATTATTATACATTCAGGCTTGCTTCCGAGCTTAAGAGGACTTCGGGTTTCAAAGAATCCACTGATTTTCCCACCTGCCGATATTCTGGCTCTTGGCTTGGCGGCTACCATCAATTTTTTGCGCACCGAATGGAACAAACTGCATCCCGAGGAAGTTGTAGAATCCCTGGAAAGTAAGAACAATTTATGAATTTAAGAAAGCTTTCTTAGCTCGTTGAGTCAAGAAAAATTGTTTTTTTTTTTCCCCTGTAAATAACATTTTTCAAAAGGCACTTGGTAATATTTGAATTACCGATTGACTATAAGTTGAAACTATATATTACTATAAGTTGAAAAATATTGGAAAATTATGTTGTTTTGATTGACTATAAATTGAAAAATGTTTCACTTTATTTAGTCGGTAATCGAACATGAAATTTTAAAGATATTTTTTTCTCAAAGCAGACTACGCGAAACGTAAAATATTCGCAATAGTCTTTTTTTTTTATTTACTTTGATCACATACTCATGTAATTCGGATTTTTTTTTTTTCGTAACGTCGAACTTGTAAAGAAGCACACCTTACATGGTTGAGAAACTTTTTTTTTACCAAACACTTTCTGCTGTTCAGCTATCTTCGGTTTCCCGGCTTTTCAACATTTTAATTGGGCAAAAAATCTTATATTCTGTATGAAAGTTGAATAAATATGTCAGCCAAAATATGAAAATGATATCACGAATAGTTATTGTAAAATAAACTCTTAAAATTAGTAATTTTTTTTTTTTTTTTGGCTCAACGAGAGAGGAAAGTATTCTTAATTATTGCCTCAAATCAAGGAGAAAGATTATAAGCGAGTCTTGTCATGATTTAATCGCAGGAAACAAAAATCCAAGACCGTCGATGATTCTCTGCTCCGATCCACCGATCTTGCGAACATTATTGAAGAAATCCTCGCGTATCTTTGGCAGTTCTTCGACGGATCATCTTGCCGAAGGAATGAGGAAGATATCCGTCAGGCAGAAGGGACGAAATTATAGACCGAGCAATAGGTACAATGTGATGTTCGGTAATGAGGCAAATTCAGCAGGTTACGATGAATGTATTGTCCAGGAAAATGGTAAATTGTGCGATTTGTGCACAAAAAATATGACGAAATTTTCTTGCTCGATGAAAAATGAAAAATTGCCACGAAATCAAGATTCAGACGGGATAATTAAACCGGCAAGAATGAAGCTACCGAGGATCAATCCTGAGAGATGCATATTTCCGGTAAATTTTCGAAAATACAGGAGCGAAAGAGTCTTTGATATTATAACGGATGAAAAAACGATGGAAAAATTGTGTCCTATGCGTCTCGAGGATCCTGATCGTATGCTCATGTTTTTGGAGAATTATCTCGGAATGAAAAAACGATCGATGGGCTGGTTTCCTTCGCGACGGAGTCGCGCTTGAAATATCATTCGATTTTTCTGTATTTTTAAGGATATTCTGATTAATCGTGAATAAATGACGAAGTTGAAAGTTTTCGATATTCAATGACTGAACTCATCCGGATCCTTGGGACATATTTTTTTTTTTTTCGGCAGATGCGAGAACCGAGGTTACGACGAAGAATTGGAAACTCGACTGCTGTGGATAGCCAGAATAAAGGATGTGCTCGCTAAACAGACAATTGCATTGCAGAAAATCAAGTAATGGATTTTTGTTGTTTTTTTTTTAATTTTTTTAAACAATATTTCGATAAAGAAAGCGTGAATCAGTCCTATTTAATGATTGAGCAGAGATCGAGATGCTTTGAGCGATTGGAGAAAAGATCGAAGAAGCTACGAGAAAAGCATGAGCAGAGCGGCGAGTAGAACCGAAGGTATTCGTGTGATTTTTTCAAAAAAAAATTAAAATTTTGAATTTACATTGAACATATGATGCATATTTTTATGATCAATGGAATAAAATTATGACGAACGAGATCGGCCATTCCAGAATGAAAAATCAAAACAGAGCATTTGATCCAAAAATGCCGACAGAGATTTTTGGAGTACTTTGAAATATCGTGTTCCGGTTAAAATGTTCAATTTAAAATTTTGAAAAAAAGTAAACGCTCATGAAAGTTCGAAATACTTACTAAAAAATTATGGGCAGTTCTTGGGCAACGTGAAAAAAAAAAAATGGGACGACAGACTTGATCTGAAATACTTTGATATGTTGCAACTGGTTAGATAAAAATTCGGTTACTACTTTTTTTTTTTTGTTTTTTCGTCGATAGAGGATATCCCATTTGGAATGGATCTCGAAGATCTCGGTGGACTTTTCAAGAATCGATTGAAAATGCCGTTGAAGGCTTCTAAGTCGAGAAAACGAGAGCCAGCATCGACTATGTAAGGTCCATTCGCGCACAGAAAACACCGCGCAGGTGAATAAAATGAATCTTTTTTTTTTTTTTTTTTTTCAGCGATATCAACGTGAAAATGACCGAACTCTATGAATCGCTGAGTCGATTGGAAGAAGCCAGAAAATCAGAGACTCTGAGTCCCCGTGCCGAACAGAGACTATTGGAGAGCGAAATAAAGAAGGTATAGTTTCTCGTTTAAACGAAAAAAAAAATGAGGAAAGCTCAATGTGGTTTTTTTTTTTTCTTTCTCCCCGTAGCTTTCCGATGTTCAGGACGAAATCCGGAGTCTCCGACGGCACAACGAGACGGTAACAGCACCGTTCGTGGGATCCGAGATTTTACCAGAAATCCAGCGTTACATACCTCCACCGTCCATAATTATGTAAATCTGGAGAGAAAAGAAGAGAAAAAAAATACGACAGGACAAAATTAAACGGTAATTTAAACTTTGTAACTAGAGTATTTCAGTCTTTACGCTTTTTTTTTTTTTTTTTTTTTTTATTGAAATAAACCAATGATGATCACAATTTTTATTGTAAGATAATAATTCGTACGTTTTTATCAGATACACGTAACGAGATAGCGAGGCGACTGGCGAGATTATCGTGTTTTCACGAAAAGGCGAGTTCGTGCAAAAAAAAAAAAAAAAAACAATCTATAACGCAAAGTATATGATTTTCGATGTTTGTATCGATTTTTTTATGAGAAAAAAAAATTTCCGAGCTTTGTTTTCCACACGAATAAAATAACAAAAAGCATATAATACAGATTTTTCTGTCCTAAGTACATTTCATCATACGTATTTTCATATTTAACGTGTAAGGTAAGGATTTAACAAAATGTTCATCTCATACGAATGATAAAACGAATAAATATCTCGATAAAAATCATGATGCTCCAATTTCAACGGCCGATAATGTTTTTGTGCATTTTTTTTTTTTTAATCCATCCGGAGTAACTATTTCTCGATCTTCAATCGAATAAATTCATATAAAACTAACAAAATCGAGGATAATCTCATTTCCAGTAATCTCGTTATCGCGACGTTGGTGATATACGTGGATATAATTTTTTTTTTGTCGCAATACTAGAATCGCCAGAATGTGGTCGGTATAAAAGTCGCATCGAGCAAGCAATTTTCGATAAAAAATACAGCTCATATCGGTGTAACGTTTCATATTTATTCGCCGAATATTTGTACGACTTGGAGAGGGTTGGAGTGATGAATTTTTTTTTTTTGCAACTAATCGACGATGTACCATCGTTGCATAAACTAATTATGTATCTTCGACGCTTCGGACGCGTACGAAAATCAAGATGATAATTTAGACCGCTCAAGCTCAATGAATCATTGAATCTTTCATACGTTTCGCGGATAATCATCTAGGGATGTTTTTTTTTCTCTCTCTTTAATTTCGCCATTGTGGCGTCTATGAGCCTCGTCTGAAACAATTTTGCTTTATCGGATCGGACAGTTCGAGAATTTTGCCAATTGCACAATATCTTCGTGGACTCTTTGCCGCAATTTTTTTTCTCGCGAGTCTCATCGCATTGATTACGTCGAGATAGCTCAACGTTTTTCGTCGAATTGACATACACACGTAAATCTCGATTCGCGTATCGTTTTTTTTCAAGGGAAAACAGGAATTTTTTCGCGATAAATTTTTTTTGTTTTTCAACGACCAAACCTTCGTTCTCACTTTGCGAGAATTAATTCGAATTTCACACACACATATATATATATATATATGTTTTCAAACCGTGATCGTTTTATCCGTGAACGAATCCAGCAGATATACCTTATTATTGATAAATATCACCGATGGGTTTGCTTTCTGTTAGAAGCTTCGACACATAGTCACGACACCCGGTGTGTCGTCCTGTCCCTGATTGAAATCGACGAATCCCAATTTCGTGTAAAACTCGTGCGTCTCCTTGTCCATTGACGACATCGTCGTGTGTACACCGAACGAGCCTGGTAAATTCAACGAAAACATGAAAAATTAATCGCGTATCAGTATCGTGAGAATCCTCGAGAGAGAGCAGAGATGAACAAAATCTTCTTTAACTTTTCTTATTGTCATATTTTGTCTAATTACTCTTTTTTTTTTTTTTTTTTTTCATTATTCAAACTTTACCGTTAAACTGCAGTGTTGATAAAAAAAAAAACTTTACCAAGGAAAGAAATTTATTTCCACAATCGTACAAAAGATTGGAAAAAAAATTTTCCATTGCAATTTTTCGAACGTATGATTGAAAAATGGAAAATTCAATTTTTGTTTTTTTTTTTTTTCAACATCTCCGCCTCGAAGGTGAATCGAAAAATTTTAACGAACCGTTTGCTCTGAGAGCTGCGAGAATGCAGGTGATCAATCGTTTTGGCAATGACTGATCGGTCACCGTGGGTAATACTGAACAGTATATCTGGGAGGCGTGCTGACGGCACAATTGTTCCGGCACGTCGGGTGTGAACGAGTGAAAGTACCTTATGGCCTCCTGAAAATTAACAGCCTGATAATGACTACATTAATAAAGATGACACTATTGCTATTAACGATGATTACTGTGCTATTAATTTAATATAGAACAGTAAGAGAGAGAGAGAGAGAGAGAGAGAGAGAGAGAGAGAGAGAGAGAGAGAGAGAGAGAGAGAGAGAGAGAGAGAGAGAACGAATAAATTTAATACGCACTTGAACACTCGATGATACGTCATTGGTGATCTCCTCGAGCGGATATTTCAATTGCAATTCAGGAATCCAAGATACGGCCATTTTTTGATTGTAAGACTTGATGTTCAGAGCAGCAACGGCATAGCCGACGATTCCATCCTCGTCCTCGACGATCATACATAGCTCCGGGCTCAGTGTCAAGTAACCGCCGACGAGTCTGCAGCAAGCAATTTGTAATTTACTCGAGACGTAACGAAGGTAACGATTGCTGAACTTCGCGTTATAACTTATACATTTATTTAAATCGATCAAATAAACAAAAATATCGATCGTTTCAGCGGGGAAACTTCCCTATTGCGTATTGGGCAAAAAAAAAGTAATATAGAATATAAAAATTGAAGTACAATGACGCAGTTTCATGGTTGTTACGCATTATTGGCTCAGAAATTCCCTGACTTTTCCAGGTTTTCCACGCAGGTTTCGCAAATACTCCAGGGAGATTAGGGTCAAATAAAGAACGTATGCATGGAAACACGAGCATGTTTACAAACTATACGGGATGGATTATATACATAAAAATAGTAATGAATCGTTTTTGTGAAAAAAAAAACAAAACAAAACATTTTAACCCACTTGAAAAAACATTAAGGGAATTCTCAATTCGATCCTTACATTGGAAAATGAATATTGAACTAGATAACATAATTTTTTTTTAAGTTCAAATACATGAAAATGTTAAATATTAAAAATCAAAAATTTAAAAGAAAAACTGAAATACAAAAAATAATTTAAGGACTGTACAAAGTAAAAAATAAATACATTAAAAGCAAATACCGAACCTGTTCTTTATTATAAACGGAAATTTTTATGTCGGTGCCAATAAATGAAAAATAAATATAAACACTTATCTGCAATAATAATTGTGTGGTTGCGTATCGACAAATCGAATGCAGAAGCGTAGCTTTAGAGCTTTGGAGTAAATTAGTTTTTAGTTTTTTAAATTTTCATCGTTTGGCACTGACGTAACTTTTGTTGTATACAATAAAGAATAATATAAATATTAAAAATATACAAAAATATTTATTTTTATACTTTTCAATTTTTTTAAAAGTTGGTTTCATTTTTCGTCATTCTAGCAAAAATTAAATTCTGAAAAATTTCCAGAAAATTTTCTAAATTCCCTGACTTTTGCCTGATTATTCCAGAAGAAAAGAAATTCCCTGAGTTTTTCCTGTTTCCCATATGCGTAACAACCATGAGTTTCTTTTTTGAAAATAAATTAACATATCAAAGGTAAACACATTCAATTTTTATATAGACTGGGAAAAAAAAAATAATCATCTACGTCGAACAGTACAGAATTAATCCATCCAGTTGGAAACATCATGCGATGATTATAATGCAGTTATTAAGGCGGCCCATCAGTGACAAAACTAGTCAAAATCGTGACGTGAAAAAAAATCATAAAACCTATCAAAATATTTTCTAAATACTCTGTCTAAATAAAATTTATGAATTTCGATGACGTTTCCCGTGATATTTTATTCATAATTTATTATAAATAATATTATAAATAAAGTCTCAACTGACAAAAGTATTTGACGCTGTCAGAGCAATCAAGTCAAAAACGATAGCTGATATTCATGTTTCCTCGCGTGCAGAATGACAGACATATATTGTATCCGAGATTTGCACAAAAGATGACTTTCTCGATTAAATTTCTCGGGAAAATCCCTGGCAAGACAAAATTTTTTAAATACCATTGGAAAGTTCACGATTTCATCTTTCAATACTCAAAATTTGAATAAAAACTCTCGTTTTTATCAAAAGGGATCATGTCACTTCCGGTGAAAATGAAATCAACTGCCATAAGACCCATGCTAAAATAGGTCATTTTAAATTACTCGTTCGCAATAATTTGCCTGGCAACATACCCTGAAATTTTGAGAGAGCGTTCATTGCATCTTAGATAACACTCTCCCGAAGTTTCATTCGTATCACCGGTTTTTTAATTCACTGATGAGCCACCTTAAAGATCAACAAAAGTATAGAAAAGAACAGAAAATGCTTTTTTTTTTCTCAAACAACCGACAAACGTCCATCTGTGACTATAAATTTCGTTGCTAATTAGCCGAATTGAATAAAATCATGAGCAATACCTATCAGCAACTGCGGAAGTTCCTGTAACGCCTGTAATTCGATTGCAAACAGCGTACAATGCATCCTCATCGCTCGGTACATAAGGACGTATCGTATATATTTTACTCGTTGGAACTTCGGGTGCTTTGTAGACGAACAAATCGTTGCCGCTGTCAACCGGTATCAAACGCTGAAACGTTCACGGAAAATATTACAATCAGATTATATAAGACGTTCAATAATAAAATGATTTTCGTTTATTTACGAAAAAAGAAATATATATATATATACAGGATATTGTAAAACAGGAAAACCGAACCTGCAAGTCAGCGGTAAGCCCACCGCGAAAGACCCAAGGCTCCTGGTCTCCGCTCATGAAAGTTTCCTTCCAGCCATTTGAGAACCCTACCCCGTGAGATCATTCGCATTCGTTAGAACGTAAGTGTGATTCGTGTATTCGCGTTCTAATATTCATCCTAATTAATCGCGCGCAACGTAACAATTTTGCTTCGTTTTTTGTTTTTGTTTTTTTTTTTTTTCTTTTTTACAACATGCAAGTGTGAGCCTCAACGATACGACGAACGGTGTTATTCTTTCCGCGTGTATTTAAATAACACGTACATTGACCATGAGAAAGAAGAACTTGATTCGTTGCAGCGTTTTTTTGGCCCAAAAGTTCGAAATTCTGCTTTTTTTTTTGTTCTTCCGAAAATTAAAAACAAAAATGAGAATGCGGTGCCAATTTTCGCGCTCGCTCGCGCGCGCGCGCGCCCTTCATAAACTCTTGCATGGATTGGAAAAGGATTTTTTTTTTTTTTGTTCTCGAGGGAAAGAAATAGCGGTAGATGGGAGAGAGTATGGGTTCATCACGCCAAAGTGCGCCTGAAATAAAATTTGTATTACACCTGGAAAGAATTTTTGTGTATGTCTGGAACTAAGCAAAATAAATTAGTGCGACAAAGTGATTGAAGGGTGAGGGGGTTGAAAAAAAAAAAAAAAAAAAATGGGATACTGAACTAGAGTCGGCAGGAACAGCAAATGCCTTCGCGTCCAGATCTCGTTACTGGCTTCTGGGCTCTCTTTTTTTTTGTTCTGTAGTTTGTGCACCACGAAGAAACCATTGCTGACCGTTAATGACCTAGTTCATCGTCGAGAGAAAAAAAAAAAAACAAAAGAAGAAGATGGAACAAGAGTTTATGAGAATGCTTTGTCTTTTTTTTCCTTCCAATTTGCGAATTCGAAGAATAAACAAGAAGTGCACAAATTTTTTTCTTATCAACATATGCGCGAGAGAGCATATATACATATTTATATAAATATATGCGCTCTCTGTGTACTGATTTCTTTTTTTTTTTTTTTTTTTTTTTCAACAGCATAGACAGTTGAATGCGCGCAGAAATAATTTTAAAAGAAATTTTCTTTGATATATACGCGCCTTGTTGGGGGAATTCGTTTCACGAGCGAATACAACTCTGATATCGGACTTTTGTTGTGGCTTTTGTTCCGTTTGCGGATTAAAAAAAAAAAAAAAAAAAAAAAAAAACGATACCAGAAGAGTCTTCGTCGCGTAAAAGTCATTGATAATCGGGGAAATAGGGGGTTCGCGCGCATTGGCTGTGATTTACTCAGTGACAAGTAAGTCGCATACATGTGTAGCTGCCTTGGGTAAAAGTCGTCATCGTCGCTGGGAATCTGCCAAACGCTATCAACAAAACAAAACAAAACATCGAAATCGTAAATTAGTAAATTTTCTCGTATCCAGTGTCACTAAATTCTCCCTCTTTCTTAATACCGAGGAAGGAAATAAATGGCTCAGCAAAATTGTGGGATGCATCTCTTATTACGGGGTCCATTGAGCGCCCGGATCGTTAATTAATATGTACTGATGCAAAAGTTCCTTCCTGGTTGTTACTGAAAGAAAATATAATCGTTAGACATGCTTAGTAGCTGGCATTTGGGATAACCCGTGGTGTATCATTCGCGTAGCCTTCGGTAAAGTTGCTGTTGATCAATTTTTCATATATCTATTTAACCAATCGCTTTTAACAAAAACAAATACCGCTCCAGAAGGCCGCGCAGAGAATTTATAATTTCATATTTACTGCTTTTCATTTCAATTGACTGCCACTGTGATTGCTCCACCTGAGATAAAAATGTTCCCTTATTTGCCAATTGGGGCCGGATACTGCTCGTAAAATTTTATTAAATTTCTAAATTACATCTATCAGGGAGATTATAATCCCAAAAAAGTATAAGGAATACATTTTAACGATGTCCGATTTTTTTTTTTTCCCCCGAAAGTTGTATTTCCATAAACGTCATTTTTCGCCAAGCTTCAAGCTACGAAGTATAACTTGTCGAGAAAAAAAAAAAAAACGAATTTTTGAAATCTTTCAGACATTTTTATCGCAGGCAGAGACTTTATAACAATCACGATACACTCGATGTTGTATCAAAAGGAAAATATGCAGAGCGGCTTTCTCGATTCGGTATCGCGCAGCGTGATAACGTTCAATCCTAAAGCGCAGGATTGAACGAGCACGCGGACAGAGCACCTTTTTTTTTCGTAACTCAAGTTAGGAAAAATGGGAAGGGGAAAAAAAATTATAATCATGAAAAGTAAGGATGGAATAAAGGAAACGGGTAATAGCGATATGTTACTCAACGAAACACAACACGGATACGACGCGCGCATTATTGCTCACGTGACATTGATGCTACGTGCGTTTCTTCACTTTTGTCGCATTCGATAATTTATCCCGCGCGACAAGATGAAACGATCAATCGTTCAAGCGTAATCGCAATTTTAAAACTGAAACATTCACGCAACATCAACGCCACTATACCCTGTTCGATAATTTCGTACTTTTTATCCCGCATAATCGAGTGCGCATTTAACAGACCGAAACTCGTATTTGATTTTTAAAATTAAAAACGTATTTTTCGTTTCGTCACAATCGAACAGAGTTACAAAAATATATGACGATAAGAAACTTACCGATGCTGCAAAAAGTTCTCTTCTGAAATGCAAGTATATAGAAGATTATAATATTTTTGAGAAATATGAACAACAGCACTCATCTGTGACGAAGCTATTACGTTGATTTGATTTTTTGTTTTTTTTTTTTTGGTTTGTTCTGTTCTTTCTTAAGGAGGTTCTTAACCCAGAGAAAAACGATAAGAATGATTCGAAAATTTGAGGGGAGGTTTTTGCTGGTACTGGGAATACACCGTAATTATTTCAGATTTTTTTTACCACGTAGTTGAGGAGAAAAAAAAAACATTAAATATGCCGCTTATACGTGGGCTCTTATGGGATAATTATTCGAAGCTATGATCGGAGATTATTTTGGGAATAAAAAAACGGTAACATTTCCCCGAAGAACCGCTTAAACGATAGATTGGACCTTCATAGATATAATTTGCTCATAAAAGAAAGTTTTTAACCGTGCCGATTGTGAATTATACTTGTAAACGGAATTAAGCGCGAGTAATGGCAAATTAATAAAATGAAAAAGTATTTGGTGAAACAAATGCCCGAACGCAACCTGCCCTGCGCGTCGCCCACGCCGCGCCATAACGTTCCCCTTGCCGCACCAAATTGATGTTAAGAACCTCCTTAAGGAGGTTCTTAACATCAATTGTTAACATCAATTGTTAAGAACCTCTTTAAGGAGGTTCTTAACCCAGAGAAAAACGATAAGAATGATTATAAAATTTGAGGGGAGGTTTTTGCTGGTACTGGGAATACACCGTAATTATTTCAGATTTTTTGACCACGTAGTTGAGGAGAAAAAAAAACGAACATTAAATATGCCGCTCATACGTGGGCTCTTATGGGATAATTATTCGAAGCTATGATCGGAGATTATTTTGGGAATAAAAAAACGGTAACATTTCCCCGAAGAACCGCTTAAACGACAGATTAGACCTTCATAGATATAATTTGCCCATGAAAGAAAGTTTTTAACCGTGCCGATTGTGAAATATACTTGTAAACAGAATTGAGCGCGAGTAATGGCAAATTAATAAAATGAAAAAGTATTTGGTGAAACAAATGCCCGAACGCAACCTGCCCTGCACCCGCGCCGCGCCATAACGTTTCCCTTGCCGCACCCAATAGATGCTTTAAGAACCTCCTTAATCCACGCTTGTACGAGCGCTAGTCGTGTAATCGTTATTATCACGGAATATAGCCAATGGATATCACAGTGCCAGCATACAATCATGAATAACTATTTTGCTTTTCTCTCGGGTCGTGAATTAAATAAAAAATAAATATTTATACACACTTTTATATATTTAGGATATTCATCGATTAATAAGCAGGCTGGATCTCGCGGGTCACTAAATCGGGACTGTTCTCAAAATAAACGAGGGAAATAAACGCTAGGGCTCAAGACTTACCCAGCCATTTGACATAGCTATTTAACAACGAGACAACGCCTCGCATATCCCAAACGTAGGAATAAAGATCGTACAGCAATTCACGATTGTTGCAGTACGTGAGACGCGTGAATAGTCTGTTAACGGAAGCGCACATGTCGTTCATTTTCGTTGCTCGAGTCTGCCACTCGTCGATCTGTAAATTAAAAATTAAAAATTTCAAAAAGAGGCAAAACGAAAAAAAAGGATTTCTCACACGTTGTTTTGACAATTTTAACAATGATATCGAGACTGAGAAATAAAGAGAAGGAAAAAAAAAAACTTACGTCAGCTTTGCTGCTGGGACTTTCGTCCTTCGCTTTGCCGATGGTAACGTTCGCGTTGCTTTTCAGCCAATTGAATTCCTGGAGCAGCTGTATACCCTGGCCACCGTGCTCGAACGGCAAATAAAAGAGATCGCACAGCAAGGAAAGATCGTCGTGCGTAAGGACATTTTCCTCGTTCTTCGAATCGCACGTTTCCGCTGTTTCAGCGTTGTCATGATTATCATTGTCATTCTCAACGATCATTCGACTGCCGTTTATCGTCGGTGATGTACCGTCGATTTCCACCTGCATACTTCCCGAAGTTCCGCTGCATGTCTATCATCGTTCGAATCAGCCAGCAAAAATGGGAAGATAATCCATTATTTTTCGAAAAATGTACGCAATGATCGTTCGCAAATTTTGAAATTTCAAATTTTTCTTTCGACCACCATTATTACCGGAAACGAACTGAAACTGCCCATAGCTGAAGAGTTCAGGGGAGGGGAAAAAAAAACAAGCACCTATTTTTTTTTTTTTTTTCTAGATTCAAGACGCTTTTAGACCTGTGCGAAAATTGTTAGGAACTGACCGATGTATTTTCCACCATGGCATCGTCCTCGGTGGTGATTTTGGCAACGTGAGCCGGCGAATTGCTCGGTGTCGTGTTGCAGTCCATCGGTTCCGTCGAAGCCGGTGCCTGAGCCACCGAATTACCGCCCGTCGTGTCGATTATCGGTATCACCGGTTCGCTGACGACTTTCGTCTCGGAAATTAGGGAATTCATAACGGGACCCGGCAGCGGTTGAGCGAAACTATCGGTGACCGTTACGTTCGAGCAGACCTCTGCCAGCGCTTGTAGATGATTTGAATTCGTGATCGGAGCGGGTGTCGTCGTCACAGTTGTGCTCGTAGTCGTTGTGAGGCTCATACACGTATTCACCGATGGAATAATCGGAATTGGTATCGTGGGTGCTACGCAAGGCTGAGGTTTGGCTATGGGTCCCCAAGCTACGCGTTTTTTACTGAATTCCGGTAGCCAGTCGTTTATCGCGTTTTTTAATGCATGCCGCGGATGATACATGTTTGGCGATAGCGTCGAGGGAACATCCTCACCGATCACACCGTCCTCCGTCTCGGTTTCGAGCTTTATATCGGCCGAAACTGTGTCGTCTGAAATCGACCGAAAACAAAACAAAATTAGAAAAAAAAATAAAGTAAAAACGTGAATTGTAAAAGCGCGGAAATAGAGAACTTGCGTGTAAACGATTGTTTCCTTTTTTTAAATCATTCTATAATAGTTAAGGCAGTACGAGCACAAAACTGTGGGCGGGAAATGAGCGGAAACGTAGGCGCGAGTGAGCGCGGCGAGCGAGGTACACGCATGAAACAAGAGAGAGTCGGAGTTCTGACCATTTTCAACCGGAAATTGAAACTTTTTTATGACGCAGCGCTTGAATTACACGGTGAAGAGTAATTTTTCAATTTTTTACAATATCTATTATATCGAATCTATGAAATTTCAGTTTTCCAACGGGTGTAGCTGGATACGTGAGCAGCAAAACCGTGATATAATCGGCACTTCCGGTTGACCGTCTCCGTAAGACGAAATTTTATTACGAAAAAACTAAACGGTCAATGCAGCTCAAATTTTGGCAATAGGCGCATAAAGTATTCGTCAAAAACATACAAAAATTTCAAGTCCGAAAGTTGGATTCGTCGTAATAATCGTACTTCCTTAAGTATTGAAATTAATAAACATTGCATTAGTTTCTTCGAGCAAGTTATTATATCTTGAGGTGTGAAAATTGTAAGAGATTGACCCGCTCTGCGGGCCGAATGACGTCACAACACCCTTCAGTACCAGGGGTAAGGTTATTTCCGGTTTTTTCCACCTAGGGTTGTATTCCGGATATAGTTATCCACCGGATAACCCATGTTAAAAGGATGGAATATCCGTCGGTAAAAAAATTCGCGAAAGTAAATCATTGGTGCACGAGTATGTGTAATATAAATTGCAGCATAGGCTATAACTTGAAGAAAGAAAAAAGGATACATGAAAGCAACATCTGCAAATTTGCCAAGAATAGATTTAGAGATTTTTCTAACGCAAATAAACTCTTTTTCCGGTGTTGATACACTTGTGCTCTTGCAACATGGTACATAACAATATTTGTACACTTTCTTCGATTTTTCAGGTACATTAGTCATGGTTAAACTCCATTTAGAGACTACATATTTACGAATTACGAAGATTTTTTTGGACCAGGAATGATTGGCTGCTTGAATTTCTTAATTTTACCGCTAGAGGCGCTGCTGCACCGGAGTGTTGTGACGTCACTGTCGCGCTATATACGTTTGAAATGCAATTTTAAAGCTGTTATAATTAATTAAACAACGATGAATAACTGAAAAAAAAACCTATGCAAATGATTTTTTTGAATAATTATCTTTTGAATAATTAAAAAATTGAAAATAATCCAAGTTCTCTATTGTACAAAGCGCGCGCGCGCGCGCGCGTATGCCCATACTCAGAGTCAAATCTCGTTTTCCATCGACGTTGCAGCGGCTCCATTGCGCGAGAGTGTGTATCGCCACGAAATTGGCGCCGTACTCGCAATTCGGATTCGTCAAAACGCCACGCAGTTTTGGTATAAGGTCCGGCGAACGACCCGAATAAGGACCGAGAAAAACGCGCTTCTGATCGTAATCATTGGCGTGCAAATTGTCCCATATAACGGGAGGACGTCTCAGTACCTCGGTTATTTCCTCGATCGACTCGACGCTCAGCAGTCTCGATATGACTTTCGGTCCTGTCCACATTATATCGATTTCTTGCGCCAATTTGCTGCCCAGTGTATTGAGATACTCGGATGTCGCGACATTCGGCATCGCCCTGGTGGAGCAATACTGCGTCGGACACAGAAGAAATGTTGGCTGTCCCAGATGTTGAAAAATATCATTGGTCACGGAAACCTGGGGACGGGGGGGGGGGAGAAAAACGCGCAAGATTCGTCGGCATCTCCAAAAGTTACATTTTGAAACAAAAAAAAATCCCAATTCGATTCGCCTGCCGTACTCACTTGAGCATGAGCGAAAGACTGAAATACTTCCTTGTCTGCCTCGCTCATTTCGGGCTCTATATCGTCGAAGAGCAGGGCAAAAGCGGTGCAGCCGAATTGACCGACCTGTTCCAGTTTTCTCTTGAGCGCGGTAACTTCCTTGATGCTGGAATAAGTTATATCCAAGCCGGGCGAGAGAGCGTAATAAAAAGTTATGCCGTTTTCGCGAGCCGCCGTGATCAGTCCGGTCAGATGTTCGGCCTCTTCGACGGTATACAAGTCTCGCCAGTATGCTCTGTGCTTGTAATCGTCTTTCGGAGCGTACAAGTAAGAATCCATTCCCCATTTTTTCATTCTGTCGTGGAGGATCGAGCAAAATTATTGGCCGATCGTCGGAGATTCGACGATACAAAATGCGATCCGGCTCTCGCGGAGCTTTTACAAAACGCTTTTTCTTAATCCATGGGAATACTCACTTCTGGAATAGATCCTTGCGCTGTTCCGTGGTCCATGGACGTCCATAGAAACCTATAAAAAGTATGATGAGGCTCGCTCAAAGGGATACGGGGAGTTAAATAGCTCCGGAGAGCAAAAAAAAAAAAAAAAAAAAAAAAAACGATCGCGTTCGACTTTTGTAAGTCAAACAATGTGCAATGTTTCGTGAGCTCGAATCGAGAAGGATCGATATGTGTGGTCGCGGTATACCTTCGACAACTCCGCAGATGAAATTTCCATTTTTATTATTTGAATTGGCGGCTCCGTTCGTCTCCGCCATCGCGCGAATTAGAGATATATATGTTTGCAAATTGCAAGCTTGAAAATAAGACCGATTGGAAACAACGGATACACTCGATCAACAATAAAGCACACACACACTAACCCGAGGAGGACAATGAAACGCGAAGCAAGAAGATCGGAATTCTCGACTTTTGTCGAATCATCTACTTGATCGCCGCTATCTAAAGCTACGAAACGTTTTAAAAACTCGACCTGTATAATGAATGAAAAAAAAAAATTATTCATACGTTTCGAGGCTGAAGCGATAAAAGAAAGCTCGACAAATGTTTTTGTGCCCTGTGTGTGTGCTCTGGAGAAAATTGTTCACCGTACAGTTCTGCCCTCTAGGATATTTGACATTTTCTGCGGTGAACTATATAGAGCCGCTTTTGTATACACCCGCGAGTCGGTAGAAAAGAACTTTACACAAAAGGACATTCGAATTCTTATGATATTTTCTATTTTTTTTTGGAATATCATTCTAGTCTTTTCGTTGATTTTTTTTTTTCATTTCAAATCTTGAATCTAAACACTTGTGCGTTTGATAACTGAAACAGCGCAACGAAGATGCTTTTTTTTCCTTCAACGAGGGCCATGCAAAGAATGATTTTTTATTTTCAAAATTACACTCTTCATTTCAGCCTCTAACATTTCACCCTACTTTGAGGAAAAATTTTATATTCAATTCAGGCTTAAAAGAGGTTGTATATTAATCCACATATTATACAAACTTTTCTGCTCATTATTTATGTTTCGTATATGTGCTTATATGTGTCCGATGCAAATAGAGTCCTTATCGTGCAATAAAAGTCTTTATCGTTTCACGGAGGTACAGTGATTGGATAAAATTCTTCATTAATAAGCAAAACAATTAAAACGCACAAATAAAAATAAATATGCCATGCTTAGACGAGTCTATCAACTGATACAAGTATATATAAATTACCTATACTTTTTTTTTTTAATTGCCTATATTCCTTGGAAATATTTCTTAAAAATTCGAAAAATATAAACAAAATAGATCCGCACACCGGCACAACAAAAAAATTACGTACACTTTATAATACGTCGGAATATGTTTTCGAAAAATCCGTTTTTATTCAGGTCTTGGATCTCAACGCACATAAGCAAACTCTTGAAAATTATTCAGACATCATTGAGGATGCACTTATTAATTCGTTTCCCTGTATATATAGGTATCCGTTCAATCAATAAAATGAGCTCATTGAAATGCCAACAATTTTTTTCAACTTTTGCGTTTAAAAAAATATATATATTCGTGCAAAAAATCTCGAGTCCTTGCGCTGAAAGGATTAAAAATATATACTTGTATTAGCGAGTAATCCTGGGGATGCTGAGAGGAGGCCCCTCGCAGAACTTACAGACAATTTTTTTTATTTTTCGACGCATCTGTAATATTTACATAATTACTGTAATTATATAATAAATATAATTATTGTACTTTTCTCATACGAGATTCGTTCACGCACAGTATCGATTTTATATTCACGCAGTCTAATCTACGAATTCGGGTAAGCTGATATTTTTACTCATCATAATTACGGTATGTCTATTTAGCGATTAGTGTGTTTTCTGCAGCTCATCGTCGTACGGTCATTGTATGCTGGGTGCGAGCACGTTGCTTGTCTCTCCAGTTTCGTAAAAACATGTGAAACGAGCGGATATCTTTCAGTCCACACTGTCCAACCAGTCGGCTATGAACTTTACGTTTTGTGACACACACGAGTGTATAGTTTGTTCGAATAACGCACGAGTTATTATCGGAAAGTTTCGTAGATTTATAAAAATATAATTAGAAAGAGAGAGAGAGAGAGAAAAAAGAGTAGAAAAATCATTTTTTTGTGAAAAAAAAAAGTGAAGATGAATATCTCTCTATTTTTCAATTGCTGTGCAATGATAATTCTTTCGTCGGGATGCTGTACAGCCGGATTTACTCATCCTGAAGAACTTTACGGTAAATAATAATTATAAATTCTCTCTCATGTGTTTTCACGTAATCAATGCCGACCCGATAGAATCGTCGTGAGCTCGTCTAATCCATAAATCCATCTCGATGGGACATTAAAAATACTTACTATACACATATTTTGTTATGTAAGACAGAGCGAAGGTTTTGCCGATCTTCCATCATCAAAATACAATCTTCCGAATAATATTTCTCGCGTATAAAATATACGAGCAGTGATATATTCGTGTGCTTTATTCCCGCGCGGACGCACATACGATGCGCAGACTTGGAACGATTATTGCGAGTTTTGCGATAAGAAAAATTGTCGTGATTTTTTTTTGTTTTTGCACGCAAAAACGGATCTAACCGGAAATAATTTCCGTAATTTCTCATATACTTCGATCGCCCTCGTATACATTCTATGTATTCAAAAAATTGTCATCTGCGAATAAAGTACACTCGATAAAACAACGAATTATCGTTAACGCTATATTGATTTCAATTGTAAAATTTCACGTTGATGATTGTGCATTACCGAGAATAATTTACCCCCCACTTTTGCCAACGATCCGCCACTATCCTCGCGTGATAACCCGCCGTGTATTGCTTCTTGGAAGAGATATCACCGTACGGCCGAGTTCTAACTCGAAATTCCCTGGAAAAAAAAAGAAAAAAAAATCTGCCAAATACTCGTTATAGTTCGGGGAAAAAAGAAATTGCGATTGTGCTATCGGATTTATTCCTCAGAATACAGGCCATCTGGATGTTCGCTCGGAGTTAACCGAAGTGCGTGGATTCACGCCTTTGGTATTCTCGAGTCTTCCGTAAGACTCGAAAAAAATCATTCGCAAGTTTTACAGTTCGCGATGTAAGTTATAGTCACGAGTTGCAGTCAAATATAAACGTAACGAGCCTCATAAATATGTTCATCTGTGCGCGTCTTTAAATCTCATTTACCATATGAAATCCAAATTTAAATCAAAATTGACACGAGAACGAGCATCACCGGTTTCAATTAACAATTAAAGCTCACGTAATTTTTACAAGTCAAACGTTATATCTTGGTCTTGGCCTTTTCAAATCTCTTTTGTTTTCATATCCTTTCGTATCGTCGAACTTTTTATTTCAAAAATTACGTTTTAGTTTCAAATACTCCAAATTTTCTGCACATTTTACAACAATTATTCATCGATACGAGCAATCGGTTAATCGTTTGTTTCGACAAACAAACAAAAAAAAAAAAACTATCCACGATTCGTATCGCATGATTTCATAAATTTAATCTCAAAGTTTAATATATCTTGACTCTGTCAGATGTCGATATAAAATATACTCGAAGTATATCCATCTCCCCAGCTATTTCAAGTACTTGGAATACTTTGTTCGTCAAAAACACATTGCTCATCTACAAACTATTTTCACGATAAATATCTGAAATTTCGTCTCGACGCTCCAAGTTTGTAAAAATAATTTTTTGAAATTTAGTTGAGACGAGCCAAGGCCGCATATATACACGTCAGAATGTGACGGAGATAGCGTTACGGAAGATCATCGACGCGGGTGAGAGAAAGAGAATAAAATGACGTAGCCGCGCGATGGGCAAGCCAAAAAACAATAATCCTGAAAATTTTATCTCAACGTGATGAGTGTTTCGCGAACCTTCTTGGGTCATCGTTATATCTACCGATACTACGATATGAGCCTTGAACGCTAATGGATTATAGTTTGGGAATTATTCCGGATCTACAGATTATATATCTTTTTCTCTTCCTTTTCCTCTTTCTCCCTCTCTCTCTCTCTCTCTCTTCACCATAGTAGAGTGTGATACGTATTTATCGATTTTGCGTTCTTGACGAACGAAAAAAAATACAAGTCCGAAACTGAGACAAGTTGTTGGCATTTTAAAAAATCAGTTAAATTAACCGTCACCGATCCATGGCAAACTCTCGTATCTCATTATATGCCCAATTGAATGTGTATTATATTCAAAAAATACACGCCAGTCGCTCTATTGACGATAAAACGCCAATCACTGTACACATTCTTTCAATCTCATTTCATATTCAAGAAGGTAAAAAAAAAAAAATTAAATAAATTAAAAGGAGGATACCTTTTCATGTTTGCGATCGAGCCGGCTGTACTTTCCTCCAAATACCGCGGTGTGTGCCACACAGGCTGACGATTTTATCCACGGGAGACTGATAACTGCCTCGAGCTATTTTTGCGTCTCGACGATTTATGTATAGACACAAAGTCGCGGACAATACGCATCTCCGATCATCCGATAACGCTCACGCTAGCGTGCAACATTCACAGAGTCGTAGTAGTAGTGCAATGTCCAAGAATCGTGTTGCAAATTATGAGAGAAAAAAAAAAAAAAAAATTGCAACTCCCTGTTCGATCCTTTTCAGAAGGAAGCCAATGCACGACCGAGCATGGTAGCGCGGGAATTTGCAAAAAATTGCCCAATTGCATGTCGAAACTGGCCGATGTTTTGGCTGGCCGAAGTCGACGTTGCGGTTTCGAAGGTATCGTCGAGATAATATGTTGTCCGTTGAAGGTCGATGATAAAATTGGCGTTCGACCTGCGGAAATAGGTGAGCAATTATTTTGAGCAATAAAAAAATTCTTTTAACCCCATCGAATCGGTATTAACGTCAATTCGGCCTGAATGTTGTCATATAAATATTCTTGAAATTCGAAAGAAAACGAGGAAAAAGGAAAAATAAGATGGATTATTTTTTCCGAAGTGCCTTCTTTTTTTTTTTTAATTCCATCTCTATGTGCGCACAAAAAGCACGTTAAATTGAGTTATGATCATCGATATAACCAATAGCAGGAGATCGTTAAAAAAAAAAAAAAGAAAACATCACTTTACGAGCTGCCACGATGGCTGATTATGCCATGATTGCTGGTGATGATTAATGACGTACTGTCGCCAGATGGCTAACGGTACGAAAAAGCGAATGGACTAGCCGTTTCTCCTGGTATCACTGTTAATCATTTTTCAGAGAAGTAATAAGGCAGTTTCCTCGTAAAGAGGATATTAGAAGTGAATAAATTTATACATATATGATAGCTATTGATGTTCATTTGCCATCGAAAATATGTAAATATCTTCGATTTTTCCTTATTTATCTGTATATATATATATATACATCAATATACTATATATATATATATGTACGAGTAGGCATATAGATCGCGAAGGAAATATCAGCTATTTATAGCGTGAATCGGAATTGGCAAAAATCACAAAAATATTATAATAACTGAAGACTGTTTAACTCGAGACAATTATAGCATTACTTGGTCGCGCAACGAATATTTAAGATAGAAATCTCTTGCTGCAGGTCTTAATAGACAATTATTGTATCAATCTACATAAATATCGATTATTGATACTTCAAATTTTTGCTTTGATTTCAAAAAAGTATTACACAAGATTTTAAAACCCCTAATTGTTCCTTACGATCTACCAAAAGTTGGATTACCGAATTGATTTTAGAAAAAAAACTTGAGTGAAAGGGAAACTTTATGCTCTCATCTTACTTCTGCGCGTTCAAGCTTGGCGCGTCCTTTCTCTCTCTCTCTCTCTCGCACATTGTCCGTCCCTCGTGACTACTCGCCACTTTTAGGACTCCCCTACCCACGCATCGATCGTAGCGAGGTAATTTTGCTTCCCGATGATAAAAGATTTGTTTGCGTGAAAAAAAAAAAAAAAAAAAAAAATAAGCATTTCGAATCTCCATTGCGAGTGTGTTCACAAAAAATGAGTCAAAGCGTCGAAAGTTCACGCAAACGAAAAATAAATAACAATGTCCGTATGCGTGCATCAGGTATGCGCGACAGTCCAAAAATTCAAATCGCTATTATTGGCGATCGACACTAAGCATGCGACTTCTAGCGGATTTTTGACGAACTGCTATTGGAGTGCAAAAGACTTTTGAAATTTCTGTACCTGTTCAAATTAACAAAAAAAAAGCTGTAGTTCAAATTTTTATATCATTGAATATCGGAATGGAGACTGTCGAAAGGGTCGAATCTGCGAAATTCAGCCCAAAAGTAAAATCTAACGCTAGAGTTTATTGTTGCCCGTTCGAATGTCATTCTCGCGTCCGTTCACGGATCGAGACGTGACATTTCACCGGTTTCCCGTAAAAAAAAAAAAACGCCGGTAAAGTATCTCGGAAAAATTTATTCGGCGCGCGTGAAATGATAGATCGACGAAAAATGTGGATAAAAGTGAGCTCAAAATGTCTCGATGCGACCGGAAGTCTTCAATCAGAGTGTACTGGCCCTAATATTTCGCGTTTTGTTTCGTTTTTTTTTTTTTTTCAGTACATCCAACTACCACCATTTGCCCGAACTTCATTAACTTCTTCCCCTTCAGTTATATTTCGGTTATTTAGGTCTCCTTTTACGAAATCGTAAATTTTTCGCAGTTTCAAGTATAAAACGTCCCATATTTTCAATGCCAACTGTCACAAACTGCACTCCAATAGCGCCATATTTCCGAGTGACGCGAGCGCCGCCATCGCTAAGTGTCGATCGCCAATACTGATCTCCCCCTGAATACTTCGCACAAACTTTCGACCATCAAACTCGCTTTTGTTTTCTGTATTTCTCATCGCAATGGCATTTTTCGTTCCGGTTTCCCCGCTCATACGGTCGAAATTTTCATTTTTCGTAAAAAAAAAAAAAAAAAAAAAAAAATCTCGTTTCCGAAGCGTGAAAGATATTGCGTTTTATTCTTCGCAGCTTGTCAGCAATACGAGAACGAGATAACGTCCGATATCCATGCCGATGATCTTGAAACTTCGACTGCCATCGCTAAGGATATAAAGGGCGTGGATCCCTTCATTTACGGTGGTTCAAGTGCTGGGCGACGCGAATTTCCGTACATGGCTGCTCTCGGCTATGAGAACACCGACGGCGAGGTATCGGATCCTATCGCTTACAATTGCGGCGGTGCATTGATCTCGTCCAAGTACATTCTCACGGCGGCTCATTGCGTCAGCAATATCAACAATCGAGTGCCCAAATGGGTAAGACGATTCGATCGAATCCGCAAAATCGGTCCTTGGCTGCAAATAAAAAAATGAAAAGTTGCGACAAAAATAACGAGATTCATCCCGAATATCTTATCCGAGCAATGAAAATTTTCTCACGCCTTTTGATTCGATGAAATTCGCGTTAATTTCGGCCCGATAAATGGCAAAAGGGAGAAAAAAATTATGAATACTCATCCGTTTGTCGAAAGGTGAGAGTGGGATCCGAGGATATCCGAGGCGCGGATGCTCAGGAGATTCCCGTTGATCGTTCCGTGCCACATCCGAGATACAGGAGAAGCCAAAATTACAACGACATTGCCCTCGTTTCGCTGAAAGTAGCGGCGAGAGTATCGCGAAGCGTAAAGCCGATTTGCCTTCAAACGAGAGCCTTGCGAAATTCCAATATCGATTCCAAGACGTCTTTCGTGACAATTGGATTCGGTGCTACGGCCATGGATCAGCTTAGATCTGAAAAATTAATGAAATCGGCGAATCTCAAGTATATACAATAAAAAAAAAACAAAAAAAAAAAAAAATACACATAGCTTGTTAAACAAAATTTAGAGTTTTTTTTTTTTCGTGTTATTTGGTATCGATCAACGGTAATGCGAAAATTTGTATTCTTACAGTTTGGTACCGACAACGACGTGCAACGAGTCTTACGCAGATTTTGGCAAACTTCCGGTTGGCCTGGACGATACGATGATATGCGCGGTCGACGCTGACGCGACAAGAGGCTCGGACGCCTGCCAGGGCGACAGCGGTGGTCCCCTTCTCATGATCACCGGGAAAGCTCATACCGTAATGGCGATTACGGCGTTTGGACAAGGCTGCGGTACCGTAACACCCGGTGTTTACACCTCCGTGCATTCCTATCTCGACTGGATCGAGTCTAATGTCTGGCCCGATCATATAAAAACGTGATGGTCCAAAGGATCGCGGTTTATAATAATAATAATAACAATAATAATAATATGCTCTCGTTTCTAGTCGTCTGCTTGAAAAAAAAAAAAACTGCCTGTATTTTTTCGCACAAACAAAAAATTATATTTCTTATTTCTGGATCGGAATTGTATGTGTGTTTCTCTTCAGGATTATATATTATGTACGCTATTATAATATTTCAGAAGATTTATTTGCATTTCTTTTCGTTATTTCTTCGAT
This sequence comes from Rhorus exstirpatorius, assembly GCA_963564615.1. Lineage (NCBI taxonomy): Eukaryota > Metazoa > Arthropoda > Insecta > Hymenoptera > Ichneumonidae > Rhorus > Rhorus exstirpatorius. Next base: position 52,972,338 of record OY751313.1, read on the forward strand.
GCGACATTGCTTATTCACGTACTAAATGTACATATATAGATATATATCTATTTGTATATTATATATATATATGTACACGAGGATACGTAACTTTTTGTACACAGTGCAAAGTAGTTGCGCTTGTTTCACAGTAGCATTCAGCGTTCAAAGACCTCGCCTGCCTATCGTAATGTTAATTTGTAATTTAAAAAAATATTTTTTTTTTTCACTCCTGTGTATCGCTGCAGTGTACACAAATGTTTAAGAAAACAAAACATATATATATATAGATTTATATATATAAATTTATATATATCGTCTACCAAAATATTCGAGATCATATGTCCCGCTGACGAAATCTACAACATATATTATGCTTCAACGAGCTTGATTCACGCACACAAATCTTACTCGTAATAGAGCTGTACTAGCAAGGACTCTGGACATCAATGCTTAACGCTATAAGTACTGTTTACGTAATATTATATACATATCGGCGTATCTATACCGTATCAAATAAAACGTGACAAATTTCTCACATATTTTCAGAAGAAAATCTCTTAACTTTTTTCTTTTTTTATACAATTAAGATCAACTGCGTTCAAAGTTATTAGCGCGAGGAAATTGATGTCCGAAGGGAGATCGTATTTATAAACTGATGCTCGAAAAATTTGTTGCACTCACGAACTGGGCTGTACCGGGTTGATACGCGAAAGAAAAAAAAAAAAAAAAACAAAACAAAAACAAAAACAAAAAGCAGAAAAACGTTCCGTATCTCGGCAATCGAGTTAATTTCCTATCTATATTCGAATCTAGTACAAGTGAACACGAGTGAATATGATATTTTCGTAGCGAATGAGACTCGCGAGAATCATTTTGACGAAAATAATTTGAAGAAAGAAAGAAAGAAAGAAAAAAAAAAACATCATTTTAATATGATTCGAGGGAGGGCAGAGAATTTAATTTACTCGACAATCTTCAACAAGAATTTCATAATAAATTTCGCCGATTATCGAAATTTTCCGGAGTTACTTTTGCGAGCCCATCAGCGGAAATACCTGAGTAATTTTTCCGATACCTTTCGTACGACCCTCTCTGAACAACAGACTCATACCAACGTGCAGGTATTCCGGATGGCTGACAAACCTAAACAATACGGAAGCCGTGTCGTTGGTCTGCATGCCGCCCTCCTTAATGTCCATTATACCCTCCATGACGCACGTTTGTCGAACGTTACCAACGTGCACGGTAGCTTGAAAACCGGGATAGATCGATGTCGCGTGATAGACAACTACGACCGTCGCCTAAAAAAAAAATTAAAAAAAAACAACGAAAGTTCACAATTGCAACAATACGTAAATTTGATTGCAAAAAAGTCAACGGCAATTGAGGATTTACCTGGAAGAACAGAGTAGCCTGTGGATGATCGCCGAGCGATACGAGAACCATACCAGGCCGAAGATGCGGCAGAGGTGGATCGCGCGTGGTCGAAGGAGCGAGAGTCAGGCTGGCGCTCTGCGAAGCGCGTACGAGACAGCAAGGGGCTTTGTTGCGATGCAGACTGACGACTTTTACGGGACTGAATTCGCCCTCGGGCAACGGTCCTACGAGCAAACGAGCACCAGGCGCGATAGCTCCCTTGACGAGTAATCCACCTAGCACGGGATGCGTCAAGCCCGCGACCCTTGAAAATGGAAAACCAACGTCTTACAACTCGATGAAACTTTCATCGGGACGCGCATGTAAATTAAAATATTCGAACTTTTTTAATACCAAACTTGAGATATATATATATGGCAGTCAGATATATATGGCAGTACGCATGATAAAAGCTAAAAATACAATTTAAGAAGTGATTATCAATGAAAATTTGTGATCAGTCATTTGGGGAAAATTTCCGATTCACTGGAGACTTTGAACGTAATAAAATACGTATAATTTTCGTTTTTTTTTTTTCGCCTAATTAAAAAGAAAACCTAAAAAAATTTAGTGGCTAAATCTTGCTGAATAAAATTACTGAAAAACAAACGGTATCTCGATGATCCAAGAGTCTTCTAAGCAATTTCCCAGGACAGTTAAGGATGTTCCTCTGTTATACAGTGTCATCGACATAAAATTTTTACAGCCTCTGTTGGTGTTTATCCGCAAAATTAAATGTTTAAAAAAACATTATTTAACATGCGTTCTTATGGCCACACATGAGAAACAAGTTCCAATCGTTCTGTAATTCACGAACTTGAAAGGCCAATACCTCTAAAAAATTGTACGACCTAGTTCTATATATAATAAAACCTTAATTAGGAGCATTTTCGTTGAGTAATTAAATGTAACATATTTAAAAGTGCTAACAAAAAGAGGAATAACTTATAAAATGTGCATTATTATCCCTCTCTACATTTTGGCAAAGGAAAAATAGAAACAAAGAAAATTTGGACCTATTTGTGCTTCAACTCGAAACGCTGCTCAAACTATACGTAATAGAGTAAAATTGCTCATTTTCTAGGTAACTAAATTTTCCACAAAAAAGTCCGCGAAGCCGGTATCCAAAGTTAATAATTTAGGCCTGGGACGCGTCCAAAGTTGTAAAAATAATTTTAAAAAAGCCATTTCAAGTAGTTGGCTTTATTTGAATTTAGTTATAAATAAAGTTTTTTAGGCAGTAATGGCTTTCTCATTGTGTCCAGTTGACGTATGAATTGTTATGCATTTTTAATTCAATTCTAACGCGTCGATATGTAATCTAACAACTAATGGATCTACTATTCTGCGATTTCACAAAAATTACACTCCCTCGTCACGCCACTTCGGACACCTCCCGCTCATCCGCTATTGACTTTTCATGTATGCTGTCGCAGACTTTATTTTATAGAAAATTTAATTCTATACAAAATTGTTTGTCTGCAATTTTCTCTATCTTGAATAGCTCCGACAGCGTTTCGACTTGAAGCTCGAAAAACGTGAATTTTGAGCTTTTTTTTTTGCAAAATAAACGTTAACATTTCAAAAACTTACAGGAGTATATTGCTATAATTTTTATACGTTGTTGTCAATGCCATTTACCATCGAACAGCGTTGAAACTAAACCTCACAGTTCTCATTCTGATTTCGAAAAAAACAAATTAACTAGCCGAGATGAGTGAGGATTTGACGTTGGCACCATTGAGCTCAGTCTGTGTATAACGCATAAAACGACTCCTCCCCCGCAAACAAATAGAGGAACATCCTTAAGGGGTTAGGTACACTTGCAAGGCCAAAAAAAAAACGTTTTTTTTTGACATTTTTTTTCGAAGACAGTTTTCATTATTCATTGATCGATATTTATCAGTTCAAAAGATACACATCTCAAGAAGTTACAGTAATTTTTTCATGTCAAAAGAGTGATAAGCAACCGAGTTACAGCCAATCTCCCAGAGGTCCAAAAAAAAAAAAAAAGTTTGTAACAACTTTTGCAACTAACATTTGTAACAAACTAAATCGTTGGAATTAGTTAAAAACAATATTCTCTTGTACTTGACGGTGAAACATTTTGAATTTTCGCTTTATTTTTTTGTTCATGCAACCGAAAATTCAACGATTTTTTTTTAGTGAAAAAAACATTTTTTACTTTGAACATCCGACATTTTGTCAAAAAATTAAATTTCGATAAAATCTCGCCGTCAAGTAACAAGAGAATATTTTTTTCAACTAATTCCAACGATTTAGTTTGTTTCGGATGATCCAGTCATGAGTTACGTTACGCGACGCAAAATAACATTTTTTTTTGGGCCTCTGGGAGATTGGCTGTAACTCGGTTGCTTATCGCTCTTTTGACATGAAAAAAATTACTGTAACTTCTTGAAATGTGTATCTTTTGAACTGGTAAATATTGATCAATGAATGATGAAAACTGTCTTAAAAAAAAAAATCTCAAAAAAAGGGTTTTTTTTTTTGGTCTTGCAAGTGTACCTACCCCTTAAGTGTCACGATATCGAAGCTAAATCTCAAATTGACCGAAAAATATCGTTAACCAGCTGTGCTAATTTATTAATCAGGCGATTCGACTCGCATCGCTGATTTTGGTATTATCGTGTACAAAAAAAAAAAAAAAAAAAAAAAAAATGAAATGAAATGACCGGTACCTGAAGGTTTCGTCAATTTGAAAGAGACACGATCCGGGCTCCGAGTCCGAAGGGGAAGATTGCGACGCCGACAGGTCTCTGATGAAACCGGTGAGTTCCTCCAATCCGTCGCCGGTTACCGAACTCACCGTGAAAACCGGTATCACGCTCGACTCGTAGTCCTGAGTCAATTTGTTGTTATTGTTGCTGCAAATAACGAGTTTCTTGGCGCATCCCTGAGCTCGCACCGCGTTCTCCAATTCATTCATCGTTTGTCCCGGATCACAGTGGCCCAAATCGGTCTTCGTGACAACGACGAAAAATGGCAGCCTCAGGGCCAAGCAGAGCGCCATGTGTTCTTGTGCCGCATCGTTCAGCGGTGGCGCAACAACGAGCATCACGTGATGAGGAGAATAACCTGCGAAAGAAACGATAACAATATCGAACAATATGGGGGAGGGAAATATTTTTTACATTTTCTTTCAAATCAATCGATTCATACCCGTCAGTCCGAGTAACGTCGTTCTCAAATATTTCCGATGTCCCGCAAGATCTATGAACGTGACGACCTTTGACGCGTGCTCGCATATTTCCTCGGCCGTTGTCATTTCCGCATAATTCAGCACGTGACCGTCCTCGTCAAAGCCGATAATCTCGTGAGAAATTGACGACGTACGACCGGTTCGAATCTCGTGAAGATGACGAAACATATTTAATCTGGCTCTCCCTCTGCCATTGTCCAGCTCGCCCTGTGTCAGTACTCCTACGAATACAATTCATTTTCATTCGGTGTTATTAATTTTTTTTAGGCTCATTCAATTTTTTTAGGCTCATTTAATTTTTTTATATTGTCAAACAACGACACTCAATTGTCTCACCCAAGAGGGTCGATTTTCCCGCATCCTGTCCACCGATAACAGCGAGCCTCAGATCTATGACGCTCTCCTGATCCTCCCTGTCGTCTTTTCGTAATTTTCTCACTAGCACCTCGGCGGCGCGTCTTTCAACGCTAGAATTCACGTTCATGTCGTTCTTATGCTTCACTTTGGTACTGACGAGCCGTTCGCGCAGTACTCGAGTCGTAGCTCCGAGTCTCGATGCCATGTCTCTCAGTGTCTTGAGGGAAGCTTTCATCTCATCGCGAGACAGACCCGCCAGTCGTCCGTTGTCCTCAACACCTGAGATGTTAAAAAAATTTTTTTTCGCAACATCAACGCGCTACCGCGGATAATAAAAAAAATTTTCCACCGCTCAATCCCTGCTTCGTTAAAATCTTCCTCTATGAGTAAGGATCACAGTTTCTTGGCTTCCTCGTAAGAAGAAGCTTTTCGAGCATTGGCAAATTATGCGGGAATAATGTAGAAACGTTTGAATCGCAGGTTTTATTTTACTTCAATTAATCTCAACTACGCGATGAAATATAATCATTAACATTGTAGAGTGAAGGGCAAATTTATGCATTTGAGATTACCATGAGTAAGTTTATCAAAGAATTATTCATAAGTGAATAGTAAAAGTATAAACGAAAGATTTTTTTTTGATTTTTTTTTTTTTTTTTAAGTAACGAAAAGCATTTATTTCTATTAGCGTGCCCCGCCGAGCGGGGCACGCATGAAACAAGAGAGTATCTGATGATTTTATATCATTTCGGTACTGAAAACTCGTAAAATATTTTTCAAAAATCCGTTGAGCGACTATTTTAGCGTCATGGTTGTTACGCATTATTGACTCGGATATTCCCTGACTTTTTCAGGTTTTCCACACAGGTTTTGCAAATATTCTAGGGAGATTACGAGCACGTTAACAGACTATACGGGATGGATTATATACATAAAAATAGCAATTAATCGTTTTTGTGAAAAAAAAAAAACAAAACATTTTAACCCACTTGAAAAAACATTGAGGGAATTCTCCATTCGATCCTTATTTGGGGAAATATTGAACTAGATAAAATAATTTTTTTTAAGCTCAAATACATGAAAATGTTAAATATTAAAATAAAATTAAAAAAAAAAAAAAAAACTGAAATACAAAAGATAATTCAAGGACTGTGAAGTAAAAAATAAATACATTAAAAGCAAATATACCGAACCTGTGCTTTATTATAAACGGAAATTTTTATGTCGGTGCTAATAAATGAAAAATAAATATAAACACTTATCTACAATAATAATTGCGTAGTTGCGTATCGACAAATCGAATGCAGAAGCGTAGCTTTAGAGCTTAAGAGTAAATTAGTTTTTTAGTTTTTGAAATTTTCATTGTTTGGCACCGACGTAACTTTTGTCGAATACAATAAAGAATAATATAAATATTAAAAATATACAATAATATTTATTTTTATAATTTTCAGTTTTTTTTTTTTTAAATTGGTTTAATTTTTCGTAAAATTCTGGCAAAAAGGAAATTCTTAAAAAATTCCAGAGAATTTTCTAAATTCCCCGAATTTTCCCTGATTATTCCAGGTGGAGAAAAAAATTCCCTGAGTTTTCCCGGTTTTCCATATGCGTATGAATTTCGAGGTAATCTCCGCGCGGTTACGATTCTTCCTATAGTCGCTACGCTAAAAATCCCGATTTTTAACTCAATTTTTCTCGCTAAAAAGGTCATTAAGGTACGCTCAAACTTTGCGGCTGCATCGGACGGTGCTTTAAGTTTAACATATCAAAATTTCATGCGATTCTGCGCTATGTGCCAAAACGCTAGGACTACCTTAAATCAGTTAAAGCGCAGGTCACTCGTATCTCAGAGCGTTTGAATGAGTCAATTTACCAATCTGATAGATAGCCTCGCCGTGTCCTTCCCTCAGTCTCCATTTCATTTGAGTCACAAGATGCTCGAATCTCTGACTCGATGGATTAACGAGCTTCAGTTTGTACTCTATATTGCCCTGCTCAGGCTCGGGAGGTAGGCAATCCTCGTCTTCCTCGCAGATCTCCGAAATATCGTGATCGGACAATTCTTTCTTCGGACAACTATCCCAATCCTCATTTTTCTGTTTCATATTCACCTCCCCAGGATCGAACAGTCCCAAGAAAGACTCCATACTCTGGAGGATAGAAAAAAAAAAAAAAAAACGATTTCCAAACGTCCAAAGATATTTAATCTCGAATTAATAACGGGGAAAAAAAAAAATAAATAAATAACCGCTATCTACAATGATTGACAACTTTCATCAATAAATGTTCCAACGAACACTGGTGAAAATTACGTCCGCTTTGTCAAGCCCGTATTCGAATTCAAAGAAGTGTACAATCATTTCTGAAAAGTAAACATATACGTTCATATACAGTTATACAATTATGTATATGTACAGTAATACATATATGCATACATGTACTTATATATATATCACAATTGTGTTGTGCAAAAGACGCATCACGTGACTTTTTGACAGCTGGCGTGTGATTCGTTGGATGTACCTGTGAGCACTGTACAAGGCTCCCCCATACACTCGCAAAGATGTAAAAAAAACGTGTATTTACCTCGAAAGTAAAATGTCAAGCGTTGTGTACGAAATAAATGTACGAATGACAAAATTCACGCGATTTCCGCTACCAAAGAGCCAAAACAGCTTGTATATCTCAATGTTTACGCAATAAGTAAAAGTGACAGCTGGTTATATGTCAATGGATATCTCGCGCGTCCGAGGGTTATCATTTCGCGGGTTCCTTGGCGATGAAAAACGAAATGTGTACGGAAAAAAAAAAAATTCGCGTACTCGCAGATATTTCACGATAATCGTTAAAATAAATTTTTTGTTCCACGTACCCTCAATCGCGGGAAGGGGACAAATGATGTTGAATTCCCGATGGGAAATTATCCAAATTCAAATCTCCTACCCGATACCCCCGAAACAGCGGTCGGCCATGTTGTCCTTCAGGTTTGTCCCCCGCGGTATGAGCAGAGACTAGTAGAGAGATCGCCAACGGTCGCCCTGCGGGTGTAAAGCTTGTCAGGGGGGATTAGTCGTGGAGGGGGTAGTTCGCGTGGACATTGACTCGGGCGGTGTGGCAGATTTTCAGTCAGCTGTGTGCACATTGGCCTCCCGGGTAATGCAGGTTGACTGAGCGTGGCGTGCACATAGTATCGAGCGAAAACGCAGATATATGGACACGGACCACGGACTGTGAACCGTTTTGGCCGTTTCGAACCGCGATTCACGCGTTTGTTGTAGAAGACAAAAAATGTGAGAGCTGCCCTTTATTTATACACTAGATTATGTCTTGATGACAAAAGACGAGTCTTTATCTCAAAATTTAGTTATAATAAGCATTCATTTAAGTATATATCACAAAAATTGTCGTGCCTGTATTGCGGAAAAATATGCTCATCGATACGTTACTGCGTCAGAGACGACTTTTTCATTCTAGCATGCACGTTTTGGCAATATTATTGTTTATATCATATCTAACTCGACCAAAGTGACATAAAATTAAATTAATTGGCGGTTTAGCCTCCTGTACATGAACATAATCCGGTAACCAACAGCACATGTGTACACAGGTCGTGGCAGTGGTCATTGCGTCCGTGGCTGCTATCCTGTCGGTCTTAGAATCGAAACCACGAGGCGCATTTTTTTTTCGGAATTGACATATTTTTATTTTGTATATTAAGTAATACGATGTTTTTTTTTTTTTTAGTAAATAAATGGTATATATACTGTTATTATGACGAATCTTTGCTACAGGAAAAATATTTGATTTGATTACTCTGTATTCTTCAAATATATATTCCCGTCAAATATTTCTCAAAGAGGCATCCCAAAAAATAGGCCTATTTATTTTATATCCTAAACATAAGGAATCTTTTACCAAATCTTTAACCCCGCAGATTTACGGAGTAAAATATACGGCATAAATGGTAATCTCAATAAAATTACCGGGATTAAATTTTTTAGACCAATAATAATTGGATCCGCTAAGTATAAAGTCTATTTATTTATCTATTTATTTATATTATTTATTCATTTATTTATTTATTTCTCGGATAAAAACCCTTTTACGAGCGTAAATGGACTTTTTTACAAATTAAAATATTTATATGATAAAAAAGAAGTACACATCGAAACGAGCGTCAAATCGTATATCAGAGGCATGTCAGGGAAATAATATGCACTCATCATTCGACAAGTTACTATAGGAGCCTATTATCGAACACGTTTCACCGTGATTTATTTCCCTGACGAAATTACACGCACACACACACACACACATATATATGTCCATATGGCACATTCCATGATTCCTCAGCAAGCTCTAGAATTTTCCAAAAAAGATCAAAAATTTGTATTTCTTTGTCATTCTCGCATCTTATTGTTGTATGTGATAAAGTCAAACGTGCACGCACACACACACACGCACACATACATATGTCGCGTTCCACGTCGACTCAACCACCCCGTTTTTTTCGCCTCGAAAAAATTATTCAGTATAGGCATTTCGAAGGACAATATATACACGACATTTCACCAAAATTTCATTTCCCCACTATTGTTGGTTCTCGAGATAATGACTAATAAATTCTCAATTTTGTAAAAATCATAGCTTCGTAACGGCTGATCGGATTTAAACGATTAAAGGAAAAATCTTTTTTATTTTTTTGCCCTTTTCGAAAAAAAATATGCCGTCATCGGGTAAAAGCTCATTAGAGAGTTTTCGGGGTAAATTGACAGAAAACAATTTTTCCCTCTCCACTGATGCCCTTTTCCATCTTAAAAAAATCCCGTGGAGTTGCGTCTTGCCCCTTCTAACAGGAAAAAAAAATAGTGAGTGGAATTCCGGGTAGCCCTTTCGTAGAAAGAACAAAAAAAATCAAAAAATTACCCCTAAAACTGTCTAATACGTTTTTCTCCGACGACGGCGTATTTTTTTTTTTTAAGGGGAAACAAAGATAAAAAATATCCTTTTTTAATCATTTAAATCCGATCAGCAGTTACAAACTTATAATTTTTGTAAAATTGAGAATTCATTAATCATTATTTCGAGGAGCAACAATAGTGGGGGGATGAAATTTTGGTGCAATGTCATATTGTCCTTCGAAAGTGTTGAAACAGCTGATGGTTGTTTTAGACCTTTGCCTGGTTGTTTAGACTCAATTGCTTTAGACTTGTATGAATTTTTTTTTTATTTATCAAATAATCAAGGTTTCAGTATACAAGATCGATTTATACTTATGAATGAATTATGAAAATAGGCTTATTTTGTGGCATTCCAATGTGTACAACTTCCTTATGAAATATTTGACATGAATATCTAAACAATACAGAGTAATTAAATAAATATATTTCCTGTAGCAAAAAGATTCATCAAAATAACAGTAGGTGCCGTTTATTTACTAAAATTGAAATATTGTTACTACAAAATACAAAAAAAAAATAAATATTGAAAAACATATTAATTAAGAAAAAAATTGCGCGTGGTGTTTGCATAAATGTAAATAAATAAATAAATAGACTTTTTATACTTCGAGGACCCAATTATTATTGGTCTAAAAAATTTAATGGCGGTAATTTTCTCGAGATTACCATTTATACCGTATATTTTACTCCGTACATCTGTGGGGTGTGGGGTTAAAGATTTGGTAAAAGCTTCCTTATGTTTAGGATATAAAATAAATAGGCCTTTTTTTGGGATGCCAATGTGTGCAAACTCCTTGAGGAATATTTGATAGGAATATTTGAAGAATACAGAGTAATAAAATAAAAATATTTCCTGTAGCAAAGATTCGTTATAATAACAGTATATACCATTTATTTACTAAAATTAAAACATCGTTATTACTAAATACAAAAAAAATAAATATTAGAAAAATATTAATTCCGAAAAAAAATGCGAGTAGTAGTTTCGATCCCAAGACCGACAGGGTAGCAGACTGTGCTCGCGGTTCACAGTCCGTGGTCCGTGTAACATATATATCTGCGTTTTCACTCGATTCCATGTGCACGCCACGCTCAGTCAACCTGCATTACCCGGGAGGCCAATGTGCACACAGCTGACTCAAAATCTGCCACACCGCCCGAGTCAATGTCCACGCGAACTACCCCCACTACCTCGGCCAGTCGAAACCCCCTCGAGCACCTGCGTTGGCGATCTCTCTACTAGTCTCTGGTATGAGGCTGCGAAAAATTCTCGGCTCGCTCGCGCGCTAGTACTCCTTGTCACCGCGAGAGAGCGCTAAACTCAATTTTCCGTTGCTCCGTTATTTTATCTTCAAATTTATTTTTAATTTCTTTTGTGAAAATCTAAAAATGTCGCAGAGACACAGGCACACACAGCTGTATGTGGCTCAAACATTAACGTCGTCGCAGAATTTTTATTTATATCGTAATGCCTGTACAGGTAGATATAAAGCCGAAATTACGTAAATATACATGAAACGAAATTTCACGAGACGCGCTTTATGAAAAATTTTAAACGAGCGTCTCTGACCTTCGTCGCCATTTTTCTCGATCTATATTATATCATGGCCACAGATCATTATATTCAAGACTCAATTTACATAATATCCTAATGACATGTAGTATATACAGTGTCCTTATGTACATTTTTACGTTTTTTTTTTCTTTCTTCATTCATATAAATTACAAAAAAACACAAAAAAAAAAAACAATTATATTAACGTTGCACAAGCGTTGAACCAACGTCATTGAGGTAGAAGCGGTTCGCTCTCGGCTCTGGAGACGTGCTTCGAGAATGACGAAGTCTCGTCGTTGGTGCATGACTTGTGTTTTTCCAATTTCACAGATTTTACAAAGGCATCATTGAGGCAAACGTTGTTCAGACTGACCGCGCTGTTCGACATTATCGCCATTGTGATATTTCGATCCATCGGTTCCATTCCATTGCCGGCGTAATCGCCCGAATTTTTACGCTTCTCCGTCGTTGTCGTCCTCGTCGGTGTTGCTGTCGTTTTCGTTTTCTCGTTGTCGCTCGTGTTTCCTTGGGTGGATATCAAGTCGCACGCTTTTCCGAGTATCACGAGACTCGTGAGAATTCTCAGTGCCACGAGTATGAGATAAGCGAGAATTACGAGTATGAAATTTGCCGGTTTTGCCGATGGGGTCAGGGTAGTGCAGAGCACACGTCCCATTGCCACGCTCAGTGGCAACGGTATGAAACCCATGCGTCTCGCTACGAGATCCGAGGGATCGGAGAATGCCGTGTCCTGTCTCGTCTCGGCCATGTAGTAAGCGAGACTCACCGTATAATCGCGATAAACCGTTGAACGAAGCTCGTTGAATCGCGTGATAAACGCGTGTTTTACCTGTAAAATTTTGATAAATAAAGTAAAAAAAAAAAAAATAGAAAATAAATTTAAAAAAAATCAATGCATCATGGACGATTCAGGAAGAATAATCCTTTTGGTAGAGCAATCGAAAATTTTCATACCCAATCAACGAGAACCTCGGCAATAAGCAGAAGTATGCAATCCGGCAAAAGAACAGCCAAACGATCGGCTCGCCAGGCGTACTCCTTCATTGTTTGGAGACTCACGGCGAGAAGAAGCATTGTCAGATGAAAGCGTTCTCTCACATCGTTGCACGCCAATTGAAATAAATTATTCTTATCGAATTTCTTGAAAACCGAGCCCTTGAGCTCGACAAACTGCAAATAATATTGGAAATACGTTTTGTTTTTTTTTTCTTTAGAAATCACAAAAAAAAAGCAGATCTGATTTTGAACCCAAACGGATCGATTTATCTCACGAAAAAAAAAAAATCGTTTCAAGGCGCGCGTGTTACGAGAATTGCCGGTTTTTTTTTTTGCCTATTTCAATCAACAAATTCGTTTGCGCGTGACGTTTACTCACGTTATTGGACATCATTATTGTCAAGAGAGCTTTGTTACTGCTGTTTATAGCTACGTTCAATGTTGTGGCTTGAAAGAGTACAAATATACTGTGCAGAACTGCGAGAATCACGTTAAGGAATTAAAAAAAAAAAAAACTCTAGAATCGTTTTACGATCGTGAATTGATTCGTTAAAGGATACAGACATAGCCGAATACGAAAAGGAGATGAGGCAGAGTGCCGAGATGTTGCCTGTGAGTCGATTGCGAGCGCGAACGAGGCTCCGTCGCCGTCCACAATAGGGCGTCTATGGTATCCTGTCCGAAAGCGCTCAACAGTCGATCGCCGACTTCCAACATATTGTAGAAGATGTACAGCTTAATTACCGACTGGCTTTTGACCAAATGATACATCATCGACGTATCGACTTTGCACGTCGCGGCCCAACAACCTACCACCACAATCCCTTTCAACAGATCGCAAATTTCTGCCGGCCTCAAATATCTTTCGAATTTTTTGCTATTGTTCTTATTTCCTCTGCAAAAAAAAATAATAATAATAAAAATAAATTCATCCCCCGATTACGCAAACACGGTATATGTATACAAGGTATACAGAGTCATGGAACTACGCAACTGCGGCATCGTATACGGAAAAGCGGCAGCTGGTAGAAAATTTTATGATTACCTAGCGGCAAGAATTATCATCTTATAATGCCGAACTGCCGAAATACATGAAAATCCGATGAAAATAAAAATACAGACTCAGGGCCACAGCTTGGGCAAAAATAAAAATAGAACCTCGGGATAGTTCACAATTAAAAGTACGTAACGAAATACAAGACATAAATACGCAGTCATAAAGACATCGCTCGAAGCTGCAGGACAAAAAGGATGCTTAAATCGCATAGCGATTTACCTTTTACATTTCGATAAAAATTAAATCGCATAGCGATTTACCTTTTAGATTTCGATAAAAATTAAATCTCATAGCGATTTGCCTTTTAGATTTCGATAAAAATTAAATTGCACAGCGATTTACCTTTTAGATTTCGATAAAAATTAAATTGCATAGCGATTTACCTTTTAGATTTCGATAAAAATTAAATCTCATAGCGATTTGCCTTTTAGATTTCGATAAAAATTAAATCGCATAGCGATTTACCTTTTAGATTTCGATAAAAATTAAATCGCATAGCGATTTATCTTTTAGATTTCGATAAAAATTGGTGTACGGGTCGATTGTGATCGAAACATGACTCACAGTTACATTTTTATAAAGTTAGGTGGGAAAGAAAAAAAGTTATTAGAGTTTTTATTTTTATACATTCAACATGCTGTCATACGAAAATCCACGCTTTCGGCAGATTCAATTACAAAGTTTTAACGGAAACTACCGTTGATATATAGATGAAACTTTATGAGATATAAGTGGAATGTTTGACGAACATTTTGCATGTTTGAAAATATTGATTGATGGCTTATAAGTGCATAAATAAATAAAGTAATGCCAAACTTGATTGACCGCCGACCAATATTTAGCAGATATGGCAACTCCTTCGGTTAGCGCGCAATTTAAAATATGTATATATTTATATAAATATTTATATTTATATAAATATTTATATAAAATATTTATATAAATATGTATATATTTGAGAGAAAATAATTAATTATTAAATGTAATAAATAATATTACTTAAAAAAAGCTTGAATAACGCAAAAAAATGACGCTGAGAGAAAAATGCGCCGCGGATCGTTGTGCAACATTGCCGGATCAATGTACCGAGTTAGTCAAACTCAACAACACTCGAGCTTGACTAGCTACACGTACCGATAGAACTCCCCTGAGGTAGTACGAGCCCGAACTTAGGGATTAGATAAAAATCTGAATTTTTTTAATATGATGCAGCAGAAGTGTGCAGGATAATACCTGAAAAATTTCAAAGTCGGTCAACAACTCTTTACGCGACTTTAAAACGGAAATTCGAATCTTTCGCGATTAGATACGATCAATATTAAAACTGTTAAATGTTCAGAAAATCATGACGATTACACGCGCTCCATAAAAAATTGAGGGTTTCACGAACATTTTGACATAAAATTATCGATTTTGAGGAAATTTGTCGCATGCGTCGGCTTATATGAGCGGTCCGACTCTCTCTTGTGTTTCATGCGTGCCCCTCGCTCACCAGCGCCCACGTTTCCGCTTATTTCCCGCCCACAATTTTGCTCGTACTACCTTCAATACTATTTTTTTTTTACTCTTTGTATGATATTTTTAATACCAATAAATTCATTCGAATCATTTGTTCGATCGTTCGCAAATATAGAATTTCTCATAAATTTGAAAAAAAAATATCGCATTGTTTGTCTCACCTCAGGCAATGGATGAGGGGTCTTGTGATTATCGCCCAGAGAGCCATCAAAAATCTTAACGGTAAAAACGTATACACAAATAAGAAGGAGTCTGCGCACTGAAATGTTGAAAATTGAATTACAATTCGTTTTTTTTTTTTTTTTTGGCGAAATATAAGGATGAAAATTTTTATTGCAATTGGGCTTACTTGCAAAAATCCATATGTCATGAATTTCTCAACTTCCTTTGGAATTTTAATGAAGGAATAAACCTTCTCCCTTCTGGCTGAAAATCTTTCCTCGTCATTCTCCAACTGATAGCCTCTGGTGAGTTCCGTACGCAAAAAATCCAGCAGCGATACGTCTGAAATACATTCTCGATACAATTAAAATCAATGTCAGATCGAGGCTTACACGAAAATTTTATTATTATTATTATTGTTATTGTTATTAACGTTATCTCGGAAATTTTCCACAGCGCCGGTACATAGCTGTGAGGCATAAATACAAACGAATATTGATGCGCACATGGTCGTTGACACGTTGAACGAAAAAAAAAAAAAAATATTATAGAAACTTAGGGAAACTTGTTAGAAATTTTGAATAATGAAAATCATTGGAAATATCGTGTACCATGCTTCTTGGGTGTAGGATGTTTATCTGACAGTTGAGACTGATGAGAATGACCCTGATCAAAGTTCAATCCTTCGATCCTGGAGCCTTGATTCTTGGATGATTTGCCAGAATTTCGAAATCTTATGTGCTTCTTGTCATTATGACCGGATGTCCCGTGCTCGTTTTTCTCAATCTCGGTATTCATGTTTCGCGTTTTAATAACAATGTTGTCTCTCGACATCCTCTGACAGGATCAACATAACCTCTCATTAACAGCTGTTCGTGTGTATCTTTTTATGCAATCACAAATCTCATATGTGCAGAAAATCCAGTTGTGCGTTCACCGCTATACTTACCTTTTTTTTTTTTTTTTTTTTTTTTTTTTTCGCTACCTCCGTGACCATCCAACGCTTATCGTGTATTTTTCCCCACCCGTCTCGTCGACGTGACGATTATAATTTTTTCATAAATATAAAAAAAATCGCGCACAATCGTCATCGAGACATCGCGGAGTTACGATTTTATTTTTTTAATTACTCGTTGATTATCGCTATATGTGGACTTTTTCGTAGAACGTTTCGCCCGACATGATTATCATTGGAAAACGGTGTCGATTTATTCATGAAATAAGAAAAAAAAAAGTACCGTGTATTCGATTGTAAACTTTGCGTGTGATACCGAAAGAGCGAGGGACGGAGAACGAAACATACACGACACACGACTGGATCGAAAGCACTGCCTGGTGGAATGAGTTTTTTTTTTTTTCTTCGTCAACCGCGCATATACACACCACTGATCTCTACTATAGTATAGTAGTCTAGTGTATAGTAGAGATCAGTGATACACACACGCGCTCTGTGTACAGTCACCGAGGAGAGAATTCTCTCCTCGGTGGTACAGTGTGCACTTGTGTAGTCCAAGTAGAAGGAGAGATGTGCACACAGCTGACTCAAAATCCGCCACACCGCCCGAGCAATGTCCACGCGAACTACCCCCTCCACGACTAATCCACCCTGACCAGCGTTACACCCGCTGGGCGTGCGTTGTCTATCTCTCTCTCTCTCTACTAGTCTGCTAGTCTCTGGTTGATGGTTGATATGCCATGAACATGGCGGCATCCACGGGCGATTCGGTGGATGATCGAAATTCTTGCAAAATATTAATTATCGGTGGTGGAATGTCCGGTCTATCGGCGGCAAATCATTTGTTGAAAAACAGCGAAAATAATTTTCTCATACTCGAGGCAAGAGGACGTATCGGTGGACGAATTGTCGCTACACAAATTGGTACGGATTACTTAACCCCACTACATCGTGTACACGATTAATTCTTTTCATTTTAAATAACTCCAGTTTCTCGTGACAATTGACAATGTCTCGGCGAATCGATAAAACAATTGAGCGAAAAGACAATTAGGCGTTCCATATTTATTTGCTCAACGAAAATGTCATTCCTTTCAGAAAAGAGTAATTATTTATTGATTGTGCTTTATGCACTTTGTTTACAAAGTGCATTTCTGTGTTTATGGTTGATTTCACAAATTTTCACTTACCAATCCGGCTTGAAAACATTTTTTTTTTTCCACCATTTATTACTTTATGCGATAAGAAACTTAATGATGCGTGAAATTGTTACCACGAAACTTTATGAGTTTTTGAGGGGAAAAAATTTCTTATTTTTGTTAGTAGTAATATCAACATTCTCGTTACCTCTGAGACCTAGAAGTGCATGAAATTTTTTTTATAAATATGCTACTGACGTAATCATAATATAATAATATTTATTTATCATTTATATATGTCTCCTTACACCCTATACATTATAATATAGACGATAAAATAATTTATAAATATATACCGCCCAGGTCTCATTCGGTCAGCCTAGGGGGCTTTCGAAATTGACCACAGAGACACTATATTGTGCCTGCTCGTGGCTTCCCCGGATAGTTTTACAAATCTCCCAGTTTTATAGCGAGCACGTGACATAATCTCGTCACCGATTCCAACACATTTTCAGTAGTCTTGCTACCCCTTTTGAGCCTAATTCTCGCAGCTTTTCGTGAATAATTTCTTAACGCGAATTTCCCCATAATTGAAGAATCGCATTTCGACTTGCGCCCGAAATTAGGTTTAAGATCTTTGGAGCTACGTACGCATGACTTCTCCTTCCCGCCGTGGTTCCAGTTATTGGCACCGTGACCAAGTTAAGCTCTTGTGACCTCAGCGCTCTTTGTCCTACCTCTGCCCTGAAGAACTTATTTTTCGCGTAATATTTCAACATAGCGTTAGAAAAAAAGCTGCCCAACATCGTACGCTTCTGTTTCCTCGTGCAACCGGTCGGACGGCAAAAGTCCGTTTTTTTCCATACATAATTTTCATTAATTTCCTGCTCAAGGAATCCAATGGTCTAATAGCATTATCCGCTGCTCCACCCCAAACGATGACCCCGTAACCCACAATTGAAAGGAACAAAGCATCGTATGCCATTTTTAACATCGAGGTGTTCAGTACCGTTTTCAGTCCGTTGAAAGCAAAGATCGAGCAGCGCAGAAACTCAAACTTTCAAACTTAGCTGCAAAACTGCTATTCTTTTCTGCGAACAGAGGTCCCTTTACATGAAATCTAAATTATTCACAAATTAATCGAAGAAAGTGTACCGAGAAGACAATAAGGAACGGTTACATCCGAATAACATGAATTCAAATCCTCATTGTTGACGCAGGCGGAGACAAGGTCGAGTTGGGAGCTAACTGGATTCACGGAGTTCTAGGAAATCCAATGTTCGAGCTTGCCATGGCGAATGGCCTCATAAACATAATAAGTATTCCAAAACCTCACAAAGTAGTGGCGGCGATGGAGGACGGCAAGCAGCTGCCTTTTCCGATACTGCAAGAAATTTACGAGGCGTACGTTTGCTTCTTGAGACGATGCGAGGAGTATTTTCTGAGCGCTTACAGCCCGCCTGACGGTATAAACAGCGTCGGCGGACACGTAGCCTTCGAGGCCGATCTCTATTTGAATTCTCTGCCGCCGGAGAAGCGAAGAGTACGACAATTGCTCTTCGACTGTTTGCTGAAGCGCGAAACTTGCATCACCGGCTGCGACAGCATGGAAGAAGTCGACCTTTTGGAAATGGGCTCTTACGCCGAGCTTCAAGGTGGCAATATAAGTTTACCCGACGGTTACAGCGCGATACTCGAACCCGTCGCAAAGCACATTCCCAAAGATCGCATACTGTTGCGGCATGCGGTTACGAAAATAAGGTGACCCCCCCTCGATATTCACCAAAAAATCATTGCTTGCTTTGAAAAATTTATTCTTCGCATTGAATAAACTTTCTTTTTTTTTTTTCTCGTTTTCATCGAAAATTCAAGGTGGCAAGATCCCGATAGAAAGGAAGCTCCGTCGAACGAGCCGATTTCTATGAGGACCGGTAATAATGACAATAACGATCTGATCGAGGTAACTTGTGAAAATGGGAAAACGATAATTGCCGAGCACGTATTGTGCACGCTGCCGTTGGGAATTTTGAAGGAAAAATCATCGGATATATTCGTGCCGTCGTTGCCCAAGTACAAGCTCGATGCAATCGATAGACTGATGTTCGGTACGGTTGATAAAATATTTCTCGAATACGAGAGGCCTTTTTTAAATCCCGGCGTCTCGGAGATAATGTTGCTCTGGGACGATCGAGGATTGAGCGACGAGGAGCGCAAGGATCTTGGAAAAACGTGGTTTCGCAAGATCTACTCGTTCACGAAGATATCCGAGACACTTTTGCTCGGTTGGATATCCGGCAAAGCGGCCGAGTACATGGAACGTCTTAGTACCACGGAAGTCGCTGATATTTGCACGACGATACTGCGACGTTTTCTCAATGATCCGTTCGTACCGGCGCCGAAGGGATGCCTGCGCACATCTTGGCACTCGCAACCTTTCACGCGTGGTTCATACACCGCGATGGCCATCGGTGCCAGTCAGCTGGACATCGAGGCACTCGCCGAACCGCTGATCAGCGAGGAAAATCCTGCCAAGATACAAATTGCATTTGCCGGTGAGCACACGCATTCTTCCTTCTACAGCACAGTTCACGGGGCTTATCTAACCGGCAGAACCGCCGCACAAAGTTTGCTGGACTCGCGAAAGACTGATAATAATGAAACGCCGCTTAGCCTGAGCTGCGAGGATACCAGCGATCTGAGCTCGTGGATTCAGGGAATATCACTCGGTTGAGCGATTGTAGGGAAATTTTTTTTTTTTCTTTTTCTTTTTTCTTGTACACAATTCCACGATTGGTCCGTGAATCGCCGAGGGGAAATCGGGGACGAAAAAAAAAAGAGCTGCGGGAGGGTATATCAATGCATATTGGGACGTTTTCGTGCAAAAGCTTGATTTGTTTTCATTGCGTTCTTGTCGGGAATTTTAAAAATTCTTATAACCGCAGGAACTCGCAAGTTCGCATTGCATTGCGTGTCGAGACAGCAGTTTTTTTTTTTTTTTGTCAAAATTGAACTCTGCTGCGATATTTTTTGACCGATTTATCGGTGTTGAAAATATTTACAAACTCAATTTTGTTTTTTATTTTTAACAATTGGATACTTTTTGTTCGATTTTATTCCTTTTTTATTTTTTACTTTTTACCTTGAAAAGGTATATGAGAATCTTGATGCGTAAGGGAATATAAAAAAAAAAAATGTACGCGTTTTTTTTAACGTTCCAGTGCACGCAAGACCCTTTTTTTCTTGTCAGGAATTTAAAAAATTCTTATAACCGCAGGAACTCGCAAGTTCGCATTGCATTGCGTGTCGAGACAGCAGTTTTTTTTTTCTTTTTTTTTTCGAACTTGAACTCTGCTGCGATATTTTTCGACCGAGTTATCGGTGTTGAAAATTTTTACAAACTCAATTTTATTTTTTATTTTTAACAATTAGATACTTTTTGTTCGATTTTATTCCTTTTTTATTTTTTACTTTTTACCTTGAAAAGGTATATGAGAATCTTGATGCGTAAGGGAATATAAAAAAAAAAATGTATGCGTTTTTTTTAACGTTCCAGTGCACGCAAGACCCTTTTTTTTTTGCGCACCTCGCGACGGTAATATTTTCGGGATCTTGATGCTTATTTCGCAGCTTGCGGTGGCCAAGTCCCGAGCACACGTACACACAGCTATATATTTTTTATATAAAAAATTCGTTTATCGGCTTTTCGCGATGTACATATCGATATGCCTATTTAACTATAAATTCGTACGTTCAGCGCCTATCGTTGGTTTTTTTTTTTTTTTTTTTTTTTGAAAATTATTTTCTCGTCAAATCACGATAGGAGCGCTTTTGAGACACACGCGAGTCATTGACAAAGACGAAAATATACAAAGTGGGTTGCGCATAAATCACGATGAGGCAAAGTTGCAATACTTTCTATTCGTAAACGATAAACGTGCGTCTGCTCTGTTCCAGCGATCTTCGTTCATCGAATTAATCTAGTCGCGCAGCTACGTCATATAGTATATTGAAGATTTTTTTTTTTTTTTTTTTTTTCAAATATACGTGATTAATATTTATTCGTTATAGCTGCGATACGTGTGATATAGTGAAGAAAAAAAAAGACAAAATAAACTTTGACGGTGCGCTAATTCCGCGAATACTCCGTGTACCACAAAGTTATATGCATTTACGAAAAAAAAAATTATTTATTTAGACAATACACTGCATTTTAATTCTGCATTTTGATAATGAGACAGGCGCCTAATTCGATAGAGCGCAATACGGAATTTTACGAATATAAAATCGGAAATTCGTAGATGAGAATAATTTCACAAAGGAATAATAATGCACAAAGCCGGATGAGATAGGCGGGTACACCAAATGAAAATTGTTACCAAACTATGTATATGAAATTTTTGCCGTTGTAGATATAACGAGGAATCGCTTGATATCCGACACGATGAGATATTTTCACCCCTGTATCTTTGAACATTGAAATTCGTCACGATTTTATTATACATAGTAGCCTTGTACAGAAGATGTATCATTTATTTATACGCGTATAAGTGATAGAACATTTAATATGAATATAATGTGAATAAAATACGATACCTCTATCAAGGTTTTTTTTTTCCTTTTTTCTTTCATTTATCCGATACGTTTTTTTTTTTCTTCTTCTTTAATTCACTCGTGACAAAGGCTTCGGCTCTAATATGTTACGATTAAACGTCGTTGCGTCTTCATCAAACGTTTCTTCATATATATATATAAATTAAAAACAAAATAAAAATTAAAAAAAAAAACTTAGAATATTAGTTCGGTTGGAACGAGGCCTAATGGATATTTTCGCGAAGAAAAAAATAAAAATAAAGAACTCTTATTTACATATATGTTTGTGTGATCGGAAATAACAAACAAAACAAAAAATATTTAAAAACTTTGTACCTGCGTTGTTTAATTAGTCAATATAAAAATATACTACGGACTTATGTAGGTAACCGGGAGTGAGTAGAAAATAAAGTTTCTCGTCTGAAGCACGATTTTAAATTCGATAAATCGAATCTGCGCAGCATGAATTAATGAATTAATGAGGATAATCGATACAATGGATTATTCATCGCGATCTCTGTACATTTGTCAGGTTGGGGAGACTCGACGATTCACCAGAATCATTCGATTCAGGTAAACTTGTTTTTTTTTTTTTTTTTTTTTTTTTTACAAGCATGAATGGGTTTTGATAAATTCTATTTCCTTCGATTCGCACTATTTGTATCATTTTCTCGAAGCTGAGTTTTTTTTTTTGCTTTCTTACTTCATCTTTTCGTCTCAGGGATATAAAAGATTCTACGAAGTGCGTTAAACGCGCGTAGTCCTGAAATAGTTCGGCTACATGCGTATATGAAAAATCTTATCAACGTACAAAAATTCGTCTGGCACATCGATGGACTATATTGTGTAAATAATTTTCCGTTGGGCTATTAAAAAAAAAAAAAAAAAATTATCATTTAGTTATCAATGATCCATCAAGCCAACGCCTTTACCACTCTGTCACGCATGATCAAAAAAAAAAAAAAAAAACCGCCTCTGTACGATCAGTGGATGAAGTCGCAAACGAAAAAATAAACGGGCGATCCTGTGCAATTCCAATTGACACGAACTTTAACGACCTCATCATGAAAATTATAACTATACAATATTTTTCATTCCACTACAAAGATTATACATAAAGGTATATATATATATATATATATATATATATATATATATATATATATATATATGTATGTATAATATATTAATAAAATATATTTAAAAATAAAACGCGTTATATATATATTGTTTCACGTTTGGCGTAACTTCCAGAGCTAGACCATCATATTCTACGGTAAAATAATGGTTTTATTTTTTCTTCGCTTAAAATAGCGTATGGATATTGGTCAAGTCCTTTAACGAAAAGTTTTTTTTTTTTTTTTTTTTTTTTCCGTAGGCCACATTACAAATTGAACGATTCATTGAACAAATTGAACGATCACATCTTTCCGCGCGAACAAGTCCCTCAATGGAAAGAAGAAAAAAAAATATGGCATTTCAAAGTTTGAAACTTGTGATCATGATTGAAAAAAAAAAAAAAAAAGAAAAGGATTATCCATTTATCGTCCAATTCGAACGAAAATTGCAATAAAAGTGGTGAAATCGTCGCCTGTATCGTTCCAATCAACAATCAACCAATTATCTCGCGATAATGCACAATATCTAAATCCATGATCCGTCATTCACGAGGAAACTAATCTCTTCTGGCAAACTTTTCTGAACTAGTCGACTCTTTTATGAATTTTTTTTTTTTATCCGCGTTCTCTCCTGCGCTTGGTTGTTACGCCTCGAGGCACTTTTACCTGACGAATTTCCCATTAAACTCATACCAGCTGAATCAGAAATATTCATCGCCTCTCCTTGTCACGGAAAATTTTTTGTATTATAACTTTTTTTTTTCTTCAAATTTCATCCACGTTCGCAGCATTTTTGATCTTTGATGATTTTACAATAACATCGGTCGTTCAATCTGTCAAATTTCGTAAGCAACTTTTGAACTTCGCCGAGCGACCAACTATTTTATATTTTTTTAAATTCTATTGCTCCTTTTTTTTTTTTTTTCTTCGAATATTCAATTCGAAGGGCGAAAAAAATGAGTTTTACAAAAATAAATAAACATATTTCTTCACAATTACAGTGACTAACGCTATTGATATTTTCGTTACTTTGTCGAATAATAATTAAAGTTATTTGACTTTATTCCAATGTCCATAAGCTACCTTAATGATTTTATATCGGTTTTGCATGTTTCTCATACAAATTGGTAATAAAGTTTCGTCGTTTAAATTTTTAATTGCAGGTATAGCGTTTCATTCTGAGGTAGACCAAGTCAGCCAACTACTCTATACTCGAGAGCAATGCTTCATTTATTACGTTATATATTTAATTATAATTTATTTTCGTTTTGTTTCATTCATCGATCACGAGAGTCGCATTCCGATTTTGCATTCCGATCACGTTCAATGTACAATAGACCGGTTGTCAGCGGAAACTCTACAAAAAAAAAAAAAAAACGCTTAAAATTTCCACGAAATTAATAAATTTGAAAATTTCATAAACGTTTCGTTTTTTTTTTCGAATGCTATCTCCCAAGTATAGATCGGTTAGCAGCGAGCACACTATACGCTACTCGTGAATTAATATTAATCAATAAATTAACAGTAACTTTCTGCATCGCTTTCTTCATTGTAATCATAAAAAATATAGCTGTCAACGGTGCGAACGCACAAAATTTGTCTTTCACTCTTTGTACACTTATTGAAATAAAATTTGTAAAACGTCGTTGATTATGTACTAAAACTCATCAATACCGCCGTCCGATACGCCGGCTCTTATTTTGTCGAGTACTTTGTTCACGAAATCGGTCGAGTGATTTGCTATTCGCACCTCTGCAACACGAAAAAACAAAAGACATATTGTTATATATTTAACGAATCATTCGAATGTACATGGCGCGAAAAATTACGAGAAAGCAAAATGTTCACGTTCCAACGTCGATTTTCGATAAATGCGATTTTCAAATGATGTGACACATTTTACATTGAAAATTGGTAAAAAAAAGAACAAAAAAAAAAACTTCACGAACAAGAGTACTTACTCGTCGCTGATTTGCACAATTTGTCCAATTGACGCGTTAGTTCTTCCTGGTTCTCCGGATTTCCCTCCGTCAATTTAACCGCGAGAGTCTGTTTGATCTGTGCTATACCATGAATGAGACGTCCTGAAAAAAAAAAAAAAGAAAAAAAAAAAAAAAATGAATAAATAAATAAAATAATAATAAAAATCCGTAACGAACACCGAATAATATCATCGAGCGAAATATAAATCTGAAAGATGTACGGTACTCAACTGTGCTCCTGCTCGAGGCCATGAAGTTTTATCTTGTTCGCTTCGTGCTGTGCTTTTTTCTTGAGCCTGCACGCTCGCGAGGCTAATTTATTTTTCTCCTTGCGGGTCTTGGGTCTCGCGGGAAACGGCAATTCGGAAACCGGCGTCATGTCATTTATGATGCTCGATAATTTGTCAAGCTCGCGGCCTATGCTGAACAATTTTCGAGGATTCGGGGTTAGATCATTGCCGTCGCCCTTGCGCGCTTTTCCGCTGTGCTTTATCCCCCTGAGTGCGCAGTGCGGACTGAATACCGGATCGGTCGCCTCGTTCAAAACGTGAGGATCCTCGAGTCGTGCCCGCGCCACTAATCTCTGTCCCTTTGGTCCTTTCGCCTGTACGTTGTACTGCCAGAAATACTTTTCCTTTTTGCTTTGTCTCTCGCGTGCCGAATCACCGCCACCGACTTTAATACTGCCTTGATCCTCACCGTCGCTCCCGCCGCTCTCTGCAAAAAAAAAAAAAAAAAAAAAAAAAAAACGAAACAGCCGTGAAATATTTGACGATGAAAATCGAAAGAGAGTCGATCGAGATCGCGGAAAAAAAAAACGATTACACGCGCAATAACGGGCGTTGTTGGCGTGTCGGGTGAGGAAAAAAAAAAATTAATTACCATTGTCACTGCTGAAGTCGTCGTAATGATCGCTGTCATCGTCACTATCTTCGTAGCCCTCGTCGTGGCTGAGATGATCGAGATGACCCAAGGGATCCGGACTGAGCGCACCGCCTGTGCTCAGGCTACTGGTCGAACCAGCTTCGACGGGACCGAGACTTCCGGTGCTCGTCAGATGTTTGCGCGGCTCTCTGTGCGACCATATGAGATCTGATCCTGCGGATTGGGTCGGCGCTGACATCGACAGCCTTGAAACTTTTAATTTTCCACCCGACGTGTCCATCGCCGCTGAATCCATCGGATTGTACATGGGACTGGTGGGCGAATTTTCGGCTTTTTTCATCAGTAGCTCGTGAAGCGTGGACTGTCCGATCTGATGTATTATCAGATGCGGCGATGTCGATGAGCTTGCCGTTGAACTACCTGCGATGCATTAATTTTCCAAGATTACATCAGTTTTTTTTATGAATTTAATGCGCTGCAACTGTTTGCTCATCGGATCAACGCTTTGAAAAAGTAACAGACTGATTTATTGTTTATTTATTTTTTTATTTATCGGTCACTTGTGCATGCAGTTACGTGCACGAGCGAAGGTTTTTTTTTTTCAAAGTTATCATAAATAATAAATAGAAATATTTTCTCTTCCCTTTGAAGGTTTAAGGGAAAAGGAAAAACACGATAATAATCATTAAGGGCCCTGAAATTAACCTGAAATAATCATTAACCGCCCTGAAATTTTCGAAAAATCGATTTTTTGTTTCAATTTTTTTCCTCGTAGCTCGAACCATAAAGAATGCGTCATTCAAGCGCTCGCTCGCTGCAAGTGTGCCGAGGTAGGACCAGTTAGATTACAATAAATTTGCCCTTTGCTTCTATGAAACTAGTACTAGTAGCAGCAGTTGTAATTCTATAGAAGATATTAAAAACACGATCTGGGCGACTTTTTATGATAAATCTTCGACCAACGAACAGCCTAAACACGAATTTTGGAAACAGCGGAAAAGCATAAATCTGCACTTCATAAAGATGTACAAAAAAACAATTCGCCCTGTTTACGAAGCTCTCACTGACTATGCTCTGCTCGAACGGTGTTTAGGAGGATACAATCAAAATTGTAACGAAAGCATAAACGTTATGACATGGAAAATCGCACCGAAAGTAAGTTTCAGCGGTATGAAAATAGTTGAAATAGCTTCTTACATCGCTACATGTATATATATTATTGATGGCTATTGTAATATTTTATTAATATTACGCTTAGCAGGTAATTGTTATGGAATGACCAAGACGAGCACCGTGTATGGCTTGCTAAAAAACGCTCGCAAGAAACTACAAAAGAGGCCGGAACAACTCGGAGAAGGTCAAGATTATTTCTCGAGGATCAGCAACTTGCTAAGGAAGGACTCCAATATGGAGCAGAAATTGCCGATTAACTATACAACAGGGTAAGCCAAAAATTTTCAATGTTTTTTTACTGTTGAAACCGCGTCAAAACTTTGAACGCGTTTTTCTCGAAAAGACTTTTTCGAATTTGCGGAAAATATAACTCAACAACAGCTATTCCGATTGATTTGAAATTTATACCACACATTTGTAACATAATTATGTATCTCAATCCGTACGTAAGATTTTTTTGTTTCCAATGTTAACCGTTTTTGTTGAATCAATGTTTTTAAGTAGAAATTTTATGTGAAAAACAAACCTAACTAAACAAAATATTTTCATTCTTTTATGTTTCAGATGAACCGCGAGGCCATTAGGATTTCCGCAAATCGGAGGTGGAAAAAAAGAACTTGACGCGCGCAGAGGCGTGTATCTCCGCCAATTATCACTATTTTTAGATTTAAAAAATACATTTGAGAAGCTGAAAACATGTACTGAAAGTGTTTAAAGATAGAAATAAAAAATATTCATTAGTTTAGCTAAAAAATATTCATGAATACCGAGTCTTATTCTAGCCTCTCAGAGTGGTGTAATCCCTTAACGCTTGATGCATTCGGTTATATTCGGTTCTTTAATCATGGAAGGAGAGAAAATAATAAGAGCAAAATGCCCTTTTTCTTTTAAAATGCATGTTTTTAAAAATTATTACGATTTGGATAATCACCAAGATGAGAGAACTGCCAAGCTGCCACTCAAACCTTTCGCTTTCACGTTATGGACTCGTAGATGGTTAATATAAAATATTCAATAGCCAGTTAGTTGAGATGCAATACGAGATAAACTAAATTATATTTTCGTTATTATGATTTCCTTACTAACCGAACCTACGCACAGGGGTCCAGTAAAGATATTGCTGGGAGTCTCAGTGGGATGCAATATATGTTATGTTATATTTATATATTGTATGGTTTCATTTCATTTATTTCATTTATTTATTTAAACCATACAATATACATATATAAAGGTATGACGAAACATAATATATTGCATCCTACTGAGACATCCAGCAACATATTTACTGGGCCCCTGTGCGGAGGTTCGGTCGGTAAGAAAATCATAATATTGAATAATAGTTTATCTCTTATCGCATCTCAACTAAGCGCATAGTGTGTACCTGTTACCTGCAATCTGTATAATTATTTATTCAAAAACAGCTGTATACTCCTGTTTAATGAAATTATTGTACAAGATATTTCTCAATTTTTTATCATCATAAGCCAATTTTTTTAGATCAACTGATAAATTATTAAAATCTAATAGGACTACAAAGTACATAGGCATTTTTTCTCATCAGAGTTTTAGATATTTTGGGTACTATAATTGTCTTATTCCTCGTAATACTACAAGAATTTAGATAAATATCATGAAGTTCTTTATAATAGAAAGCTAATGCTTTGACATGGAAAGTTTGAATAATATGACGAAATTCATACTGATCATTAAAATAATTGTTACTGTTTATGAGTTTAATAAGCTTCTTCTGCAACGTAATGATCTTATTTAAAACATTTTTATGTGCACCTCTCCAAGCAATAATGCCATATGAGGCAATACTGTTAAACAGAGCATGATAGATCATGATCATAGTTTTTTTTATAGTTAAATTTATTGAGTTTTGCAAAGACATAAATTAAATATCTGGTGCGTGTAACAATACTTTGTACATTTTCCTCCCATCTGACCCTGGAATCAAAAATAACTCCTAGGTATTTGGTGTATTCAACTCGTTTACCATTCTCATTGCTGATCAAAACATTGAAGTCCCTGTGGACACTTTCTGCGTACGCACCAAACGCGATAAATACTGTTTTACTTTCAAAGAAAGCTGATTTTTTAGTAACCAAGAGGATGGTAATGACAACAGTTATTTGAATAAAAGTATTTATTTAAATAAAAATATTTATTTAAAATAAATAAATAAATAAATAAATAAATAAGTGGACCTCATTTGGAAAAAGCATATTTAAAAAAAAAAAAAAGACACATTCAAACACTCAAGAATTTTTTAAATCGAAATTCCCGGATCTCCTCCCGTCTCAATTCTTTATCCTCGACCGATATACCGCAAAAAAAAAAAAAAAAAAAAACGCCGTTTATCCCCGCAACTTTTCTTTCTTCGTACAATCGCTCGGTCCCATGAATGAAACAAAATAACTTGCGAAAAAAAAAAAAAAACCGCAAATTTGAATGATGCAACGTACCTGCTAAATTGCTTGCGCCCGGACTCGGATAAGCGGGCGGACTGACCGGCTCCAAATTGTCCATGAGACTCATGCCGCCGTTCATGAGATTGAAGCCAGAGGTAACGATGTAGGGTGGACAGCTGCGATAGGTGAGGGTCGCTTGGGGAAAGCTGCTGGGAGCGAATACCGAAGCGACGTTGCCGAACAGCGAACCGCCCGTTTGTACGGCCTCGGTTTCGACTTTGAGAGGCTGAATTCTCTCTTCCGGCAGGAGCAAATCATCGAAATTGAGATCGCCGAGAAACGTGTCGTCGTTGGCGTTTAGCTCGGCCAGCGTAGGACCCTGTATGAGATCCGCCTTGTCGACTTGAAATATATCGTCGTCGTCCATTTTAAAGGATATGCCCAATTGTTCGGGATCCATCTGGAAGGGAGATTCAGCCTGATCGGGCCTGGCGCCCCAGGGCGACGAGACGGCCAATGGCGACGGCGAAAATTGATCGTAAACGCCTCTGGCTCCTCTATGACCGCCAGGTATGGGAACCGAAGCCGACGACGGACCCATGTCCTGCGACGGTTCTTGCTTCACTATGCTTGACATTTCGTTGCTTCCCGTATCGAGCAAGTATTCCGAATAATTCGAATCACCCATTTTTCCGCCTCCCCCCCCCGCCCCTCCGCAAATTTCGTCGAAAAAAATCTCGTCACGATCTTCACGGGGAAGAATGCGAAATTTTTTCGACAAACTCGATCATTCGCGCGATTCTTGTTTTTTTTTTTTTTCGGAGTAATACATACACGCCGAATGTAACGGGGGGGCGCAAACTTGTAGTACAAGATTCGAAGAAAAAGCCGTGAGAACAAAGAGGGGAAAAAGAAGCGTGAATGTTTAACTTCGGTATATTATCCTCAGGTATGTGTATTATGTCATATTATCGCGTTTGTTGGGAATACCCAGCGAAAATATTTTGCGCGAGGGAACTCGTGAGTAAAACAAAAGTATGAAAAAATCATATGAACAGATGTAAAACGAGTTCGGGGGGGGGGGGGGGGGGGGAGGGGGAATTCCCGTGATTGATAGACACGAAATAACGAGAAGGAGGCAACAGAGAGCACGTGCGGCCTAATCACAGTACAAATGTACTAATAAAAGCTTCTCTCTGTATGTTTGGCCGTGTACTAATATCACCGCGTGGGAAGTACGATTTGTTTTCTTTTTTTACTCACGTATAACGCTCGAATGACAGTGCAAACTCGTCGAATCTACACCACACCGCGAATAAGATATATATACATATATATCCGACACACGAGCCGAAAATACACACACACACGTTATATTATACCATATAGTATAATCTTCTGAGCGCTCTTTTGTAGATTAATCTCGGTTTAATGCGAGAATTTCGTTGATTCAAAGGAAAACGCCGAGTTTATATAGCTATATATATTATACGTATAGCTATCGACGTATATGTATATATATATTATTGTGTACATATATAATAATTGATGTTATCGTCGAATCACATCACGACCCTTGCAGCATTCACGATTTGCTTCCCAAGAATGACCATGACTTTCGCGAGCAAAAATTTTATATATATATATATATATGTATTCCGTACCCGCGAACGCTCACTCTTTATGCCAGAACCACACACACGCACACACGCACGCACACACGGACATGAAGTTTCTCAACGTTTCGCAACGTATATACAACGATAATTTACGAACATAATTCACGCAACACAGCAGTAAAACAACGAAGAACGTGAGCACACACCTGGCTGCTCCTGCTCCTTCTCTTATAGAGCACAAAAATCTCACAGTCAAAGCGAGCGAGGATGTACACACGAGGAATCGCAAAAAGTCTGTTGTTGTTTTGCCACGAGATCGCTGAGAAAAATATATCCCCCTACACCCCTCCGCGGAGCGCCGACGGGCCCCCACCACAGCAAGTTTTGCATAAATAGGGAAAAGGTCACATGACCAACATGAAACGATCAATCGGATATGAATCTCAACCAATCAGCGAGCTCGCCACACCACCACCACCGCCGACTCTCATACGTCATGGGAATTCGGGTGAAACTCAAACTCGTTCAACACACGCGAATGTGCTCTCTTTGTTTGGATTTCTTGTTTTATTTTGTTTTTTTTCTCGATATTGTTACATGAATCTTTAGAGCTCCGGACCAGCGCGTCTCGGATGCTGTTACAGATATTTCGGAGCAACTTATCGATTTAAGTACGGATCGGGGATAAATTTTGATTTCTCGCGAATAAACAACATTTCAGCTCCGTGAAATATAAGAAAATAAACAGCGCACATTTCGTCGGATTCACATACACAGATACACACCGTTTCATAGCTTTATCTGTCTCGCTCTTTATGCGTCATCTCTGAGAACATACGAGCCGCGGGCGATTTAATTAATAGCTGTATGAAGTTAGCCATAATAATATAACTTATTTACTTTCGTTATCTAATGACACCTTCCTAAAGATATCGCCAGATGGCGGCCGTGAGACTTTGGGGAAAATTAACGTTTATATAGTGTGAAGCTAGCTGGACAAATATATTTATTTTGTATTTCTGCTACTTTATAATGTATCCTGTGTTTTAATAAAAATAAAACACTTCAACTTTTGTACTGTTGCTTTTTAATGATCGAGATATACAAAAAATTGCCGTTCAATTAACTCAATATTGTACAAAAAAAAAATTAAAAAATGGACATTAAATTCTACAATTGGTACACCCGCCTCGTGTTGATCCAACTGCGCTCGCTACGCAGCAAGCTTCATCACAGTATAGTAAAAATCCGTGTGATGGCTGTGCCTTGCGGTGATACTATTTGCAAAGAAACACGACGACGAAAACACGCTAAAAAAACGAGGCAAATAATTTTAGGATGAATCCTTTGTTATACACCAAGGCTATGATAGCCGCGAATGGCAGTATTGTCAGACGTACGTATATTTATTACAAATATATTCTTGCAACATGTCAATTCTTTATATCCACGTAAGTAGTCTAGTAGAAAACGATCTTTGGTGCGTTTTATGTTTGCACCACATCGTCTGTTTATGTAACGTCGTAAAAAAATGTAAAAAAAAAATATATATACATGCACGCGCTAACGTTGAACTATTAATATTCGTGAGTGCAAATTATTTAATGAAAATTCGCGTGAATCGTAGAGCAATAAAATATTCGATGCTACTTAAAAAACCTGTTTATAATAATAATGCTGTTAGGTTATACCCGTTCGTACGTCGTACACTGCATGATACTTTCTGCGGAAATTTGCATTTATTTTAACTGACAGCTCGTTACCCGCTCGTTAATAAACTTCAAAAAACTCCAATTTTTGAAATATGTTACGCGGATACTAGTTTTTTTTTATTATTTTTTTTTTTAAACCGAGTTATCGAATCGTTTATCAGTCCGTTTCACAAGTCGACAGGCAATAATAACACGATGCAAATTAAGGCGTTCCTCGCACGAACCCGAATTAACTGATTTTTGTCTACAGTAGAGTACAAATACATTCCAACATACTTGAAAAAGTTTAAGCCAAGTTCCGAACATTTATCCGAAAATTATGAGTTTGAAGATGGTTAAATTTATACGGCACATTATGGAGATGACACGCCGTCCACATTTCTATCTAATAAATTATACACCAAATAATCCTAGATGTCCCGATACAAACTGCCTCAGGCGTGTTAATAATTCTCAAGAATCCGTAACAACGATGAAAACGGAGTCACCGGATGTTTGAGCAGTTTTAACGAAATATTTAATGATGAAATACCCGTGTAGCCGCGCTATTCTTAAGAGATATCATAAATTATGACCGATGAGGAATAAAAACTTGTAATAAAAGAAAAATAGGGAACAGCGATGGCGAAGCACAAAAAAAAAACACAAATTTTATGTACATATATATTAGGCCGGTTTTTATTAAACTTATTTTTTTTTTCTTACGTACCCTTCGAAAACTTGGTTTTTAGCCTCAAACGAAGCCTCGTGAAACCGGAACTCGGTAGCAAAATTCTAAAAGGTGACTCATCTAGTTTGAATTATTTCAAACACTAACCAAAGTATCTCGAAAACTATATAAGTTGGGAAGCTGTTTTTGGGTTTCATTTTGTAGATAATCAAATTTTCTTTAAAAAAAGTTTGGAACTACTATACATCCGAATGTTCATCTTGTATTCGATATGAACGTTTAAAGTTGAGTGCATTGAATAAATTAATGAAGATGCTTATTACCTTGTAAATTTTTACCGTCTTCTAAGCCGATACCAATTATGTCACGCAAACTATTTCATAGAAAATTCAATCGGTTACACGATACGTGTTACGATTATCTCTATATCTTTTACTGCTTGCAATATAGTTTGAAATAAAGATTGAAAAAATGAGGTTATCATTTTAAATTGCTCCAGAGTTGATTCATAGAAATTCGTTTTATTACAATTCGGAAATTCTTTGCAATGATTGTAAACGACTTGCATGACGAACTGCTTCGGTTCCTCATTTTTAGTTAACAGAGCGTTGTACTCTTGGACCAACGCGACTCCTCTCCGGGTACAGGGAGAAGTAGTGAAAAAATTATCGATCACGCGGCGTAGCCGTAGGGTGCAAAAATTCAAATTTTCATTTACCAGCAATACATTGTAAAGTTGCGCTGTTGGTAAAGTTTTATTATTCAGGTATAGAAAGGGATTATTCTCCGATAGTCTACTTCCATGTGTGTTTCGCTACGTTTCAAAATAGTGGAACTCAAATTAATTGGAAAAGTTTCCGTGAGCTAAAATGGAAAAATTCTCCCATCGAGGAATTTATCAATTTTTAAATTTTTATTTTGAACTGTACAGTGAGCGGTAAAAGATAGAAAGAAAATGAAGAGACATATTGAGTAGAAAATTTAATTTTCCATGAAATAGTTTGCGTGACATAATTGGTATCAGCTTATAACACGGGTGAAATCAAAATTTTCAAGGTAATAAGCATCTTCATTCATTTATTCAATGAACTCAACTTTAAATGTTCGTATCGAGTAAAAGATGAACATTTGGGTGTATCGTGGTCACGACCTTTTTTTAAAGAAAATTTGATTATCTACAAAATGAAACCCAAAAACAGCGTCCTAACTTGTATAGTTTTCGAGATATTTCGGTTGGAGTGTTTGAAAAATTCAAACCGTATGAGTCACCTTTTAGAATTAAGTTACCGAGTTCCGGTTTCACGAGGATTCGTTTGAGGCTAAAAGCTAACATTTTTACGGATACGTAAGAAGAAAAAAAGAATAAAAGTTAAAAAAAAAACCGGCCTAATATATATATACACGGTAGCATGACGTACAAACAATATATATTATTTCAGGCTATTACTGTCACAGATCGCTGTACATTGACAACAATAAATTAGGTTTTCTCATTCCTTACTACAAGAGGAATACAGAATTGCGAGTAACATCGAAATCCAGAGATGCTGTCCCTTGTCAAATATATCCCTCGAACGTTTTGTACCTGCCGATTCGTAAATTTCACTTTGATCCAACATGGAGAGGCCAGGAGCCATCGTCCAAGGTCGAAGAGACCGTCAATAGTATTAAAGAGGAGAAGGAGCAGAAGGACATGGCCAAAGTTGTTGCCCAGGGTACGGAAAAAGCGATAGCCGAAAAGCGCACAATGTGGCAAAAAGTGAAGGCAGAATTGTTGCATTACTATCATGGATTTCGGCTTCTCGGCTTGGACATGAAAATATCGGCAAAATTGATATGGCGAATATTGAAAGGAAAGGAGCTCAGCAGAAGGGAGCACAGATTGGTACGCAATTGACGAGATTTCAATTCTCAATTAAATCACGACTAATCGATGCAACGACGATGTGATTTTTTTTTTTTTCATTTTTTCCGTAGCTGGTTAAAACTACGGGAGATATGTTCAGGCTAATACCATTCTCGGTATTCATCATCGTTCCCTTCATGGAATTTTTATTGCCGGTAGTGGTAAAATTTTTCCCAGGCATGCTGCCGTCGACTTTCCAGACCGCCACGGACAAGGAAGATAAGCTTAAGCAAGCCCTCAAGGTATTCCCAATCGATTCCCTATTCGTGTCGTACTATTCGAATTACTCGATATTTCCCAAGTATCTCATCGCGCTCGCGCGGATCTTATCGTTGCTAGGTAAAAATCGAGATGGCAAAGTTTTTGCAAAAGACCCTTGACGAAATGGCGGTACAGTCGTCGGATCACAGATCGACAAAAGCCAAGGAATTTTCCGAATTTTTTTACAAACTACGATCGACGGGAGGGGTCGCTTCCAACGAGGACATAATGAAGTTCAGCAAAGTCTTCGAGGACGAGATAACGCTGGATTCTTTGTCGCGACCTCAGCTCGTAGCTCTCTGTCGGGTGCTCGATGTTCAAACTCTCGGTACTACGAATTTTTTGCGTTTCCTGCTACGAATGAGACTCAGAAGTCTCGTCGCCGACGATCGAGTGAGTGTTGCCCGAATCGAACGAGCCTCTTCGCTCATGGCTCGCATCGATCTGATGATTTTTCTTTTTTTTTTCCCCTTCCTCCCCTTTTTTTTTTGTCCACTTTTCTCCAGTTGATCGAAAAAGAAGGAGTCGACACACTGACGAGAGCCGAGCTGCAGCAGGCGTGCCGAGCTCGCGGTATGCGAGCCTACGGAATGCCGGAAAATCGTTTGAGGGATCAGCTAGCTCAATGGCTGGATCTTAGTATAAACAAGAAAGTACCATCGTCCCTGTTGCTGCTTTCGCGAGCTCTGATGGTACCCGATACAATGGCAATGTCGGACAAGCTCAAGGCGACTATTTCGGCATTGCCGGACGATATTCTTGCCCGTACGAAGGGCGCGATCGGTGAGAAGGAGGGCAAGCTCG
Organism: Rhorus exstirpatorius; assembly: GCA_963564615.1. Classification (NCBI taxonomy): domain Eukaryota; kingdom Metazoa; phylum Arthropoda; class Insecta; order Hymenoptera; family Ichneumonidae; genus Rhorus; species Rhorus exstirpatorius. The sequence continues at coordinate 53,008,811 of OY751313.1, forward strand.
ATCACAGAACGAACATCGAGATAATTAAGCTCGAGGAGCGAAGAATCGAGGAGGAGAGAAAGGAGAAGACGGAGGAAGTTGAGCCGGAGCCAGCGATACTCGCGAGCGACGACAAGAAAGACGAAATTACAACGACGGACGTTAAAGTGCTCGAGCAAGCTCTCGATTCGATTGGCAAAGTAAGATTTCCGTTTATGAGTAACGAATGTTTCTTTTTTTTTTTTTTTTTCTTCTTATTCTTCTTCTTCTTTCCGGTGCTCCGGACTTGATCGCTGAATAATTTGCAGGAAAAAAAGAAGATGTCGGTTGAGAAGGAAGAGCTGAAGGAACTCAAGGAAGAGATGGCAGAGTATCAGGAGGACATACAGGAGCTCGATCAGATGAAGGCCGAGGCAGGCGGACAATCCGACATTGAAGGTCTGAAGGTGTCGAAGGGCGCGAAGAGATTGTTCACCAAGGTCAACAAGATGATCGGAAAGATGGACGCTGTTCTTGCGGAGCTCGAACAATCCGAGAAGCAATACAAGAGGAAGATCGATGCTCTTGCACCGGAGGAGAAACCGGATATAAGGGCCGTCGAGGAATTGGTGCGAATAGACGAGCTCATCGCGGCTATAAAACAAATTCAGAGTGTACCCGATGATTTCCGGTTGAAACGGATGGCCGAGATTCTCGGACAGATCGACGACGACAGGGACGGTGCAATAAAGATCGAGGACGTTTTGAAGGTAGGGCCGATCAATGAGATTAGAATTTTAAATTCTTTATTTATTATTTACATTTGCATTATTTATTTATTTATTATTTACATTTGAGTTATTTATTTATTTATTATTTACATTTGAGTTATTTATTTATTTATTATTTACATTTGAATTATTTATTTATTTATTATTTACATCTGAATTGTTTATTTATTTATTATTTACATTTGCATTATTTATTTATTTATTATTTACATTTGAATTATTTATTTATTAATTATTTACATTTGCATTATTTATTTATTTATTATTTACATTTGCATTATTTATTTATTCATTATTTACATTTGAATTATTTATTTATTTATTATTTACATTTGCATTATTTATTTATTTATTATTTACATTTGAATTATTTATATATTTATTATTTACATTTGCATTATTTATTTATTCATTATTTACATTTGCATTATTTATTTATTCATTATTTACATTTGCATTATTTATTTATCCGTTATTTACATTTACATTATTTATTTATTTATTATTTACATTTGCATTATTTATTTATTTATTATTTACATTTGCATTATTTATTTATTTATTATTTACATTTGAATTATTTATTTATTGATTATTTACATTTGCATTATTTATTTATTCATTATTTACATTTGAATTATTTATTTATTTATTATTTACATTTGAATTATTTATTTATTCATTATTTACATTTGCATTATTTATTTATTTATTATTTACATTTGAATTATTTATTTATTTATTAATTACATTTGAATTATTTATTTATTTACATTGGATATTCGAGGGGTTCCGATATTTATGAGAATTCATTTGATTAGGTCGTCGAGCTCATTGGCAAGGAGGATGTAAAGCTGAGCAAGAAGCAAGTCAACGAGTTGATAGAGCTCATGGGTAAGGAAGAGGTGCTGGAGGTGGAGGATCAGATCAAGAAAGCATTGAAGAAGGAGAGCAAAGACGCGAAGGAGGAAAATGAGAATGTGAGAGCAGCGGCAGTGTCCACCGTACCCGCGACACCTGTCACGAAAGAGGGCGATCTCGGCAAGGAGGAGTTCGACGAAGAGACGAAATCAGCCAAGAAAAATGTCGCGGCATCGTCGTCGTCGTCGACGTCGTCGTCTTCTTCCTCAGCGATGAACAGCCGAGACGTATCTACGACGGTAGAGGATACGCCGATAGCACCGAGTGTTCCGCCCCCATCGAAAAAAGCCGAGGGATCCAAGCAGCTGTGATTCTCGCACAAAAAGTAAATTTAAAAACAGCTTAGTAAAATAATATTTTTTTTTTTTTTTTTTTACATTCATCTCTATGGGGTCCCGATTCAACGGACGCGGGACGCGTGTTTCGCGAATGAGTCGATATCACGCACGAACGTCGTCGTCGGTTGAAATGGGCTGTTTCTTCTTTGCGAAAGCCAATGCTAGGCATTTCTCAATTATTCATACGATGACAAAGACGCACCGTGAAAACCAAATGTGGGCAAAAATATTAATTGGGTAAAAAAAGATTTGAGGGAAAAAAAACAAAAAAAACATAAATATAAATATATATATACATAAATACGTAAACCGTAACGGGTACGAGAATTTTACGTGATTTGGTTGAACATTGGTGCGTAAGCTTGTCGCGGTAAAAAAAAAAAAATAATATTTTACAGAATCGAGTGAATTCGATAATTTGAATAACAATGTCCCCTTTATTTATGAAACCCCGGGAAACAAGAAAATAATCCTACGAGGCTGTGATGCATTTATCGGCATCGGAATTTACCGTCTTCATTTTTCTCGTGACATTTGCCAAGTGCTGGTCACGTACACACGTCACATTATGTTACTATATTTAAACTGTAATGCTTATTAATTTCAAATGAAAAAAAGAAAGAAAGAAAGAAACCGACCTGGCTTGATACCCTGGGGGGGATTACCATTCCATCTATCGAAAAAAATAAAAAAAAAAAAAAACGAAGCTTCAATGAACATTGCCGAGCATTTGTGGCCCGCAAAAAGTTTAATTCGTGAATTAAGTGCGTGAGTTATTGCGGGAGACGTACATGCACTTATTATAATAACGGCCTCGCGGGGTTGCGTGGGCGAGGCCTGATGTACAATTATACATAATTAATGCTTCATACATATATAAAAGAAATAATAAGATAAAATGGCTACTTGATGTATGTATCAAATACTGTTGTATAAAAAAAAAGAAGAAAAAAAAAAACAAACAAACAAACAAAACAAGGGAAAGAAAATGGTGTACAAGTTATTAAATTAATGCTTTTTTTTTTTCCAGGAGAAAATTGAAAGTAAAAAAAACCATTTGCACATTTGGGTTTTCAATTTTTTTTAGGATTTTATCATGGAATATACCGTAAAATGAAAATCAAACGGTAAAAATAATGTTTTTTTTTTTTAATAATTAATTAATAATTAAAAGTTCGAAAAATTAGATTTTTTTCATAATTCTTTGTGTACCAGGGATAGTTAAAATAATTTGTTGAAGCGTCTGCGTGAGGAAAAAGTCGTCGAGTTTGCCAGAAAAAAATGAAAGTGTCACAATGGAAAGAATCCTCTCTTGCGGGTTCCTTTATATATGAAACGATCTATCTGTTTATTCCTCAATGAGATAATTTGTATTTCGCGACGAGGGCTGTCCGGTGTGGTATAACGATTATTTATCTGGACAAACGCGAAATCTGGAATAAAAAATGTATAAATAAAAATAAAATATTACTCGACAATATGTACTTGAGGGTAATCGAGATCATAAAATCATACGCGACACACGTTTATTCTACGCGCTATGTTGGCAAAATATGAGTTACAAAAGGGCTGTGGAGATCCCAGCCCATACTTTTAACAAACAGGTCATATGTTCCAGGGATTAACAAAACGACCGCAAAATATATTTATAAATTAAAAAATAAAAAACGTATTAAAATTAATATTAAAAAAAAAACTCGTATAAGTTTCATCGATATTTAAAAGGTAGAACCAAATTTACAACGAAATAGTAACCCGCCTTTGATTTCTTGAAGACATTATTGCTGAGAGGTCTTTAAGAATTTTATGAAAAATTCTTCCTGAAATCTCATAAATCGAATGCGTCGGTTTTTGATTTTTTTTTGAAGATCTGAAAATTTTATTTAAGAGCGCGATTATAAATCAACATATTAAGATATTAACAGTGTTCGATTGGGCTAGGAAAGAAATTTATATTGCATAAATAAAAAGTACGTTTTTTGGATTTGGTGTGTACACATGCTCGGCAAGCAGCCGAGTGACCACGGATCAACTGACCACAGTGCCAACTGTACACCACACGGATAGAAAATTTATCAATGTATGCATACATACATTCATAAATTTTCTATCCGTGTGGTGTACAGTTGGCGCTGTGGTCAGTTGATCCGTGGTCACTCGGCTGCCTGCCCACATGCTCAGCGGTGCATGGATTAGTTCCAGCACTGACGCTAGATGGCTTTCAATGATGGCGCTTTCCGTAAACTGTTAGAGCTTAAACAGGTGACAGCTTTAGGTTTGTTCGTTTTAAAAACGACATAAACATATAATTTAAGGAGATTCGACGCATTCGAATTATTTCAGAGAACTTTTAGACGTCCTACTGAAATGTGTCAAGAACTCCATTCATTTCATCAGGTTGCTATATGTGACGAGCAACTATCTCTGCCGGGATTGGGTCGTCTCTATCTTTACATAAGACTGTTCTAAATTCAGCTAGTCGTCTATACTTGTAATTAATCGTGGAACAATATAATCATACATGAATTTATAATCGGAGGTTCGCTCTATCTCTACACTAGCCGAAATTATTGTGCTAGAAAACTGGCAAATTTCGTACCAAAAATCATGAACTAAAGGCTTTTCCATGTCCCTTATCAAAATGTACTGTTTGCTCGATTTGTTTGGAGAAAAAAAAAACTTGTATATGTACAAGTATAAACTATCCCGCGAAGACGAAAAATCAATGACGTCATCACTATTCGTTCGTCACGTTGGCATCGCGACTCGAGCGCCGCCATATCCGTCCCCCGCGGTGATGGAAAATGCATTATTTGCACGGGTACCATTATCGTAGTGTTACGGTCCTGCGGCCCCAAAGTCAGGAAGAAGGGAGGCGAGGCTCGGGCTTAGTGGCCCGCCATGTTTTTCACCAAGTGGGGTGTGTAGAAAAGGCCGGGGTGAAAAATCATCTCTCGGGATATGCAGGTATTTAAAATATTGTGTTATCGTCATTTGTATTACTTTACGCGAACTTGACACTCCGTTGTTGTCACGATTTTACGATAATTGGTCATCCGTGAAAATTCATTTGTTTCGCAACGTCACGGGACGTCCAGCAACGGGCGGGGTGGGGGCGTAGGGTTTTTCGTGCAGTGGCAAATATCGTATGACTCATGAACGAAAAAGCATTCGCGCAATCGACAAGGTTGTTTGCGCTGTCGTCCCGGTCATTAGGAAACTGCGAACAAACAAAATTCTCGAAATTTCGATTGAGTTCGTATCTGGATACGAGGATTTTTTTTTTTTCTTTTTCCCCCGTCACTGCGCGAATGTTGCGAAAAAGTGTTTTTGACAGAAACACGCGACGATGTCTCGTTTCACGATTGACGCAACGACGTCTCGATAACCATTGCGTTACTCTCAAATTGTGTCCGTAGCATTGCTCCGAATTTGTAGATTTTTCTCATAAAATTTTTTTTTTTTTTTTACCTCCAACGAACGTATAGTGGATCTCAGTGTGACGTTTATTGTACTCGCAACGCGACTCTCGAAATCCCATCTCGCTCCGTTTTACCATCCCTGTCTGCTGTCACATATACAATCCAATGGTGTGACAGCTGATTTCCTCAAGCTTTTCCATCCATTTGTGGATTCTCGCGATGATTCACGATCGTGCAATTACAATATATATATATACATTTTTATACAGCTTGCGTAATAGTTTTTTTCTTTCTCTTCCGTTGCATCCGTATTGTATGAATTTTTCGCATCGTTAGACTCTTTCATAGACTCTACTTCTTATGACCTCAATGGCTCCTTGTCGAAACGCAGAATCGTCGCAAGCTCAGAATCGAGCATGCGACGACGAGAAATCATATCGCTGTCATTCGACTCGATTTTTGCATCATTCTGATATTTCTCATTTCAAATTTATTCAAAACAAAAAAAAAAAAAACAAAAAAACAAACTCATACATACGTTTCAGAGTCAAAATGGGAAGGAGATTATATATGTCCTTCGCTAAGGCCTGCCATCCACGCAACGACGACACATCCACCACCCGTGGACCTGAAACCAACAAATATTGAACAAATAAAATAATCAAGAACCGAGAACGTCAAATAATTTGAAAAAAAAAAAACAAATATATATATATATATATATATATACATATATATATATATGTATATATAAAGAAAATAAAAAATAAGAATATTACAAAATCCTTTACTTACCGAAGATCAAGCGATAGTTTAACGAAACATTTCAAGTACCAAAGTAGAAAAGTATCGAACAAGCAAGAATTAAGGAAGTAAGCGACGGGGTGGTGGTTCCAGTGGAGTCAAAAAATTTTTTCAAGAAAGGACAATAAAACAAATAAATCGTAACAAAGTAAGTACGGGAGAGTTAACGCTTTGGGGGGGAGGGGGGGGGGGGGAGAGAACCAAGCGATACAGGGAATAAATGGAGAAATATCATTATTGTTAAAATCATGATGTTTGTTCGACAGAAGAGAGATGATCACCCCAGAGACAGCGAAGTTTGTGAGAGTTCATGGGTCAAGGCGAAGATCGGCCAAGAGGGAATGAGGAATCCAGCGCTACATCTGGTCGGGATAGCGGCGTCCCCCGGAGGAGGCGGGGTTTTCGGCACAAGGGCCGAGGAGGAGTTGCGCCTGTGGCTCGAATCGCGCTTGGACGCATTGGGAATTGACCCAGTAGCGTACTCGCGCTTCGTTCTGAGCCTTCTGCGTCGCCCCGACTCGGCCCTGAGTCCTCATACCGAGGCTGTGGGTAACAGCCGCGGCGGAGGACGACGCGCTCGTCTGCGTCCCAGAACGCGACTGCCCCTGCAGGGAAACCGCGAGCAGAGACGCGCCGTTGTGCAATGTCTCACCAGTGCAGCTGACCAGGTAATCTTCGCAATATTTCAATGATGTACCGGCCATACGTTCGTATCCGGAATTTAGCGAATATTTAAAAATTATTTCTCGTTTTTGTAATTTAATTCTTTTTTTCTTTTTTTCTTTGGAAAATCTTTAATAACCGTTAGGTTCTAATATTATACACGGTTTACTTTACATATATTTACGTTATTATGTTAGATATTTTGGTATCTTAATGATAATTCTTAATAATAATAACATTATAATTCCTCTGAAATAGGATTTTCGATAAACTTTCCAGTTTAAATAGTAATTGAACATAAAGACCGAAAAAAAAAATAGACCGAACGGAGAATAATTAATATAGGTAGTTAAAGTTGAGTTAAAAAATAGTTTTTTTTTTTTTTTTCTTAAAAAATGGACATCACCGTATGACGAATACAGCTTTAAGTCGTCTGGTGTAGAGGCCTAAAAGAAGGTGATTTTTGGTGATTCTTTTTTATAAGGAAAGAAAAAACGGATCTTCTTGAAAATTTTATTGTACTTTAACACACATTTGAAGAGTATAAAAAAAATTTTTTTTATTAACTAATTGTCGCAAAATGGAGGAATATTAGATTGATCATAGAAGCGTCTCGCCGCTGGAGTCTCGAACTGGCGGGAAAGATGGTGCGCTTAATTCTTGTCTGGAACGCAAAAATCACAATTATTTTTAACTGACATATATTTTTATTGTCGGTGAATTAACAAAAATCGTGTAACCATTTTAATTTTTGAGCTTGAACAAAAAAGTGACGATTTTAACAATTTTTTTTTTCTTCGTGCAATAAAAATAGTATAAAATGACTTTTTTATGAATGCTTTTAGTTAATTCAGGATGGTTTTTAATAATCTCGAGAATGAACTTTGGTTTGGTTCGATAGGTCAAATAGTTTTTTTGCTATTATCAATTATTTGATAAAAAAATTTTTTTATACTCTTCATATGTGCGTTAAAGTACAATAAAATTTTCAAAAAGGTCCGTTGTTTCTTTCCTTATAAAAAAAAATCACCAAAAATCACCTTTTTTTAGGCCTCTACATCAGACGACTGCCTTAAACCTGGAATAGCGATCTGGAGCTTTTCGCGTTTATGTTGTTTTACTTATCCAATTTATGTTCCTCAAATTTGGATGAAAACAATAAATATTGAGGCATCATTTTTACGTGAAAATGATATCTAATCGTTTGGAACGTGTATCTATAGGACATAAATTTTCTCGCATTTTCCAATTTTTTTTCGTCCTATTTATTAAAAAAAAAAAGAAAATGTTTTTTTCTGTACAGTATGTTTTAATAAACGAGCATTTTCCGATAAATTGTAACATTGTCGCAATAAATATAATTATCCAGTAGAATATAAAGTACAATGTTCGCTATTGGAGTACTCCGAACGAATAAAATTTCCAACGATTGAACGGCAAACGATAGAAGCCTTGGATGATTTTTTTTTATATCTAGTAGTTTTTATTTTTTTGAATTCGCTGAGCGCCAAAAAACTTTAGGATGTCCATTCTTGGATAAGATTAATAGGGCTGAGAGAGAGAGAGTGAGAGAGATAATCTGTCCAAAGATTAAAGAGATTCATGGAGCGGACAATGAAAGTTCGTGACTCATCGAGTGATGTATAATTCTTCAAACGAAAATTTCACTCTCGCATTATGTCAATGAAACAATAATGAACCAACGATGTTTCAGAAGTGCGGAGTGGAATCATTGGTCGATGAATTGTGCGCCAAGCTCAGAGACCTGGAGGGGGTCGACTCTAATAATGACAAAGACGAGTGTAGAAAAACGGATGGTGAACCAAAGACATCATTAGAGCCGCTTACCCCGCGAGACAGAGCTCTCAGATACTACGCCGCGTTTCCAGCCTTACAGCCTGCCACCCCGAAGAAGTCGGTCCACAGGAAGGACAAAAATTTCGGCAATACCAACAACAACAACAATAATATAAAAAATCACGGATCAAGTAACATCAATAAAAACGTAAACAACAATAGGGCTCGTCAGAAGAAAAGCAAAATGTCTATTGTGAGTGAAAGTTTTTTTTTTTTTTTTTTGTATAAAAACGAGAAATCTCGAAATCTCGTAATGAGGCGTGATTTTTTGTTTGAAATTTTTTTGTTTTTTTTTTTTCAGCAGACCATCGAAACTCGCCGATCAGAGGACAAGGAGACCTATGGTTTCGCCAAATCGATGGAACGTGAGCGTGAAAAAGAGCGCGAATTGGAGCTCGATCAGCTGCGCTTGGCGCAGCTTCAGGCAAAGTTCGACGAGAGCCTCGAGGCACTTTGGGACACGGGATCGGGCAACGGTCAGGACAAGGCTTCCATTTGGGCTGCACCCTCGCTTTCTATTCCCTCCGGTCCGTTATGGCCCGTGGACAACGGAGAGATATCCTTGACACTTCCGATCTCCGATTGTGTATCCACCGCCGACACGCCTTATCAAGAATCTATCGTAGACGACTCGCCGATCATACCGTGGGACATTGATTTGATTGGCGTTGAGAAATACGTTAACGAGAGCAATGGCAAAGACGGAACAGCAGGTTGGTTAAAACTATTTTTTTTTTTTTTTTTTTTTCTCAAGATGCTCCGTGTCACGAAGAAATTTCTGAATTTGAAATATTTTTTGATATTCGAGTACATTCGAGTTTATTTCGGTTCAAGGGGAGCAAGTACTTTGGGAGACCGAAAATTAGGTGATTTTTGGGATTTTTTTTTTTATGCGAAAAAAGAAAAAACGGAAATTTTCCAAACTCTGACAATAATTTATTCATGTTTCCCATCTCTGGTAATTTTTTCAATTTATTCAATGCATTAATTAAGGTGTGATAGGCCGTGTCCCTTGGCGTGTACTCATCCTTGTTGTCGATTTGCGGGAATTTTGCAGCTCGCAATTCGCATCTAAAATCACAAAAAAAAAAAATTGAAAATTGAATCTTCGAACGTGTTTGAAAAAAATATCGATTTATAGCATATTTTTTTTTTTTACGGCATTTTGCAATAATAAATATTTTTTAAACAATCTAATCTTTACAACTTTAGGTTCATGTTTCAATAAATCATATTATGCAAACGTTTTTCAATTTCGAAGATGATTGATTATTTATTTTTTGAATTATGATTCCCGCAAATTGAAAAAATATCGTTTCGAGACGAACACATTTAAAGTTTCACAAATGCTTGGGGGGCCGAGCGGAAAAGGCGTTACAATTTTTATACATACCGTTGGAAGGAATCCGAATACCGTTTTCATATTTTCAGGATGTATTCTTGAGATATTTTGCTAACGGTTTGTAAAATTTGAAAAATTGATTTTTTCAAGCATCTAAAGTGGTTGCTCCCTTTAAGGCAGTATCCTGATTTGGAGGGCTAAAAAAAGGTGGTTTTTGGCGATATTTTTTCTTTTGTAAGGAGAGAAACGACGAAGCTTCTTCAATTTTTGATTGTGTTTTTACACACATTTTAAAGGAAAAAAAAAACATTTTATTCACAAATTGTTGTAACATGGCGGAGTTATTAGCTGACCATTGAAGTGGCAATTCTTATCTGATACGTAAAACCCAAAATTATTTTCAATTCACATTATATATTTATAATCTATGAACTACAAAAATTCAGAAAAAAAAACCGTGAAATGATATCAATTTTCGAGCTCGAACGAAAAAAATGACTAATTTTACCAACATATCTTTTCTTTATTCGTGCAACGAAAATGGTATAAAATGACTTTTTTCCCCCCAATGTTCTTAGTTCATTCAGGATACTTTTCAATATTCTGGTGAATGAACTTTTTTGCCATCACACCCGCCAATTTGGGAAAAAGTCACAAAAACGAGGTTTGAGAAAACGCGATTTCCGCATATATCATATGAAATGCTAACGTCTAAACGTCGTCGAATAAAAATCTAAAAAAAAAAATCACAAATATTCCCGACAAGTAACAGAAAGTTTTCACAAAGTTTAAACTAATTCTGAGAGGGTCAGGCTTTTGGTCAGGTCGATTTGACGTGGAATTCCCCATATATATATATATATATTAGGGTGTGCGGAAAAAAAACAATTTTTTTTTCGGTTGCATCCACCAAAAAAAGTTGAAGTAAGGTAAAAAAAGAAGAATCCTAAAAGGGAGGTCAAAAAAAAAAATTATTTCGAACGGCGCATTGCATTTGAATATTTTCCATAAGAATAACACAGGAAAATATTGGGATTTCTGAATGTCGTAGTGCAACTCGTCAGAAAAAAATCACACAAAGATGTCATTAACATATTCTCATGGAGAATCGAATTCCCTACAAAAAAAGTTCTTACGAAAAATTAGCTCAGAACAACCGTTCAAGTGGAATATAACGCGAATGAATATAGTGGAAATAATGCTGTCTGAAATTGAATTGATAGGAAAAAAAATAATTCAAAAGGCTGTAAAAATCGAATTTTTCGCTTTACGAAAAAACTTTTCGGGGGTTTTTTGTAGAGAATGTTCTGCTCTAACAACGTCGCTTTGATAGAAGCATATAACGGTTCATTAACAAAAAACGCAGAGCAGCTACAATATTTATTGGGCATAGTGCAAAATTATCAATAGAAATACCCTAATTGCAACAAACAGACTCTTAAAAAAAGAAACGATGATTATTAAGCATTATAATGTTAAAAAAATCTATTCTATCTTATTAAACCAAATCCATTGAATAAAGCTTTTCTAAACACGATCAATGATGAACGTCGTTTCTTTTATATTTCTTGTTGTGCTTGATTTTTTTTTTTGTATAAGAGAAATATTTTGAGAACAATTTCATGCAAGTATGTTAGAGCAGAACATTCTCTACAAAAAACCCCCAAAAAGTTATTTCGTAAAGCAAAAAATTCGATTTTTACAGCCTTTTGAATTATTTTTTTTCCTATCAATTCAATTTCAGACAGCGTTATTTCCACTATATTCATTCGCGTTATATTCCACTTGAACGGTTGTTCCGAGCTAATTTTTCGTAAGAACTTTTTTTGTAGGGAATTCGATTCTCCATGAGAATATGCTAATGACATCTTTGTGTGATTTTTTTCTGACGAGTTGCACTACGACATTCAGAAATCCCAATATTTTCCTGTGTTATTCTTATGGAAAATATTCAAATGCAATGCGCCGTTCGAAATAATTTTTTTTTGGCCTCACGTTTTCGGATTCTTCTTTTTTTACCTTACTTCAACTTTTTTTGGTGGATGCAACCGAAAAAAAAAAATTTTTTTTTTTCCGCACACCCTAATATATATATATATCTATTTCGTATAGAGGGAAAATTTGATAAAAGTTTATTTACTTTTTTCATGATTTTAATTTTGTCGCAGAGTACAAATTGAATTGGTCCGATTACATCGGTGACGGTACATGGTGTTGGAAGGGCCTCGGTAGCAATCTTGTAAATTCGAGCAATAGTCCGGCGATCGGTAGCGGTTTCTTTCCGGTTGTGCCGCGAAAGACTCCGATAGGCACGAGAAAGGAGTCATCCTCGAATCCGAAGGTAGCGAATCATCTTGAGGAGGAGGAGAAGGAGGAGGAGGAGGAGGAAGAAGATTTATTGACCTCGGCGCGTACGCACTTTCGTCCTATAAAGGACGGTGGTAATTGGGCCGATGGTACGACATTTCCCGTGAACAACAGCGTCGAGCGCGTGGCGTATCGTCGCTCGGATTCGGGAAATTTGCTCTATCTTCCCGGCGGTGAGAGCCCTTACATGGAGTATCGCGAGAATCGCTCGCCAATTACAGTCGCAACGACGAATCTAACGCTCAAGTTTCGCGTTCGCCAATGCGACAAATGCGTCCAGACCGAGCCCGTACGATCGCCGATAAAACGACGTATTCTCGCTGAGGAGGATCGATTTTATTATTCAACGATCGACGACACCGACGAAACGATCGTGCGCGATTGCAACGACGCGGAAAAGGATTGCTTCAATCTGGATCAACTGGCCTGGATCAAGCCCGGCCTTCCGTTGATCAATGATAGAAAAAGGTGACTCGATCGTTTCGTACCTTTTTTTTTTTCTCTCTCTCTCTCTCTCTCTCTCTCTGTTTATTTTGTTTGTTTGCTCATCTTATTTTTTTCAGTCCTCAAAATTTTCACAATTATAAAAAAAAAATATATATATATATACATGCATACATGTATTTAAATAATTTTAACTCGTTACAGGAGACACAGTAGCAGCTTGAAATGTCGGCCGCTGGCGGCTTTGCGACCGTTGACCTTGTAAAGCCGGCTAATACGAGCTACAGCTCGATCGAGCGATTGGCAAGTTGGGTTTTAGCCTGTTATTATTTCGAGAAAAGAGAAAAGATAAGGAAGAAGAAGAAGAAGAAGAAGAAGAAGAAGAAGAAGAAGAAGAAGAAGAAGAAGAAATTTAAAAACAAACAATCATAGATTGATTGGAGGTAACGACGGAGAAGTCGAAAAAAAAACAAAACAAAACAAAAAAAAAATAAATACTGTAACGTAAGACAGGGGGGTCCCTCTTGGCATGTGGAATTTGTTATGCATGAACCCAAGGAGGCACGGCTATCCCCCTTGCCACTTGTAGGAACCGGCAATTAAAAAAAAAAAAAAAAACAAAACAAAACAAAACAAAAAATTATAAGAAAAAGGAAAAAAAAAACGGAATCGCGAGATTATGAATGAAACAGATAACAACAGTTTATTTAGAGAATTTAATTATTATTAATCTTCCCCCGAGATTGAAAGAAAAAGGGAGAGAAAAGAACGAAAAAAAAAAAGTTATATACCTCGTGCCTCGTTTCAAACGACGAGGCAGCAATGAATTAGTACGAGTTATTGAATTTTTGGTTGATTAATTTATGATTTGTTAGTGTTTTTCCTTTTTTTTTTTCGTTAATCATACGAAAGCGACGAAATTTATCCGTTATTGTATGTATATTTACATATATATATATATATATATATATATATATATATGTAATACAAGTACAGTTTTTTTTTCTCCCGTTTTTGCACCCCGTATATGAAAGATTATTGGAAAGTACCTGAGCGTGACGCTTAATTATTTATCTCTGTTGCAAGAGTATTGAAAAAATAAAAAAAAAAACGAAGGCGAAGTAAAATTCGAGAATTGTAAGGGCACAGATTTGTCGATAAGTTGTTTTGGTCTCTCGAGCTCGTCGCGTATCAATTCTCCACGTTGTATCGACAAGAACAAGAATAAGAACGATTGGAGGAAAAAAAAAACTAAATATTTGTTACGGGGATCGTGATCGACGAGCGGAGAGATCATGCGATGATCGAGAATTACGAGAAAAAAAAAAAAAAAAAATGTTCAAAGAGCCGCGCGTCACGACCGGGACAAAAGGGCGACCGAAGTGCTGTTGTATTTTTTTGTTTTTTTTTTTTTCTTCGTAATTATTAACGAATTATCATAATCGTATTTCGTAATTATAATTTAATTCCCTAGGACATTAACACGTTCCTTCCCGTATCCCCCCTCCAAAAAAAAAAAAAAAACAACAAAACGAACAAACAATCCTGCTATTTCCTCAACAACCCAAATTCTCCTCTCTCACACACACAAACAGATCCTCGTCCCAAAAAGTCTCCATTCCTTGTCCAACCGCCTGCAGACACCGATCCCAAAGGAAACCAAGTAACTCGAAACGTGCATATATAAAAGTGTATTCGTAAAAGTACGTACCTCCGATGGGGAGGTACGAAAAAAAAAAAGGAAAAAGGAAAAAGGAAAAACAAGCGAGAGCGAGAGATGATGAGTTCCATCGGTTAATGAGCAAACGCTTTCTCGCGAGAGACCGCCGAAATATTCGTGTTACCGTGGAGAGATATTAACACACACTTTGTCGACCTGCTCCCTTTGTACTGCTACATAAAAAATGAAAAAAAAAAAAAGAAAAACAACGTGAGATTGATAGAAAAAATCATGGGATATCGATTGGGCGAATAAAAAAAAAAACGAGGCAAAGACAGACAGAAGAGAGGATGAGAGTATGAGATAACGAATGTGTAAGCAATTGGGAGCAATGAAATAAAAGTGATGCAGACAGAGTCAATGGTGTTGTTTATTTTATTGACTTATCGCCTGCACTCGCACGCGTTAGGTGGTCGCCAGCGCTTTTTCAGGATCTCATCGCACAATTGATACATTATATATGATTTTTTTTTTTTAATATTCACACATGTACATAAATTTTTTAATCAATATTTTTCATATTTCTAGGATATTTCATTTCTTCCATTGGACTATGTATACGTTTACAGTGGAAGTTATATCGTTGGTTGACGAGTCGCAAAATGTCTTTCAGCCGAGTGAGCATTATACACGCGTGAGAGAATATATTCAGTCATGGAGGGTGTTAAACAGCGATATCACAACATCGAATGTAAGTCGAAGAGACTATTTTTTGATTTTTTTTTCCACCGTTACATCAATCGTGACTATTTGAGGGAACGATCGCAAACCCTTTGACATTCGAGAGACGCTAGCATATTCGCAGAACTCGAATTTTTTTCAATTATTACACGACCCGTGGCTCCTTATCATCATTTATGCTACAATCGTTTTCGCAATTGCTTTCTTTTTCAGGCTGTGTGTGTGTGCACGGCTGTTCATTCAGTATCTCGCTCGAAACGGCTTGGACGATTCAAAGGCCGGTGTTTTAGCGGGCTTGAGGGTAAATCTTACCGGTTTTATGTGGCTCGATGGATTTTTGGGATTAGCATTGCGAGTCGATTGATTATTGTTGTGCCTTGGACGATAACGATACCACCAGTACTCGAACGCAAGTGTGACACACGCAAGACCAATACCAACGAATATGACGATGAATACACCACCGATATTCTGTATACTTATACCATCGCTCTGATCGTCCTCCTTCTCGCAAATCTTTCTCATCGGATTCTCGGTCCACCATTTGTTCTTCAATTTCTCCAATCTACGCTGATTCAACAATTGAAGAATCCTGGGAGAGGGAGAGGAGGGAAATATAGATACATTAGGCCGGGTTTTTTTTTAAACTTTTTTTTTCTTACGTACACCCTTAAAAAAGTTAGCTTTTAGCCTCAAACGAAGTCTCGTGAAACCGGAACTCGGTAGCTTAATTCTAAAAGATGACTCATCCGGTTTGAATTTTTCAAACGCTCTGATCGAAATGTCTCGACGACTATACAAGTTAGGACGCTGTTTTTGGTTTTATTTTGTAGATAATCAAATTTTCTTTAAAAAAGGTCATGACTACTATATACCCGAATGTTCATCTTAAACTCGACACGACCGTTTAAAATTGCATTCATTGAATAAATGAATGCAGATGCTTATTATCTTGTAAATTTTGATTTCATCCGTGTTCTAAGCTGATACAAATTATGTCACGCAAACTATTTCATGGAAAATTAAATTATCTATGCAATATGTCTCGTCATTTTTTCTCTATTTTTTACCGCTCACTGTACAGTTCAAAATAAAAATGTAAAAATTGATAAATTCCTCGATAGGAGAATTTTTCCATTTTAGCACACAGAAACTTTTCTAATTAATTTGAGTTTCACTATTTTGAAACGCAGTGAAACAGACATAGAAGTAGGCTATCGGAGAATAATCCCTTTCTATAACTGAATAATAAAACTTTACCATCAGCGCAACTTTACGATGTATTGCTGGTAAATGAAAATTTTAAATTTTCGCACCCTACGGCTACGCCGCGTGATCGATAATTTTTTCACTACTTCTCCCTGTACCCGGAGAGGAGTCGCGTTGGTCCAAGAATACAATGCTCTGTTAACTAAAAATGAGGAACAAAAGCAGTTCGTCGTGCAAGTCGTTTAAAATCATCGCAAAAAATTTTCGAATTGTATTAAAACGAATTTCTATGAATAAAATTTGGAGCAATTTAAAATGATAACCTCATTTTTTCAATTTTTATTTCAAACTATACTGCAAGCAGTAGAAGATACACAGATAATCGTAACACGTATCGCGTAAATAATTGAATTTTCTATGAAATAGTTTGCGTGACACAATTTCTATCAGCTTGGAACACGGGTGAGAAAAAAAATTTACAAGGTAACAAGGATCATCATTCGTTTATTCAACGCACTCAACTTTAAACGTTCGTATCGAATACAAGATTAATATTTGGGTGTATAGTAGTCTCGACCTTTTTTTATGGAAAATTTGATTATCTACAAAATAAAACCAAAAAAAGCTTCCCAACTTGTATAGTTTTAGAGATATTTTGACTAAAAACTAAGTTTTTGAAGGGTACGTACTACGTATGGAGAAAAATAAAATATTTAAAAAAACCGAGTAGATACAGAGATTTTCTACATAATTCACGTGGCAAAGGCCTGAAGGTTCATCGGTGAAAATGGGTACATTGTCGTGAAATATTCGAGGATGAATTATCGTGCAATGGTCTGGAATAATTTTTCGTCTGTGTAAATTTCGTGAAAATTGGTTTATACTTGAGTCAGATATATTCTGACTCAAGTATAATTCTTATTCAACTATAATTCAGGTATATTCAGACTCTAGTATTATTTTTGCTTGAAAGCATGAAAAATGCACTTGTCCCAAGCACAAATATTATTCAAGTCAGGAGTATATATTATACTCCAAAATGTAAATTCTCGGTTTTGATCTAGAAATTTATTGTATTTGTGATGAAATTAATTATAAATTATCCTTGCACTAAAAATTTTTATTCTTCGGCCAAGAATGCTTTATTGCTCAAAACAAAACAAAAAAACAACAAAAAAGAGACGAGCGTGAGAATATTCTTGGCCGAAAAATTCTTTTTTTCAATCTGATACAATTATTTTTATCTGGAATTTGGTCAAGGACATAAATATGTGCATGAAGAGCCGATTAATTCAGCACAGATTCTTCAACTTTGAATAATGTATAAATTGTCAATATTCTCTCAAACTACCCATTCACTGATTTATATTCAGACCTTTGGGGGGGGGGGGGGGGGGGATTAAAATCGAGTGACTTGCATACATTTTTTTTTAATTTTATTTTAAAATAGATAAAAATCAAATTGTTCTACGAACGCGTTGTTCAGCTGATCCTTGAGAGGTGAGCCCTGCTGAACGGCGATTGCGTATGGTTTTCTCGAGAATTCATCGCCAACCATAACGAGATCGCAATTCGTCAACGACAAATATCTAATGTCAGTTGCATCGCCGATAAAGGCAAACTCGTTTTTCGTGCTCGTGTTGAATCGTTTCACGCGATCCAGTGCTTCCTTAAGATCAACGGGAAATCTCGCTTCCTTCATCGCTTGAAACATCTTTGTATATTTATCGCTAACCGGATAATCCCATACGGCGAGCTTGGCTCTCTCGACATCGGACAGACTGTCGTTCAGGCTCATTTCTTTCCATATACTGTCGTGAAACGTCAATTCGACCATAAATCATGCAAGTCGATTATGCGGATCGATCGATCGTGTCAGTGAAAAGTTATCTCAGAGTCAATCAGTTTACTCAAGTTTATACACGTATAAGGCTTGGGGAGAAAAAAAAAAAAAATATATGTATATATGGGCAAAAATGCCAATTAAGGACCTCGGATCATGCTTTACTACCTGCAATTACTTTGTAACTTACACATTTTGTGATCTATATTGAAATACAAGTCCCCAAATTTTTTCAGATTTTTTCTCAGCTTATACTGGTTGCTAAAACAAAAAAGTCGTGAATTATCCCATAATTCACGACTTTTTTGTTTTTTTTTTTCATCAATTTTTCTTTATATTTTTGTCCAGCTAGAGAATTCGATAAAAATATGTTTTTTAATGCAAAAAATGTCAACATTGAGAAAAAAATATTAGTTTTTTTTTTTACGCGCCTATATATAATAGTTGAAATTGACTTTTGACTAAAAAGCTAATTTTATGACGTTGCCCATTTTTTGAAAATTTTTTCAATATTTTTTTCGTAAAGCTAAGAAAGTTTTACAAAAAATTTTGTCAAAATCACAATGGTTTCTCTGCAAGAACTCTTGGAATATAATAATTAAGAACAAAAGTGGTCCAATACTCAAGTTGTGTGCAACGTTTGCTCGCGTTTGCTGCGATAGTTTTCGAGGTATAAACGGTTGAATTTTGCAAACGCCAGGACATTTTTTTTTTCTAATTAGGATTTATCGACGTTTCGGGACACTTTGGTATTAAATTGGGACACATTGGTATTAAAATCTCGAAATTTGTTTTTTTTTTCACCATCACAACGCTGCCTCAATGAGGAAATAAAAATAAATAAATAATTAATGAAAAGCGTGCAAATTGGAAACTTGCACGTTGCTTTCTCATCATTAAAAAGCTACGTTAATGAGGAGATGGCTTTCGTAATTATGAGAAGGCTTCATAACGAGGAAGCAAAATGTGTAACTTTTTAATTTACACGCTTGTCTATTTAAATTCGATTTGTTCTTGCGAAATTTAATATCCTGTCTCCTAACGTACTTGTATAATTTTTTTTTGGGTCAATAATCTTAAATATGCAACAGTTAGAGCCAATGATCACAGATATTTTTCGCAAATTTCATCAAATCCAAATCCCTCGGGTGACTCTTGCCAGATTTAATACCAAGCATCCTCATCCCTTAGCCTATTTCGAAAAAAAAATTTCGCTCGATATTTCCAAATTTCCGAAAGTTACGGCATTTTTCGAAAATTTCGAAATTTTTAAAAATTTGAACCTCTCAAGCGATCCTCGGCAAATTCAATACCGAAAATCCTTGTCTCCTGGCTTATTAGCACAAAAAAAATGTTACTTCAACAAAATTTCAAAAATTTCAAAATAACAAAATTTATAATTTTTGAGGAATTTTCACGACAATCGCAGCAAAAGAAGGGTCTGCACTATTTTAGTTGTCCCAGTCACTTACACCTCTGTAAACTTTTACATTACTTACACGGGGTCACTCTGACCCCCAGCCAACTTTGCACCGTTGTCACACAAATTCTATTCGAATTTCCGGCATGAAAAAAATTCTGGAATGAACTTTAACATCTCAAAAATCGATTCTCATTGTTCATTTGAGAAGAAATTCAATTCGAGCGTTGTAAAAAATTTTTAAAGCGAAGAAGTAAAAAAAAAAGTCAGTTATTGTTTCACTGAAAGACATAACTTTTGTAATTTTTGATATTTTTTACTGAAATTTTATTTGGATATTCTTGAGGTACTGTAATTTAAGAAAAAAAAACTTCAGTTCATGGCATTCAAAAAAAATATAATTAGCTGCCCAAACCAAAACGAGATACTTTGATCACAAAACTTTAACGCACCCAACGTACAGTTCATACTTTTAACTGGTAAGAATCGGCGCTGCAGGTTCAGATTCGAGAACCTTTCCTTCGAAATTTTGAACCAAAGTCGTTGTTGGGGTGGTCGAGAACCCATGTGAGTGACTACGGTTAAATCGTTATCAAGAGTTATGGAGGTTTGAATTTCGCAAGCCCAACACACACACACACACACACACATATACGCCTGAAATTTTTTTTATAAATTGTGATTTTTAGACATTTTGACACATTTGAAAATCGTTAATATTTCTTTTTTTTTTTTTTTTTCACGAAAACATGATGTATGTATGTAGTCTTTTTTAATCGCCTCAGGCGAATATCACCGAAACGCGAAGAGATACGAAAAAAAATGTTCACACAAAACTTGAAGGGTTTCGAGGGGGAAAGATAATTCTGCTATATGCGCTGAATTTCGGAACGTACTACCACTCCTGAGATATCGAGGGTAACTTCCGATTTTGAATTTGGGAAGACGTGTTCCGAATATGACCAGCTATGATAGCGTAATTTTCAAAACAAGTTGAAACAAAAAAAAAAATTTCATTACCCAGTTCAAAAATTATTCAGCGAAATTCGGATAATTTAATGTCCATCGTACCTCACCATTGCTGAAAAATTTTCTTAAAAATTCATACGCAATCGAATATTAATACTCTGCAATCGCTCGAGTTCAACTGAAACCCAAAGAATTGCTGAACAATATTCTGCAGTATTCGTTACGTGTTTTGGTAAACAAATCGCTTATTCAACGATCGAACGGTTGATTATATTTGCGTTTGGATCTTGAATATCGAACTTTATCATTTTGAATTTGCAAGAAAATTCTTCAGCAATGGTGAGGCATACGATGGACGTTAAATTATTCCGAATTTCGCTGAATATAACTTTTGAACTGGGTAATGAAATTTTTTATTTTGTTTCAACTTGTTTTTAATTACGCTATCAGCTGGTCATATATTCGGAATACGAATTTTGTACAGGGAAGATCTTCCCCCTATTCAAAATTCGAAGTTATCCTCGATATCTCAGGAGTGCTACGTTCCAGAACCCGGCGCATAAAAGAATTATCTTTTCCCCTCGAAGCCCTTCAGGATTTCTATAATTTTTTTTTTTTTTTTTTTTTTCGCATCTCTTCGCGGCTTCGGAGATATTCGCCTCCGCGGGGCAATTATAAAAGACAATCCCGTATGTCGCCAAGTATATTCAATAATGACACTGGATAAATTTTTTTTTACGCGCTTATATATACTCACTCGTAAAAGCGCGTCTCTATGGCAGCCATCCTCTCGAAATAGACGTACGCCTCGGACTTGTCGATCGGAGCATACTGAATCTTGTACTGTTTGCTGAGATCGTCGAGGGACTCGACCGGTGTTTCGAGCCGCGATACCGTGAGAAATGCAGCGAGATTCGCGGTATAAGATGCTATTATGATAAATCCAAAGAGCCACCATGTCGCGGCGACGAGGCGTCCCGAGAGATTTTTCGGTGCTTCGCCACCGCCCTGTGGCGTCAGGGAAGTCATGCAGAACCATAGGCACTCCTTGAGACTGAATTCACGCTTGTCATCGTCGTTGCGATACTTTTCACGATTATTCTGATAGCTGTAGGGTGACCAACGATCGAAGAGCCACATGAGCAGGCTCGTGAAGAAATATGAGCCGAGTATGCATAGCCAGACGTCGCTCTCGAGTACGGTGAGAAATTTGAACAGGGACGTTGGACTTTTGGGTTTTTGCATGAGTATCGAGATACCAACGAGATCGTAATACGGGACCGTGAAATCAACGACGTTCTCCCTTTCGGCCATTACCGACAATGAACCAAGGGCTATGTCAGCGTGCTTGTCCTTAAGCTCTTTTATCATACCGTTCCAATTACCCTCGTCGTCCATCGAGCCAAATTTATTGTCCGCCGAAAAACGTATCTCATACGTGAAATTCAATATTTCGCTTATGTCATTGATCAAATCAATGCAATAACCGGACCACTTATCATTCTCCGGGTCGTACATAACGAAGGGTGCTTTCTCGACCGTCACGATTCGATAACTCGTCACGGCTGTGTGATTCCTTATTATCGTTTCGTTAGGTATCTTTACGAATACAGAGAGAAACGAGAAAGAAAAAAAAAACCAATTGAATTTCAGCCATGCCGAATGATCAGTTCGATTTTTTTCACGATAATTCCGTAAGAACCGACGAAAAAAAAAATGGGGATTTAGATTTTTCAGAAAAAAAAAAACAAGATTGTTCTTTTTGTTGTCGATCGACTAGAAGAGACCAACGACTCGAGCCAAAGTTCCATGATAAACGGAGCTCTTGAGTTTTTAATTGATTCGCTTTGGCCTGCAATTTTCAGCAATCATTTTTCCGGATGAACCGCGGGAAGATGAAAAACGGGAAAAAAAAATTTATCCAACGTTATCGGTCTTCTGATCGCCCGACGTAATTTTTTTTATTTAAAAAAAAAAAATCACTCACTTCTCCCAACCCGATATAGCAGTCACCGTACTCGATCGAATTCATCAATTTGTACTACATTCCCAATCGAATTTTTGAAAATACATACAAGATTTACCGAATAAGGAATAAATATTGGAAAAAAATTTCTTCATTTAATACTGCAGTTATCTCTTCTGCTCAATCGTTTATTCGACGCGTCCTCAAGTGATACGAACGAGGAATCAAGTAGTACGACCGTTATTTGGGCAGCCGGAGCTTTTATCCCGCGTTCCCGTGCGAATACAACAGAGACAAAAATAAAAAGAATGAGAAAACTTTGAATGCATTACACCCCGAGCAGAAACTCATTCAGGCTGCCTGATGATTCATCAGGGCCTGATCAGGTATCAATAAGGGGTGCCTGATCCGGCGTGCCTTATTAATGCCAGATAAGGGCCTGATTAGGTACCAATAAGGCGTGCCTGATCCGGCGTGCCTAATTTGTGCCAGATAAGGGCCTTAATAGGTATGAATAAGGCGTGCCTAATCCGGCGTGCCTTATTTATGTCAAATATGGACCTGATCAGGTATTAAGAAGACACGCCTGATCTGGCGTGCCTTATTTGTGTCAGATAAGGGCCTGAGCAGGTATGAATAAGGCGTGCCTGATCCGGCGTGCCTTATTTATGTCAAATATGGACCTGATCAGGTAAAAGGCACGCCTGATCTGGCGTGCCTTATTTGTGTCAGATAAGGGCCTGATCAGGTATGAATAAGGCGTGTCTGATCCGGCGTGCCTTATTTATGTCAAATATGGACCTTATCAGGTATTAAGAAGGCGTGCCTAATCTGGCGTGCCTTATTTGTGTCAGATAAGGGCCTGAGAAGGTATGAATAAGGCGTGCCTGATCCGGCGTGCCTTATTTATGTCAAATATGGACCTGATCAGGTATTAAGAAGGCGTGCCTGATCTGGCGTGCCTTATTTGTGTCAGATAAGGGCCTGATCACGTATCGATAATGCATGCCTGATCCGTAGTGCCTTATTTATGTCAACAATTACTGTGTATTATTGTGTTTACGCAGTCACGTTGTTCTATCCAGCCCGTTGAGACAGCGGCTTTTCATCAGAACTCATATACTAATGTCATTTAAATACAAGAAAATAATAAGGAACTAATAGCGTAGTGGTAACGTGTCAGTCGTTAGGTAGGTCGTTAGGTAGGTCTCAGGTAAAATCTTAGGTAGGCTCAAAATTAATTTCGACGGAAAAACGTCCGGACTATGAAGCCGGAAATACTCGTAAAAAAAAATAATCTCCAAATTTTTAATTTTTTTTTTAAATGAATATTTAAGAATCGAAAGTGCTGAATTCGTCGATTGGAGGGTAGTGGGATCAAATCCCGGTCAATGACTTTTTTTTTTTTAATTTACAGGGTTTTCAAAAATAATGGAATATAACAGCTTCAAATTCATTCATCGATCATTCCTAATTGCTAATTTATAAATAATTATATCTATAGCCGGACGAAATTTCTACTCGGGTTTTATCAGGTCCAGATAAGGCGTTTTATCAGGGCCGGATGAAGCGCCTGATCAGGGCCGGATTTACCAAAGCGTTACACCCCTGATCAGGGCCGGAGTTATTTAGCCTGATCCGGGCCGGATTTGGTATTGTGGCAACCTGATCAGGGCCGGATTTCACCCTGATTAAATTTCTGCTCGGGACGTATAAAGTCGAGATTTGAGGTTGATAGTTTCTTCTTTTAACCCTTTAACAGCTGAGTTTTTTTGGAGCGTTTTTGGCAAAGTTGGTACATGGTGAATCTGAATTCATGAGTATACGCAATGTGAGAAAAAAAATTATTTCAGAATTTTCCTACCCTCGGAAACTACCCCCAAATGAAAAAACCACCCCAATCGCTTGAAAACATCTTAATTTAATTTTCCAACGTTCATTGCTGCCAGAAATTGAGGAAAAGTCATTCCAGAACACGTAGTAGGATTGTGAAGAACTTACGGATCAATGAACCCTCATGAACTACCCCTCAATTGAGAGAAATTCACCCCCTAATGGATAAAATGTTATCATCTCATTTTATGTTATTTTATCCTGATCTGAATCGAAATATAAGTGTTCCAGAACACATGAGCGTATTCTGAACGACTTACGGATAATTCTAACCCTTATGAACGACCCTTCAGTTGGGAAAAATTCATCCGCAACGCATAAAACATTATTACTCATTTCCGATTATTTCATCTTAATCAAAATCGGAATATGAGTATCCTGGAACACGTGAATATATTCTGAGGAACTTACTGATCACGAGAGGCAAGGGGGATTCACGTTCAAAAAGCACCCCGACCTCACTAATGACAATTGATTTTCAGGTGCATCACAACTTCTAGGGGTAGTTTTCGATGTTTTGTTACTGTTAAGGGTAGTTTCCGATTCAGATTTTCTTGCTACAAATTTTTCGTGTGTTTTCAAAAATTTATATGAACTGAACAACAATGGAAGCGCATTTTTGGGCGTATCACCATTTTTAAGGGTGGTTTTCGATGTATCGTTACCGTCAGGGGTAGTTTTCCATTCGGATATTTTTGCTACAAATTTTTCATGTGTTTTCAAAAATATTTACGAACTGAACATCAATGAAAGTGCATTATCGGGCGTATCATCATTGCTAGGGGTGGTTATCGATATTTTATTACTGTTAGTGATGCTTTTTGGTCCGGACCTCTTTGCTACAAATTTTCGATGTCATTTCAAAGCACATACTTGAATTCGAGATTCTAAAAAAAAATTTTCCTAAAAGTTCTGCTCATTTCTCATTTTTTTTCCGCAATTTTCGCACTTTTTGACAGGGTGTAAAACTGAAGGGGTGCAATCCTTGCATTCGCCGAATTTTTCATGATTAGATGCATCCTTCATCTACAAAATGCGACCTTAACCATGTCGATATGTTCATTTTTCCGGATGTTACGATTTTTCAAAGTAGGTGGGACGTATGTGTCCTACCAGCTGTTAAAGGTTTAACAAGACTAATCAAGTATTCTGCTTGTTCCGTCAATCATATGAATCGCAATATACTCAAATATTCAGAGACTGAAGAAAACGACAAGGACGAGTGCATGCATCGTCATCTGCGACCAGGAAAACAGAGTACAAAGACTATAAACGTGGGACGAGTTTTCAATATCTTGTGTGTGTATGTGTGTGTGTGTGTGTGTGTGTGTGTGTGTGTGGTTCTGTGCTTAAAGTGAACAACGATCGATGAGGCTCCTCCAGCCTCGTTCGAAATTTTATTTCATTTTTCATTCCCTTATTTCCATAAAGCATAAAACAGAAAAACTTGCCTTCCACGGTGAATTCATGCTCGCTGGCCATGTTCCAAGTGATTCCATCGAGATTGCATTACCGTTCGATATTACGATCATCGATACGCTCATATTGAAACTCGCGCGATGCTCGCCATTACGGCGTCCCCAAGCTATATCCGCAAACGTTGGCTTCACCTCGATCTCCGTCGTGACCCTCCTGAGCATTCCGACAAAGTCAAAGTCTCTCGTTGGTGTGTTATTACCGTTGTACGAGTCGCACGATATTTGTTTGGGTTCCATGGGCCACAGACGTTCCACGATCGAAGATCTCATCGCCGCAATGGCTATACGCGCGAGATCGTAATAAAAAGCCGATGCGAGAACGGGCTTCGATAATAGACCGCGATTCGTCAATTCACCGAGACGCTGCTGACTCGCCGCGTTTATTTCCGGCTTGAAGAGTATCAGCGATAGATTCTTGCACTCGCAGCGGGGTACAAAGTCATCCTGACTGAAGGCGTACCAGCCGTATTTGCGACCGGTAAAATTTAACGCTTGGGCGGCATCGAGAATATAAGCGAGGGATTCCTCATCCGCGAGAATGAAATAATTTACGATATCGAGTTTGCGCAATTGTGACAATTGACGACGCGTCGAGTCCTCGGAATCTTTGGCCCGTACGATCACGTGTCGGGTTGGCACGTTCAAAAGTAAACTCTTGTATTTGTGATCCATCACATAATTATCGTCGAATATAACAGCGAGATTGCTTATGTTCAATTGAAGGGCCAATTGTCTTATCGCCTCGGGTATGAGATCTGCCGGTGGCATTATTTGCACGAGATACGAGAGCTGATCTTCATTAAGATCGCGCCAGTGTCGTAGATCGCCTTCCTGGCCAAATTGCCCGGAAAGCGTTGGTATACCGAGGGCCGAGGTGAAGGAATTCACGGTCTCGGCACCGAGCCCCGTTCTCGTCGTGTCCAACACGAGATCCGGTATATCCGTCGATTTATCTTGCAGCGCCGAGTCCCAGGTTGCGCATATACGCTCAAGATCGTCCCTGGGATCGCTACCGTTTATCATTATCGTTATAACATTCCCCAACCATTCGGTATTACTCTCTCTCATTGATTTCAACGAATTCGTCACGCTCTTGTTCGCAATCTCGTTATCCTCGTCACCGATGATAACTGCGCGCGATCGTTCGATCGCAGAGAACAAATTAAATGAATGAAAAAAAAAAAAAAAAGAGAGAGAGAGAGAGAAAAGAAAATATATCCTATATGTTTGGGTAGATTTAAATATATTTTACGAACTGCGAAAGGAGCAAATTTTGCTAAATTTTCTGAAATTCTCGAAGCTTCGAGGATTTTTCTCTCGGTGATATAAATTTTATTCTCTAAATCGGGCTATTTTGTATCGCGACTATATATTATACACGAAATATGTATGTTCTCGCGCATTGTCGCATCGTTTTGAGCAACACGAGACTCAAATTTTTAATGCACCGGTCGTCTCTCTCGCGTTTACGCGTGTTAAGGGAGCTTTCCAGTGTGACAGCCCGAAAAATCGCTGTTTTTCGCGATTTTTTTTTTTAAAGAAAAAATAATCTAATCGGTCTGGTTTTTTTTTATATATTAATTGGGTATTGAAGAATACAAAACAATTTTTTAAAGATCGATTTATTTATTAATTAATATCTATAAAAATGATGAAACAATTGTTGCAGAAAATGCACTTGGATGTGGTGTCCACGTTGGGGGTTACAATTTTGATTTGAAACAAAAAACACAAAAAGATTATTGATCGGTATATAATTGGCTTTCGTGCTATGGAGGCTTTTTTTTTTTTTTTTTTTTTTCTCAAAAATGGCGCCGGTTTGAACAAAAAGTATCGATTTTAGCATTTTTTTTGGCAGTTTTTTTTACAAAAAAATAGGAAGATGTCAAAAAAACAAAAAGCTTCCATAGCACGATAAACAATGACGTTAAGAATATTGTGTAAAAAATTCAACTCGATAGCTTTAAAACTCTGCCCTCCAGGTTGGACACCGTTTTAAAAAATGCTGTTTCGAGAAAAACGCGTTCAAAGTTTCAAGTGAGGAAGTGACGGCCGACGCGGCAGCTGTAGCGCTCCGTTCCCTTCTTCCAAGAAATGCTGTACAGTAACCGAAATAATCTGAATTTCGGCATGAAAATTTCGGGGAATATTCGGAAGAGTGTATACTATTCGATAAAGCAAAAAAAAAAAAATTGATTTTTTGAAAATTTCACACTGGAAAGCTCCCTTAACACATCGCGTACAGGGAAATATTCTCTCCTCGAGTTTTCTCGTTCTTTGAAAATGAAGGCAGTTCCCTTATTCACGGGCTATATGTCACGAGGAAAACGACGAGTCACCCGGAAGATTGCATTCCTCGTCCCGTATAGTCGTCGTTTTGTCGGTTTTGCAATGACTACACAGCTTTATATATTACTGTATGACCTTAACATAGACGGGATATTTCGAGGATATTTCTTTGCAGGTACGCGCAAATGTATGTACACGTTACTGGCACATAGTTAGAGACAATTTTCGTCGAGAGTTTGGCAAAAGTTATTTCCCTTGACGCGAGAAGCATATGTATCGTACGTGAATATATAGCAATAGAGTCATGCACGTCGAAGATTCTGACGGTGCTCTATAGTCACGGGCTCTTTTTCTATCTCCCTCTTGCCTACTCCTGGTTCATAATGTACATGCAAAGGAAGGCTAAATTCTCCAGCACTCGAGAGAAAATAGATGCAACCGGCATCGAGGGACAACACACTCGATACTGCGGGGGGGGGGGGGGGGGGGGGGGGGTTTCATGTTCTCCTTTATGATTTCAAGACGAAATTCCCACGTGAGCTTTGCGAAATAATTCGAACATTAAAGTATCGCAGAGAATACGAGAAGAAAAAGGAATGTGGATTGTGAAATTTGCATTCGATATAGTGTTATGAATCGCGTGTTACAAACGTTTAGGAAGAAGCTCCAACGATATATAATACCGTCAGCTTAATCGAGTGTACTGCGAACTGTATCAACAAGTTTTTGCGAAATTTTTTTTCACACAAAGCGGCACTGATGCAAATGAAGCTGCTGAGCCTCTGGTATCGAAGAATATATCTACCGAGAAGACATTCTCATGACGAAAATAATTGAATTTGTGACAATAATTCACGTGATATATCTTCGCGATGTTTTTTATAGAAATAAAACCTCGTCGAGAGATTCCATCTAAATTAATTATCAAGCATTCATGATAATATATGCATTCTCCGAAAAAAAAGTTATCCTATTTTTCAATAATAACGAGAATGAAAAAATCGAATTTTCCTCCATATCGAGAAGCTGAACGAATAATGTTATTACTTCGTGGATCAAGGTAAACGTCCCAATAGCCGGATGTGTATATCAGTAGCCGGACACCCCATGTTAAACTATACTTATTATACTAATATATAGATATAGTTTAACATGAGGTGTCCGGCTACTGGTACACGTCCGGCTATTGGGACGTTTACCTCAATGTGATGTATCACATGGAAACAAAGAAGATAAGCTGCTCTCATCTTTTGTTTGCGGTTATTAAGTTTTTCATCCTTAAATTAAAATTTTTTGGACCAAATGGACCATCATTAATATCCACTTTGTAACCTCTGTATAAAAGATAATAATAACTCAGAGAGTTGGCGCGAAATTGGAGAGGCCGAGATACAAAAAGTCTGGACCAATGGTTGGTAAAATCGTGCATTTATATACAATAATCCTAAAACTTGAAAAGGAGCCTATCCGGTGTATACCCCTATGATACACGTTGTAATCTGTGCCACGTATACATGTTCTTTACGTGGAATATCAACATATGTACGAGAAGTATTGAAGCTGCACGTCGAGAGAGCTAGTTTATAGATAACCTTCTATATTATGTGCCTTCGAAGCGAAGAAAATTGTACGACATAACGGTTGATAGAGTGCTTCGAACGAATAACCCTACTGTTAACCGGAAATTCAAAGGAAACCCTCCCGGGCTCATGACGAAAGGAAATATAATGCGCAACGTTTTGGAATATTATCGTTATAATCATCGAGATAACTATACCGGGAACATTTGAATGAAGAATCGTCGAAAATAGCTTTCCAATATATTAATCATGTATAATAATTCCCGAAAAAAAAAAAAAATAAAAATATGTATAATTGCTTTTGAATTATTGTCGATTGTTCGTAAAAAAAAAAAAAAAGTACACCTGTTTCGCGATAATTAAACTCATGCTCGGCTGAGTTGAAAGATAATTTTGAAATTTTTTCGATTCTTCGAACATACATATGAATGTACCTAAGAATATCAGCGAATAAAGTAAATTTCCACTCACACAGATTTACGGGTCTCGCATCGGGCTTTTGGGGTATAGTTCTCTCGTTGTTTTGTTGCTGTCCAAGAGCATTGAGTCGAGCATTGTTAATGGACACAACGAATACGAGAGCCACGAGGATCAGAATGATCCTCGTGATGGAGTCGGTCGGCATGATGACGACGTAAATCCCGTGACAGATGATCTTCGAAGGATGAATCTACTCGCTACGATAATTTTTCATCGCTTTCGTGATTATAATGTGCCACGGCCCACGGACGTCAGATGGAAGCCTCGCGGATTCGAGCTTATGTAGCACGAAGGGTGGAAATAAAGCGAGGCCCGCACGGCTTATGACAAATTGTGGCGGCAACAAAAATGCCTTGGGCACGTCACGTACGCGTATTATGTCCGAACGATGGGGCAATCGTACGCAATAAGAATGCGAGAGAGATCGTTTTACCAGCTATGTGATATACACTCGGAACACGCAAAATCCGATGATATTAAGTTTCGTTTTGCGAATGATAAATCAAAAGCGCGGGCGCACGCCGCGAATTCGTCACGAGGACTAAGGAGGCGCATCGTCGAGGAATTTTACTGTCCTGTCGTATATATATGTCCTCGATTTATTCGTGTTTGTCCATCGGTTGCCGCGGGGACGACCCAATCAATCCATCTACGAGCCAACTTCGAGTACACGATATATATGTATATAAATAGCATTGAGTATATCTTCTGGACTATAGCTAGCGTGAGAGTTATATAGAAAAACACGAAGCTCGTGCTTTTGCTCGCCCTCGCGAAAGGTCCTCTTGGCCGTTCGAACCCTCACTCCACATCCACCGGCAAGGGGACGCTGGATAAACGCCAAACGGAGCTATCACAAGGGTCCACACAGAGCTTTCAGCGCACGTATGTACCAATCTCAGGTTCAATCGGTCGCTGATCTCATATAATCTCCTCTTTTATACCAGTTTACCTCGATTTTGTCAATCACTCGGGATCATGAATATGTGTGTGTATGTGTGTATGTGTGTGTGTGTGTGTGTGAGTTTGTACGTTATCCATCGTGACTATCGATCGACATAGAACGACTTTGTTTCTCGTGTAATTCAGTGAGAGTGTATTATCGATCGAGACGTTGATCGTTATCGAGATATGGCGTATGGTGGTGAAATGGAGTTACAGGCAAGATCGACGATATGAAAAAGCTATTTGATGTCAACTCGGGCAATATTTGACCCCGCGACCCCTCTCATATACATAACGTTTCATATCATTTACTACGTTTACGTGCACTGTTTTACGTGTCATTAGCTACTAATTTTCTCAACTTAAGATATTTCAAGAAACGTAAACGGGGGGAAATCAAGTTTTAGCTGACAGATATATTTGAGTTAAAATAATTAAGTTGCCAGATTTAAGCTAAAACTCCGCGATAATAGAGCACGTAAACGGCCTATAACAGATTTCTATTAAGCGAACAGCATATCGAGCCGCTTCCGAAGGTTATGTCGATGCTTCGCTCTATTTTTCCTAAATTCTTCATCATTTAGAAGAAGTATTCGTGCAGTTGTCCTATTATGATTCGAAACTAGAGCTGCTACTGCAGCTATGAGCTCATCCCGATTCATTTTCACACACTTTTCATGATTTTTCCAAGCCGCCTTTTTCCCCACTCTTACTTTAGGACGCCATTTGTAAACGCTTCTCTTTTCTTGTGAGATGCTCGGAGATCACGTAAACGGCAATGTACTTTCCTTAATGGAAATCAAGCAGCACGTAAACGCCTATGATCGTACTGAACAAGTAGTAAATTTTGTGCACGTAAACGTAGTAATTGTACTGTTAAACTGTATATTGGCCGCAGTTTTTTTTTTTTTTTTACGTATTTTCTGTGCGAATCGTAAATGTTTGTGTATTTTGAAAATCTAGCATAAATTGATCCGTTTTAAAAAGGAAGGAGGGAAAAAAAAAGAAGTACGATAGCAGGGCTGTGTCGTGTAGGCAAAATGGATTGAAAAAATAATGAATAAAAATGAAGATAGTCGATTTGACATATACGAATATTTCCGCTATAGTTTTTTCTTCCTGCGCGTTTCGCTTAACTCGCATAGTAGCTTCTCCGGTTTATAATGATCCCGTGAGCTGAGCCTGCAGCTCCGCGCGGTCATCGTATTATTCTCGACCCCTGTCGTCGTCGCGGTGATGACCGCATTTAACCGAGCATATACCGTATACGCGTGTGGGTGAGTATATATATATACATAATAGATGGGGTATATGTATGCGCTTTCGTATACCCTTTGGGCTGTGTATCTCTCGTCAACATCGTCGATGATGCGGTATTTGTGCTTATAAATTATAAAGCTCTGTGACACACGATATAGAAGCCCTGCGGGACTCGAGCGGGCTGCGTCGTCAAAGAAAAGAGCCGGAGGAGGAGAGACCCCTTTCTCGCTATGCTGATGATATATATACATAAAAGCTCGAGCATCGGTCAGCCACGATGCTCGAACACGAGAACCCTCTATCCAGAATATATGTATACCATAGGAAAGAGGGAGTATCGTGTAAATAGTTGTACAACGCCAACGCGTACACGACTTCTCTCTCGTTCTCTCATCTCACTCGCGGTATTCATATGTTCATACACACTTCGTTTAGTCTATATAGCTACTAAAAGCCAGAGAAGCACCGGCAACCACCAAACACGCAGGTGTTGGCTGGGTACACTTTGCCTCTTTCGCAACTCTTCTCAATGGGGTCGTGTGACTTGAAAGTTAACGCGGGTAAAACTTGTATCGTTGGGAATGAAGAGACACGTATGGATTTTGTAAAAACGAGGGAGTAACGCTTATCCATTCGCGGGCAGGGCAGCAGAGGTCTCTCATTGCCATACGCAGCGATCACAAAAGTATACAATCGCTGCCTATCTTTGAGTATCTCAATATTTTTCCACCTACTTTGGGTTACCTGCATCAAGTTATCAATATATATGGGCAATTTCTTGAATGATTTTTTTTTATAAATGCAACGGTTAGGCAATTGCAATAATGAATATTGTACAGCAGTGTTAGAATAGCTCGAGCTATATCTGCTGCTGAAATATCCGAGGTGGATAAGTCGTTATTCGTCGTCGAGAGACGCGGTAGTCAGTGTTTTTTTTTTCTCTTGATCTATCAACGAATTTTCGTACAAAAAAAGTCCAGAGTGTCTGCCAAAAGAGATGTGGGGAAAGATCGGGCTATATATAGCTTCTTATCGTAGGTCGATTTCTCGAAGTCTGCGTGATAAGCACACGAGCCCCATAAAGAACGGCAAAACTATGGCGACTTTGGCGCTTTTGTAACGATGCCTAGGTAGACGTTGATGTGGTTAAAAAATGCAAAACCGTTGTGGAATATTGGAGAGGAAAGTATAAAGGGAGAAAATAATGTTGGGTAGTGGCGAGCACAAACGACCGGGGATCCGATGGTACGAAGAGGAAAAAAAAAAAAACATTGTAGCGGGCCGACTTTCAGCCTACTGCGCGGGGTAAATAGGGGAGGGGCTCGTCGAAAAAGCACCGAAGCGTGTGAAACAGAAAAAGAGGGTGTGTGTGTGTGTGTGTGTGTGTGTGTGCTGCCTGTGGCTCGGTGAAAAGCTTCAGCTTCTGTGTGGTGGTTAGCGCGCGTTTCAGCTTACCTCTTTCGTTCATTCTACCGATATACCATCTCTGGGATGAACGACGCTCGGGCTTCACCGTCTGGTGTCTTCATGGCGAGGTACCTGCTTACTTTCAACGAAAAAGTATAACAAACGACTAAAGGGACAAGGGAGCTAGAGAAAGAGAGAGAGAGAGAGAGAGAGAGAGAGAGAGAGAGAGAGAGAGAGAGAAAGAGAAAGGGAGAATTCAAAGCAGACACGAAGAAGGAACATTAGAAACAATAGTAATAATAATTTTAAAAAAAGCATGAGATAAGAGAGTCTGTGGAAGTAAAAATCTTCGGTCTCGTGGGAGAAACTCTCGAGATAAAACGCTCCCCTTTCTTCGGTCTTATCGTACCTTTTGTACACACGAAACAACTTAGCTGTGCTGTCTTCATTTATTATTATTTTTTTTTTTTTGAGAGAATTTAAGTACCATCATCGTATCAATCTTACCATTATTCTTTCCCATATATACTCGCAATGCTCGCCGCGTCCCTCTCGTATTCCTTCTTAAACCTGTTGCTAAGATAGGACAAGTAACAAGGAGGCACTCGGAGCTCCCGGATCGTATATTATTAGCGTCTTCGGTCTGTACCGCTGATGAGACGCTCGAGTTGCCTTTTTTTTTTTCATCCCCGTTTCTCTCTTGCTTTTCCGCTTGGAAAAACGGCTTTTAGGCGGAAAACTTTGAGACAAATTCGTCGTCGTCGTTCACGGAAATGGAACGGAGAATTCATAATGGAGTCAGGAACTGGACTGGGGAAAAAAATGAATGTCTTCCGTAACCGGTGCATATCGTCAGAGCTCGCGTCGTCGGTTCTTTCGTAAATTATCTCATCTCGAATTAATTTTAGTCCGCGGTATACGCTTTCAAAATCGCGAGTAAAAGTTGATTCAATACATTTTCCAAAAGCCTAAGGTTTCACACGGATCCCTTCTGACGTGGATATGAAAAACGTCGCTTTCATTTAAACCTTCGACGAGTGGAATTGTAGAAGTTTGTTGAAAATCATGGTACAATCCGATTGTTCGAAAACCTCTTTGAATCCTGTCGTCAGATTTATCAAAGTCGAAGCTGGCGAAACGTGACAAAACTGGGAATTGCTCTATTGCAACCGGCAATCCTAATTCGAAACTTTAACTCGATACGAGGTTGCGTGCGTACGCACATACCTATATATAGTATGTATTAAAGATGTATAAGTCTTAAAAGATCGGAGTTTGTCCGTTGGTGGGAGAGTGGTCAATAGAAATTCGTTCCTCTCCCGGTCACGTACTCTATCCTCAAGTATAGAGAACACACACACACACATACTCTCTCTCTCTCTCTCTCTCAAGCACTCTTTCTTTGCTTTCAACAAATTGAAAGGATCGTCTTACGATAGCTATCCAATTTCAATCTTCTGTGATTGCTCAAAAAGCGTCATCTTTCTCACTCGGATCACGAAGCACGGAAAATGCGGGGTCCATTGTTATTAGCAAATGACTATAGCTATTGAAACAAATATATCGCATACCTTTGCTCGATCAAGTTTTCAATCAGAATTCCGAGCTTTAATGTGACTATTTTCCTCCAGGTTTACTTTGATGTATTATATCGTATACAATAAATACGTGTTGTGTGTGTGTGTGTGTGTTTGTACATGATTGTACACATTTTACGAAATTCTCGTAACACGAATGCAATGCATCTCAGAGCCCGTTTAGGTTTACACTCGGGATTATAAAAAAATCGAGCTCGCAGTGATTCTCGTTTCATGTTATGGCCACGTATATACACAAACGCGAATAATATTTCTTACCGATAAATATACACACGAGGGATAAAGTACTATATCGTGAGTGGGATATCGCATCTTTGTTGGCGCGGCTACATATCCGCAAGTATTTTTTTGCCATATATCGAGACATTTACTGTGGGTTTGCACGTGAAAGTTACACAAGGACGCGCTTCGATATAGGATCCTATCGTATGTACGTACACGCGTATAATATTTGCAACGAAGGTGGGTGGTACATATACGTGATCGTAAAAAGCTCGCATGCTCCTTTACCAGAGTAACTTTATATGTACTCCACATATATATATATATATATATATATATACATACACGCATAGAACTGGAGGTTGCAGTATATATAAGTCCAAGCACCAAAAGAACATAATATGAGCTATTCCATCTAATCTCGACTCACTCTAAGACGACCCTCTGTAGATTGTCTTCCGAATTTCTTCATATGATCGTACAATCTCCTTGTACAATGATTTTCTTTAAACGATTTTTCCCATCAATATTTTCCGAATTATCAATTCTTACAAGACTAAGGATATCTTAGGAGGTGAATTTTTTTTAATGATAAGAAGAATGTTCACTTGGCGATTCAAGTTAGACGAAATGTTCAGCCATCTTGAACAAAACAAAAAAAATAACTTTTTCTATTAGATAATAAAATAAAAAAATCATATTTTTCGACTATTTTATAAATATTTTTTTAATCGACAAATTTGAAACAAAAGTAAACATTTCATGTCTCCGATATTTTCTTGTCAGGCGCGTGAAAGTATTTCCGTGTGATTATGAAAAATTCATTGTAAGGTAAATATACCACTGGATACATTAATTTACCTATTTATGTACTCATTGGTACATACGTGTACCAATGGGTGGCCGAACACCCCTGTATGAGGAACCGTTCAGATTACTATAGAAATTTAGGACGTAAAGCCTCATGCGTTCTATCAATGACTTCAAACACCTTGAAGGTTACGATTTCGAGTTTCGAAAACACATGCAATGTTCAGTGGAAAGCTAGAATGTAAGTACCAGTGTCCGGACAGCGCTTATTCGCTATATCCCAGTGTTCCAACATGATAAGACTCAGCGCCCGCATAATACACGATATTCGAACACTAAAAGCCCGAGTTAATGAGCATCGATTCTCAAATCTCGACAGAATTAGCTTTTGGAACTCAATAGTGCATCACGATAAAATGGATACCGATTAATTCAAAATACAAAATTTCAATTTGGTCAGGAAAGTCAAGGATTAAATTTTGACAACGTGTCACCGGCCCGGCATGTCATCTAAGTAACGACACCGATCGCGAAACACACCCAAATGTCGTACCGTTCGGCTACCGGGCCTATCGAACTATACGTGCGTCTGTATATACCAATCTCCGAATGGTGTCTTAACAGGGGTGCACCTTATGATTTGCTTGTCCCAATAATAGAACACGAAGATTGTATGGTTCAATTAAGTTTTGCAGGAAGTTTAACTGCTGCATGGAAAACCCTACTTTTTTCTGAACAAAATGAGGTATAATTTATCTCGAGTACACGTACAATCCCAACGATGAGCGTTAAAAATCTTTCATTATTCCTTAGCATATTCGATAAGACATCCATTGATACCGCCTCCATAACACGCGGGATAGAATTAACAGATGAAAATAATTTATATTCTGCGTAAGACGCTAGTCGATTTTTTTCTTATACGTCAGTAAAGTATCGTCGATCACCTTGCAATTATTAGAATTTCAATATTAATCATGAAATGCTTGATAAATGTAATTGTTTGTGGTGGTGTGCTGCGACTGGGACGTGTGCAGCCACTGGTATACATTTACCTTTATTCAATTTCTCGATGTTTCTCGAGAAGCAAAAAGTACTCGGAAAATATTGACGGTAAAAATCGACAAAAAAAATCAACTGTCATCTTACAAGATAAGTATAAGTGTATAAAAAATATGGGAGAGAAATCGAGAAGAGGGTAGGCAAAAAGGGAGTCGCAACCAGATGGAATACCTCATACACATGCTATGAAAATACGCGTAAGACGTAACCGGATTTCGAACGTGACCCGGGAGAGAGAATATACGCATAAACAGCTATATGTGGTTATATGCATTTCAGTATAATATATAGGTATGTATTTTCCTTCGTTTGGTTGTACATCTCTTGCAAGGTTCTACAGAATAGCACAGCCGGGATAGAAATACATAAATCAGGAGAAGGAGGATAGACCGCGCATGAGAGAGAGATAGAGAGAGAGAGAGAGAGAGAGAGGGAGAGAGAGAGAGAGAGAGAGAGCATTTTTATAGTGAAATAGCGAGGGAAGAGAGAAAAAAAATAAAAATCTTTCGGGAAATTCCGGAGTACGGGAAAAACGCCATAAACTGGTTGGTTTCACGTGTTCTAACGATAATGTGGAAGTTTCTCTCATGAGAGTCGAGTGTAAAATTGAGAACACGCAGAGACGGGCTGCTGGAAGCACCGCAGACTCTCAAGTTCACTCTATCTCTCTTTCGTTTTGAATTAAAAATGTTCTCCATTAATATTTCAGTACCGTATTAAGTCGATTTTCCGCATTTATATACATACTCATGCATGCATGCAAATATTTCTATCGTTAATATATTTGGTCCTGTTGAAAAAAATTTCGATGCGTCAACTCGCCAGATGGCTCCAAATATATTTAAAAAATCTGTGCAAAAGCTCAGCTCGCTATCAATGGAAAGGGGTGCCTCTGGGTACGAGTCTTTTTTTCACTTGAATAACATGATTTTATGTGATACTCCCACTTTCTATTTTTAACTTCCCGTTTCTCGGTTTTTAGAAGTAAAAAAAAAGAAGCTATTATAAACACCCCGAAAATGAAAAGTTGAGTTTTCAATAGTTCTCGATATCTCGAGAACGAGTTACCGGATTTCAATCGACGCGGCTTTTCCAAACTTAGAACTGATCAAATTTTGGCTTTGATCGGTTCCGTACTTTTTGAATTATTTACATAACAAAAGTCTGAAAGATAAAATAAAAACGATGATATTTTGCAAATAGATGAACGGATTCGAATGAAAATTGGCATCAGAAGATTTTTTAGGCCGCTGATCACAAATATAAAGTCAGATTTGCAATATTCAAATTAAGCGTTATTTAAGATGATGAAAAAAAAAAACTAAAAACATTTTAATTTTGATGAAAATTGGTACTTGAAGGTTTTTTGGGTCACTGATCACGAATCCAAAGTCAGATTTTTTATTGTCACGTTCCAGGCCCTATAAGAATCTGGGAGTTGGCACATCTCTCGAATATATCTTATATGCAACCCTCCGAAAAGAAACGGAAGTCTCTTGCATCTTTTTCTTATTACGCTCTAAACTATCATATTTGATATTAAAAATTATTTT
Organism: Rhorus exstirpatorius; assembly: GCA_963564615.1. Lineage (NCBI taxonomy): Eukaryota > Metazoa > Arthropoda > Insecta > Hymenoptera > Ichneumonidae > Rhorus > Rhorus exstirpatorius. The sequence goes on from OY751313.1 coordinate 53,048,103, forward strand.
CGTGGTATATCACGATTCATTCCTACTGCACTTATTTTTTGGATAACATTTTAGTGATTTTCGGATCTTATAGTATCTGTATAGTAGTGAAGGAACTAGAATTTTTACAATTGAATTTTGGTGGCGGTCTTGTCGTTAAAAAAAATTCCGAATTCAAAAAAGAACACCGCAGGTTTTCATGAAAAAAATTACTCGTTGATAATCCTGGAAATTTCTCTGTATTCTTATTTTATATACATACACTCTTTTTTTTATATATACACTCTGTATTATTATTTTATATATATACACTAAGAACCAAAAATCACCAAAATATTATCCAAAAAATACGCTGAGAATGAATCGTCGTGATATACCTCGAAAATAATTATAAAGCGCAATAATGAAAAAGATGCTTCCGATTCTTTTTAGAAGTTTGCATAAGATGGATTCGAGAGATCTACCGAGTCTCAGATTCTTTGAGCACTTTGAACGTGATAATAAAAAATTTAAACTGGAGACATCATAAAAACGCATTTTATTATTCAAATGGGAAAAAGGTGTGTCCTCAGAGGCACCCCTACCCATTGAGACAGTGAGCTGAGCTTTTGCATAGATTTTTTAAAAATATATTTGGAGCTGATCTGGCGGGTTATACGCATCGAAATTTTTTTCAACCCCAAATAAGGACTACCCTATAATGTTACCCTATAATATTAAAAGTTGAGCACAGTTTTGTTGGCAGGAAAAAAAAAATTCTGGGTGCTCACTTCTACTCATCGAGTCCGCGATGAATATCCGTCGGTGATGAAACTTCGAAGATGTGCAAAAAAAAAAAGAGCGAATGGAATGCAAAGCAGGCTGCTTGGTGAGGGAAATTGCATGGCGGACGATGTGAAATGATGGGAAGATCGATCACGCTCGCGTCTCTGACTCCGACTTGAGCGTCCGTAACTACTGTGGCCGGGCGCACACAGCAGCTTCGCGATCAAAAGGCAACTCACAGCGAGTCGTAAACGTAACTTTTATGTGAATTTTTTATTTTTTTATTTACCCGGCATGGTAAGTTGTGTACTGGAATTCTTAATTTTTATAATTTGCTTAAAAATTTTGCAAGATAAAATCTCAATATTATCTCGAAACTGTCGTATGAAAAATAACGATCATCTGAAACCACTTTTGATGTTTGAAAAAAAAAAAGAAAAAAAACGCAATTACTTTTGCATAATAGCTTCGGAAACGTAGTATTGATTTCGTCATATTTTGTAGAAAGTTCGAGAAAGTTTTTTTTTTAATATCACATGTTCGAAGAAAAATGGATTTGCGATGAAAATAGATTTACGACGAGTCTCTCTCGCTCACACACACACACACACACGTGCGACGCTAAAATGTATTTAATTTTTTTTCGAGCAAAAAATGAAGAAAAACATAACTCCCCATGGGAAAAATAAACTCGGTGAAGCTCGAGTGTCCTTACCTCTCTGGCACCGTTGCTGCGAAAAAGCCCCGGGTGGAAAGGTTGCTCAGTGAGAGGCATGAGGGAATGGGGTATTATAGTCACGATTGAATGAAAATAAATGTGGTAGGGATTTGTAGGGGAGATTTTTAGCTTCGCTTTTCAATTGAAGCGATGTGCTGTACCCAACAGCCCCCTTATTCCTCTTTTTTTTTTCCTTTCCTTCGATTATCGAAATGCTCGGTTGTTCGTGACGAAATAAGCTCCGTACGTATATTATGCGAGTAAAAACAATTCAGAAAACGCATCGAATATATTTAACAAAGCACACGAGATTTTTGTACCGCGAGAGTAATATATATACTCGTGGAAAAAGCCTTCTTGATATTGAGATTATTATTCGGCTCGTCTCGCAGAATACGAGAGAATATTCAGCTGAGATAATTCACCAAACGGGAAAATCTGACGTCATTAATCCTGCGGTAAAGGACACGAATGATTGAAAGATAATAAATGTGTGTTGAATTCGCGAAGATAGCGATATATAGTCCAGTCATTCGTAGCCAAAAAGTAGGTTCATGATGCAATCTTCTACAGAATTGATTTTGCTTTTGGAAAAAGGTTCAGGGGTGTCCCCTGAGTTTAAATTCAAGTTGGCGGGACGCGGGGGCGTCGAGCTTCAGCCGCCATATTGTAAAACACGTTTTACCAAATATCTCGTGAGCCATATGGATCGCACGACAAAAATAGCCGAGACCTTTTTTGTAGATAATAAAATTCTCTACAACTTTTATTGAAAACTTTTTCCTATATAGTGCAGCGTTTTTGATTTATAGCGCGGCAAACTTTTCCGAACATCACCATTTTTACTGTTACATCAACCGTTAACTATGTATATTTAGTCTGTAATAACCATGTTTGGAAAAGTTTGCGACGCTATAAATTAAAAACCATGGACAGGAAGAAGCTCCTCATGAAAGTTGCAGAGAATTTCATTATGTACAAAGAAGGTCTCTACAATTTTTGTCGTACGATGCACGGTTCGCGAGATATTTGATAAAATGTGTTTTCCAAGATGGCAGCTGAAGCTTGACCCCCGCGCGTCCTGCCGACTTGAATTTACACTCAGGGGACACCCCTGAGCCTTTTTCAAAGCAATATAAATTCTGTAGAAGATTGCAGAAAAAATGGCTGGAATGACTGGACTGTAATACCAAATACCAACTTGCGAGTGTACCGCGCTTTTTCGCGATCTTAAATTTACTTTACGGCTTTTCATCCCCGGGATCGATGGCTGCGCTCATCAGTTTTACCAATTCAATTTCGTATACATATTCTTAAGGAAAAATATCGTATGAATTAAATAATTTTTGTCTACATTTAGCAAATAAATGTGAAATATACACGCGATCAAAATTTTATTGCAAATTATATATTGTTTATAACGAGCGAGCAGTGGCCCATAGTTGGTCCAACTCCTGGACTGCCACGAAGGCGGTCAGGGTTCGATCCCGCGGCCGGCACCAATGGATTTTTTCAAATGCTTTTTCTGCGAGCTCGGTGGTTCGAAACCCATCTAAAATTGTAGGTTCTTCCAAATACACTGGGCCGGTATCGAAGAGGTTACAAAATCAACAGAAACTATCAAGTTCCGTAAATGAATAGAAAAACTATGTATGGTATGCCCAGTGTTTGAAGGAGCCTTAAGGCGAGATGTATCACAACCTCCGACCACCTCGAAAATGCGAATCTATTTTCTCCGAGATGATACAAGCGATCAGGATGAAATAAGCTTAGCCACTGCAGTATGTTGGCAAAAAGTGGCTAAGCTTTTTTATTATGCCATCAGTTGCGTCGTTTTGGGAGAAAGTACCTTCAAGGATTTTCAGCTATCTCTCTCGCACTCACATGTCACGTGCGGTACATGTGTGACTTCAGGGCAAGGCAGGTGCCCCCATCAGTATCAGTATATTGTTTATACGGGAAGGTCCCGCGAATTTCTTCGTATTTTTTTCATCGCGCTATATAACGCGATGTCATTCTCGTGGTTTTTTTTTTTTTTTTTTTTTTTTCCTCGTGCCAGATTCGCGTTTCGGGCCAGCGGGCTCGGCAGAATTTTTATTAAAAAATCCGGCTGTTCTTTTTCGCACGCGCCGCGATTTTCGGGCCAATGGGCTTAGCTCTGATTTTCCATTCGGAAATCGGACGGTGTTTTTTTTTTTTTTTTTTTTTTCGTTAAATTTCCAAGCGAGTTTCTACAGCGAATAAAAAAAAAAATGATGAATGCGCGTGGGAATTTTTGTGAAAAGTAAAAATGTACCATTTTTTTTCTAAAGCAACATGACCCGCAAGTTAAGCGAAACCTTCAATGGAAAGTTAACGTGTAGAAAGAGAAGTGCCTGAAGCTTAAAATATTCTATGTACTGTGTTTTTATCCATAAAAATCCTTCAGCCTTTTACTTTATTGGATTTCCCGGACAATATAAACGCTTTATAAAACGGTATATCGCGGGGAATTTGAAGAATTAACTGATAATTAATTTATTATCATTTATCTAATCATTCGTTTCATTAATTTATCGATTTATTTATTTATCGGAAAGTGCACCTTGTTAATAATTTTTCATCGATATATACGTTTCATTGAAAACAAAAAAAAAACGTGTTCGACAAAATAAAAATTCATTCGAACGGATTCGAAATCTATTTTTTAGCCTTTTCGTCGCAGGATTCACCGCATCATATCATTTTTCATCTCAGGCTTATCATGATTATTCATGTCACATGTATTATACATATATACTATATTCGTGTACATGATCGTGCTCTCGGGTGAGCATTTCTCCGCTAATATTTCACGTTGAATTCAGCACTCGTACAAAACGCGAGGCTCACTGGAAAAACGTGTGGCATACAGCGTCAGTCGTTTTGCCAGGCTCGGAAAACATCTCCGTATGGAATTCACGTGTAAACATTTGTCAAATACTGTGCCCCGCTGTGTATACACGTATACACGTACTTGTGTAATACCCTACTGCTGTGTATACTTATATAAATGTATATACGTCGACGTTACGTGCTTGGAAAATTTGTGCATGCCTATACGGCAAAAAAAAATGAAATAGAAGGCGAGGGTGAACAAAGGGCTCAAGCGCCGGCAGACCGTCATTTTATCTGTGTGTGGTGTGTATTGCGGGCCAAGAGAATGTAAAATGGGACCCAGAAGAAAGTAAAAAACGTGTGAAAAAAGTCACCGAAAAAATAATAATATTATTATTATTGTTATTTTCATGTTTTTCCGGCATTCGTTTATTTTAAATATTGATTTCACTTTACGTTTAAGTGCCTCGTTGCACTTTCTATTGTGATATAAAATGCACTATTTATGGCGTGAACCTTTGTCCACATTGAAAAGTCTTAAGAATGCGAGAAATGATTTTTTTTAAATGTAATCGAACACGAATCGAATTTTAGTGAGATTTGGCCTGTACGAATCGAATTTTGGCACAAATTTTGATGAACGAAATATTGCCGAGTTGTACATTTATGGAATAAAGTCATGCTTGTAAATGAATAATAAACGTATTTCACGCGTAAATATATCATTTTAAACGATTCGTGTTATACATACTTTCGGTTGAATGAGCAAAAGCGCGACGATTTAACATGTGCATTCGATCGATATGGACATTAGTTTTTTTTTTTGCTGATTTTTCGAACATTGCGATGCATTCCGGTATTTTGATGATATGCAATTATTTAAATTTCTATCGACTAATTTTTTTTTTCATTTTTTTTTTTCGCCACTATATATATACGAACAAAAGCACGAGGAAATAAATGGGTGCCTCGGACCAGAAATGTCGAGGCTAACAAAGTATGAAATTTTCGTTCGAGTACTTAAAAAACTGGTCGTGTGTGCGCGTATGTATCCGAAGATTATATTACTGCAGGCCAAATGCGCACGATGTAGTGAGCGCGAGATTGAGTTCATTAATTGGAAAACGTCCGGTTTCCCAGTGGAGTAACAATAACATGGATGGATAAAAGGGCGATGAAAAAAAAAAAAAAAAAAAAAAAAAAAAAAAAAAAAAAAAAAAAAAAAAACGAAATTTTGGAACTTGGCACACAAGCCCTGGAGCATGTGCAATTAAATTTCGTACTCGCACGTATTGATATGGCCAAGTTTTATCAAAATTGAACCGCACCCCTCTCCTATAATATTCGGCGCTGTCACATCTCTCGAGTATTTATTTTTATGAATTTACAAATGTTGTATCTCATTTCTACCCTATAGAGAGAATGAAATAATTATCGCAGGTTTTTTTTTGTTTTTTGAATAAAAATGTTTGAGGAAATCGATGAGCAATTAAATATTTGAATTTCTCTGTTATTTATGAGAAAGAGTTACAAGAAATTGAAGAAAAAAAAAAATACGTAAGGAGAGTTTAAAAAGTGAAAAGTTGATGAGAATTATAGCGAAGCAATGTCGCAAGCTACACGGAAAAAAAGACATTTCAAAAAATAATAACTGAAATTTTAAAAATACAACGATGAAGAGAAAAAATGCAGTTTAACACAGTAAATTAATCTCTTTACAGTGTTTTGATCAAAAAGTAATGTGCGGAATATACTTCTGTACTATCTGTATAACCATATTTGTTGGTTTAAACTGTAAAAAAAACTATTTCCACTTCAAAAAAGTGATACTGTAAATATTGAAAATGCTCGCATCGAATTTTGCTATAGATAAAATGAAAAACCAATAGATTTGTACAAGAAAAATTAAAAAACTGACGCATTAAAATGAACTGTATAGAGAGAGTATTTTTACGAATGTAAGACATAACAAAAAATACTAAATTCTCTATGAAAAACAGAAATTGAAATAAAGAAAAATTGTAGCACGCTTTCGTCGAATCCAACTGTGAAAATGATGAAAAAATTACAGTTTTAAAATGTGTATGGAAAATACGACGCGAACAAGAAATTCATAAGGATCAATAAGCGTTCATAAAATCAATAGCGTAGTGGCATAGTGTCGGTCGTTCGGTAGGTCGTTAGGTAGGTCTCAGGTAAAATCTTAGGTAGGCTCAAAATTAATTTCGACGGAAAAAAGTCCGGACCACCAAGCCAGAAACACTCGTAAAAAAAAAATCTCCAAATCTTTAATTTTTTTTTTTAATGATTATTTAAGGATCGAAAGTGTTGAATTCGTTTACTGCGGAGGATCGCGGGTTCAAATCCCGATCAATGACGATTTTTTTTTTGCAAAATTCATAGTATTTTCAAAGATAATGGAACAGCAGTTTTAAATTCGTTCATCGATTTAATTACTAATTGATAGATAATAAACTACATTTATTATGCTAATTCGACCCGCGCTTTTCAAAATCTTCTAAACTTTCATTTTTTACAGTTCACTTTGCAATTTCTCAAACATTAAACCCAAAAAGATGCGCTATTCTATATTATAATTGATTTCACAATTTGTACAGTTTTTCACAGTGGTAAACTCTATTTACACTTCTAAACTGTAAAAATTCATTCTATCACTCAGTGCTTTTTATTTCAAATTCTAAAGAATTTCCGAAGTTTTCCTCCCGAGAGGCATTCTCTAGTAACGAAACTGTAAAACATGATGGAAACATGACTAGAATTCACAGAAACTTTTTTCCGTGTACGGAAATAATTTTCAAACAAATAGATACTGTCTCAAAGATGCAACGCTCGCACAATGCATTTTTCTTTTCCTTTTCATTGCAATTGTACACTATACTGTAATTATCTACGTTCGCTCCTGCCATAAGAATTTAACGTCGTTATATTGCGAATTCTTTGGTAGAAATTCTTCAGTTGCAAAGCCAGGTCTGGCGAAGCTTCGTGAAAAATCTCATTAAAGCTCCGTTTAGCGAGCTAAAAAATTTCCCTCCGGGTGAGATATTAATTTCATCCGCGCAGATTGTCGTTAAATAGCACACGAGACAGTTTGTGCAATATATCTTACGCGTGGCGACATTTCGCGCAAATTTATTGGCATTCGAACCGAGAAAACAAACAGTTATGGCTTTTTGCGCGATTGATTGACTTTTCACCCCAATGTTGCGTGCGATTTTTTCACCTTTTTTTTTCCTCTCTGCGATTCACAGTATGGATTTTGTGTGATTTGTCACGGTTGAACCACCAAAATATAACTTTTTTTTTTTCCATCGAACCGATCGACGAAAAACACAGTCCATTGCAACGTATATTATTCTTTCGCCGAATCTCGATTCATTATTCACTCGAACTCAAATTGAAAAGCGAATCGTTCACAGAGATGCAAACAAAATGTATAACATACAACATTCGTGATCTACGAGAATGACGATATTAAAAAAGAGCAGTATAAATACACGTGGACGGATTTTGCGATCTTTTTCCCTTTCTCGATGAAGATCGTAGCGAAAAAAAATTGAATGTATTAAATTTTCACCTAAATTTTCCATGGGCGAGGTAAAATTTCATTTTGAGTGCCAAAAAATTATTTAAATTGATGAAAAAAAAGTGAGGAAAAAGAGGTTGGATTTGATTTAATTCGAATGAATTTTGCTTGACTGAAAGAAACTTTATCGTGCATCGTTCCAATGCCCATTTTTTTTTATGAACACAAATTCATAATAAAAAAAAACGGTGTCCCTCAAAAATGAGCTCATCAAACGGCGAGAAAAGATAGAAAGAGAGAGAGAGAGAGAGAGAGAGAGAGAGAGAGAGAGAGAGAGAGAGAGAAAGAAAGAGAGACAGAATCGTTCTCGTCTACCTTGCATTAAGTTGATCGTTGCGCACGCATTGATCATAAAAAAAAGTTCACTCCTGATGATCTTATCGCTGTTGACCTCTGATGATACATAAAAATTTCATACTTACCACAATCAGCATTCCCATATGTTGCTACGCGCACTCGTATATAGTTTAACCACGATTTAAGTACGTGTATGAGGGTAGTAGAGGTATAAACGTCGAGGGCTCTAAACAGCGCGCACAGTCGAGTGCTTCAGTAACAAGCATGAATATATATACTTTGATATAAATGAATATTAGGTGTTCCATGTCAAATCAGCTATAATCATAATTATAAAGTAAATGGGATTTTCTGTAAGTAAATAAAGCAAAGCTGTCCAATATGAATTAATTTTGGTCCACGGTGTTTTTTTTTTTATAGGGGGACGAATCGCACATTCGAAATAATCAGAAAACTTAAATATTCGAACCCTCTCGGAAATGAATTACGGGATAACGTTTTGGTTGCGTTGCAGTGATCCGATCAGTGACCAAACGTTGACGCAAAGCATCAGTTCGGAATGTCAATGTTTGATCGCTAATCGAATTGTAACAGTGAAACTACGGCTGACCACATATGATATATGCATTGATAAAACTCGCCAGAGTCGATATATTTGCCTTTTAATTTCAAGATCTGGCGTAAAAAAATGACTCAATACCGCTTGAAGTTAATAATATATAATTTTATTGGTGAAAATTAATAATTTTCTCAAATTATCGTTGAATTATACGAGTGGCTAATCCGACATGGAAGTTCCTTCATATGTATATTTATCTTCTCTGTTACAATAGCGGAAGTATGCCTCTGGTTGGAATGACCAAACGGAAATGAATAGATGAAGTTATGAGTATATGAGGCGGGGTTTGTTTTCCGAAACATGGACGACGCGTGAAAATGCGTGTCGCGTAACAGAACACAGAGAGGGTGAACGAGTTTTAGCCTCGATTTACGTGCACGCACCCTCGTAAACGACCAGTCAGATATCTAGCCACATTCTAGCGAGAATTATTGCCTCGAAAGTAAGCTCCATTGTGCGCACATGCAGAGCACTAAAAACCTCCAAATGGTACGAATATTTATTATTAAAAGATGCATTAGGCGTGTCAACGTAATTTCACGCCGACAACAGAGACGCATTGCCGCGGGCGACAAAACAAAATTTATTCATTACCAATTGCTTTTTGTACGATAGCAATACCAAAATCAATTAACTATTTTCACCACTGACAACGGATTCATCATTTTTCATTCAACAGATGTTTGTAATTTCAATATTTCGACCGTATTAGCTTGATTCGTCGTTTTGCAGAAATTCAATTTTTTATACACCTCATTTTTATTTATATTTAAAAAAAAAATTGTAGCTCAAAAAGACTCCACATGTAGAAGAAACATATTGAATTGCCCAACTCTGGTATATTGCATACGTAAATATATATGATGTGCGTGGTACAAAGATCGAGTAAAAGTGGTACGCTGCTGGTGGAATAAGCCGAGGAATAGTCAGACTCTCGGCGCGTCATGGGATACAAAAGCGGGCTATTCGAAATGAAATTGTACATCGGCAGACAAGGGATGGGGAGACAGGGTTATTGAGCACACCGGTTTAGTTATCGGACACACGTCAGGTGAGTCCCGGGGGTTGCTTGCCGTTGGCCTGAGAGGACCACACACGTACACAGAGTTAGACGTATATCGACCATGTTCGGTCAGCAGGGATAACAGAGACGCGCATGCGGCTCTCACAAATATCTAGGAGGATGCTATTACAGTGCTGTTCGAATGTAAAACTGGAATCAGGCGGGTATTGAAGGGGATTCAGCAGCATCCAGAATGGAATCGCACAACAGAGTAGAGTAAACGGTTTACATTTACAGTTATAGGACGGTCCGTAGGGATATAGGGTCGTATATTATGTACTGAAAAGCGACAGCTCCTCTTCTCTTCATGATTTCTCGTTTAATTCTCATAGATTTATTTTTCTTTTTTCGTTATTCAATTTCACAACCTGTCTCTCGCTACCGGAACACTCTCTCGGTGCACGAGATCGGGTACTACATGTATACAGGTTTATTTTCTCGTCTTGTTTTCCTAATATATATACCCACGAAGATCCACTTTCGTGTACACATGCACGCGGAAAACTCTCACACGGATATAACTCATGCACACGATACACGAACAGAATTGTAGTCTCGCTCTTTTGTCATATTTTTTTTTTAATCTTTTGAATATCCTCGCATTTACTGTTCCCGCGAATAGACGAGAGCTTCTCTATACGTAAAACGAGAGAGCGATCTGTACATTTAGGTCCAGGGATGAGAAATCTTTTTATCTCCGATAGGGGAGAGAAAAAACTTGGCTCGCTCTAAGAAATGGCGCACCAATTGTTTGTTTCATTGGTTTTTTTTTTTTTTTTTTTTTTTTTCCATTGTCCCATATTCGTTATACCCATCTTTATCCACACTGTTCACGTAGCACTGACAGATGTCGAGTGTTCGACGACGTTGCAGAAGTACATAGTATATTGATAGAGAACGGAGGGAAGCAAGATTCTGCTGTTCGCAGGGTTTACATTGATTTGTCTCTGTGTAAACTTCATATTGTTCGAGCACTTTTCCTTCGTCGACAAGTTTGACCGGACCCGCGTCCGATTGTTCTCTGGCATATACGGGAAATAATATACTATACGAACGATCGGAACTGTGTCTTTCCTCCTGCTCGAATAACATATTGAACATATGTTTCCGGGATATTTCATCAGATGTCACCATTCCCCTATAATATTCATCGTCAATATACTCGCAGGAGACACAAACAGACGCATATGCGCGCACGTCAGCCGAGAACGCGAATTAATTTCACGTACCGGTGGCTATGCCACACGACACTTCCGCAAATGCCCGTTATACCGCGGGCATATGCGCCATAATTAACGACGGGTCTCACAATCGTTCAGCAAAGTATTGTTTAACCACGCGATCTCTCGTTCCAAATACCTTTGTCCCTTGCTTTATACATGACAAAATTCGATATACACCCACGAAAACACACACACACAAGTATATATATGTATATATATATATATATATATATATATATATATATATACATTGGTGGACAACACAATTTCGTCCTTATGTATCTCATCACCGCAGAATTGTGCATATGGTGCACGGGAATAAATGATTGGCCGGGATATATCGCATAATTGAATATGCCCTATACAATCAATCGAATACAATAACCAATTTAACAGCCTAAATAGTCAGTGGTTATTGAATTATGTTTAATTGTTATCACAAAACCGATCAAATGTGATTGAAGTTTGAATTAGTTATTGCCGAGCAATCATATTATTCACCGTTTATTTCGTGTATAATGTATCTTGAAATTTTTCTTTGAATTATTTGGCATTAAGGAGCTTCTGTGTCTCTTGCTAATATCATTTTTCACACGCTTTATAACGCATCATCTTTTATTCATACTTTCCTCGTCGTAAATCTTTCACGCTCTCAGGATCTATTCGAATTATTTCAATAGAATATATTATACACATTATATTCAGGATGACGATGGGAATAATAATTATAATGATAGCAATGATCTTTCACCTATTTACACGATCAAGCAGGCAGGCTCACGTGACAGAGCGACTCCTCTTGCTTTTTCGTTGTCTGCGCATCGTGATACGGTATGGTCCCTATAATATGTGTATCGCGTTAAATTATATTCCTGAGAAAATTATGAAATGCCTCCTGTGACTTACGTATTATATCGATGGTTAAATTCCATAGAGGCGTATAAGCTATGCCTATACAAAACGTATACGCCTCTTTGGCATTAGTCCATCGATATGTTTTGTGCATTTTTCAAGGAGTTATAGCTTTATGGAATTTTCGATTAACGAATAATACAGATTGCTTTTATTTAATTTCAAGAAGACCTCGACTGTGCAAACCTCAATCTCAAATGTGGAAGTTGAAAGTCGCGTGCTTTTTCTTGCCGAATGCGAAAAATTTATCTGGAGAATACGAATCCTGAGTTTGGCAAATTTTCGAGATTATGAATTATTCATTCATTGATTGTCCGTGAATTTAGCCAGCATCGCACTACCGTGATCGTGAATATGGTCTCTCTGCGATGGAAAATTATTCGACGAACAAGAATTCTCGCGAGAACGGTATATCGTCGTTTCCTCTTTCTTTTCTATCCTTTCTCGTTTGTGCACGAAAAATTGAAAAACGACTGCTGAGATTCAGAATGACGTATCTCGTGCGATTCAACGGCGAAAAGTTCGTTAGATGCGCCCTTTTAATTCATAGCTGTCGATTGTATATCCGACAAGCGCGTTGCGGTTGCGAAGACGCGTCGTTTATCTTATGCAGCAAAGCTACCCGTTTCCTTTTTTTTTTCTTATAGTTTTCTCTTTTTTTTTCTGAACACATATACACGTGATGTATAAAGGCGAAAGGGAAGCTTGACGCGACACGTGTATCTATATACGCTCGTGTCGTCCCGAAATCCGCAAGCGATACAGCACACGCGGGACAGTGTTTATACGAAAAATCCAGAAAAAGAAAGAAGAAACGCAAAATATTCCTCGATATCTCGAGGGCCTTTGCGATTTCTTGTTCGGCTCGTAATACAAGCAATATTCCATGTACTAATCGTATCAATTATGCTTCGGACCTGTTTGTATACTTAAAGATTTAATTTATCTTCACCCCAATCTATGGCTCTTGCACGATGAAAATATGCGAAAAATCATGCAATTGAAAACAATTTTTTCCTCAATAAAAATTCAGCCATTGCGGTTGTTGTTGACGGAGAATATTGTTGTAAGTTAAAAATCGTAATTTGTTTCAACGAAAGAAAAAAATTTGACCGCCATATCTGCATGGTGACGATCAAAAAGCTGCAAAAATACGCGACTGACATGCCACGCAGATGAAGGTGCTTCAACTTTTTTTTTACATTTCAAACCTCTCAGAGTTTTACCATAACGGATAAAATTGTTTTCCCCTGTTGTTAAAATTTTTAGTGGAGTTGATGATGTTTTACGAGAATAATATTGTTTTTTTTTTTTTGGTTTGGTTCGCTTTAACGGCACGGGAGTCGTACACGGTAATTGAGTCGTTCCCCTCAGTACGGAATAACAAAATGTCCGAGGGTCGGGAATGACCCAACGCTGAAAAAGATATGAGACAATCCACTACATTGGAGTGAGGTACTATTTAAGAGATTTATCGTACACACACATGCACACACACACACACATACATACACAAAGTACCCGGGTTTTGCGATATACCACCCCGTTTCATAGAGTACAGCGCTCACGTACGCAGAACTTATCTGTATATTAGAATTGCTACACTTGTAAATCACAACCAACGGAGTATCAGTTTTAATGGGTTTTGTGTGTGTGTTTTTTTTTTCCCATTATATTTTCATTTCCTTTCAAGGTATATCTTCGACCGATTGGGTCGTAGCTAGAGGGAAAGAGTGAGAAAAATTTGGTTTTTTTTCGACATCGGAATTCTTTCGCAAACATACAATATACATTTACTTATAAGATAAATAAATATGCAATATACATATTTATATTTTTTACCGTATTAAGTACACGTTTTTGTTGTTATTGTGTGTGTGTGTGTGTGTGTGTGTGTTTTGTGTTGTGTAAATAGATTCTCACTCGAGATCTCATCACGAAAGGGGTCAGCGCGAGAGCTTTTCTTTGGCACAAGATATTATTTTTCTTATCAACGTTTTCCCGCACAACCCAACACATCAGCTGGTCTAGCGACCATTATTCCAGCGTTTACTATATATCTTTATATACTGTAAAGAAACATTTCTATATATATCATCCTTCAACTTTTGAAAGTATAAATTTGGATCTGAAAATATATCTCGTCAAAGATGATCGTTGTCAATTGAGCCTAAGAGGTGCCTCGTGAGACTTTTGTATGCGCACAAGCTCGATGGCAATTCCAGCAACCTCTAGGCCACTCAATTTACAGCGTTACCCTTCCACGACGCATTTTTTTCAGGTCAAAATTTTTATCCTCCTCGGGACGTGGGTGCTCGATTATTCGAATATAATTTTTTATTCTTTAAGTATGAATGAAGAAGTTAGGCGTCGGGTTAACTAAAATTTGCGAGGGTCAATGTGTAGAGTTTCGATAAAATTTTCGGTGATTCCGCGACGAATTCAACAAAAATAAAAAGAAAAATCTTAGCTTTTAAAGCATCTATAACTTTAAAAAATATTGGAGTTCTACGGTAGTTCGAACGTTGAAGGTTTCAGAAGGCCTATCAAATTTCCAAGTGCCATAAACTACATTTCTTTTGCAAGTTAACTTAAGAGCCGAATTTCCAGCGATATACTTCTGAAGAGCGAGAATCGAGAAGAAAATGAAAATAAACATTGGAAAATTTACGCGTGACATCGTAGAGCAATGTACGCGAGACTATACCAACGAGGATTATTAAGTCTTATTACGTTTGCGGACCCGAGGACGGCAATTGCAGAGAGAGAACTTTAGCTGGTGTGCACCGCCTCCCTGTTTCGTTGCGTTCAGGCAAACTCGTTTATCATTCGTCATATATACTCGAATTTACCGTATTATACCGCACACTCGTATACTCCATAGATGCTCAAATGCAGATAGGTTACAGTATACAGGGCAATGCACATTTATTTATTGCTGCTGCGATTTTTTAAAAAATTTTTTACGTTACCAATGTATGTTGTATACATATATGGGGCATTCCACGTCAGATCAACCTGACCAAAAGCTTGACCCTCTCAGAATTAGTTTAAACTTTCTGAAAACTTTCTGTTACTTGTCGAGAATATTTGTGATTTTTTTTTAGATTTTTATTCGACGACGTTTAGACGTTAACATTCGATATGATATATGCGGAAATCGAGAATTTCCGAAGTTCAATCAAGTATAACTCGAAAAAAGTTGAATATAAAAAAAGTTTCAGTTTCGAGTGAACTTTAACGCCAAAATATGCAAAAATTTATCGAGGCCGCTGAAAGTTCTTAAAAACTCAAAAAATATTCGTTTTTGAGGTTTTTCAAAAACGGTGTAATTTTTTTCGCTAAAAATTTTCGAGGATATTCCTCTCTTAGTGTTCAATAACTTGTGCAAATTTCATCATGGGCCGGGATTCGGTTTTGAAGTTACGAACTTTTTCTTTCACAGTTTTCGTGAAAACTGTCATGTCGTGTCGTCCTGTCGACATCATATGAAATAATTCCAAAACTTCGAAACCAAATCCCGGCCCATGATGAAATCAAGTTTTTGAACACTAAAAGAGGAGTATCCTCTAAAATTTTTAGCAAAAAAAAATTAAAACATTTTTGAAAAATCTCAAAAACTAATATTTTTCGAGTTTTTAAGAACCTTCAGCGGCCTCGATACATTTTTGCATATTTTGCCGTTAAAGTTCATTCAAAACTGAAACTTTTTTAAATGTAATTTTTTAAAAAATATAATCAATAATTTTCGAGTTATATACTTAATTTAACTTCGGACATTCACTATTTTCGCATATATCATATCAAATGCCAACGTCTAAACTTCGTCGAATAAAAATCTAAAAAAAATCGTAAATATTCTCGACAAGTAACAGAAAGTTTCCACAAAGTTTAAACTAATTTTGAGATAGTCAGGCTTTTGGTCAGGTCGATCTGACCTGGAATGCCCTATATATGTATATAGATTGTGGCGTAATCCGACGAGAGAAAGGTCTCGGAGGTTCTCGTTCCTGCTTTTCTCTAATGGCACAATCCGAGAGCTTGCACGATCAAGTAAACTTTGAAACATCCCTCCTTGTCACGCTAATCTTTGTTTGTTTTTCTTTACCTGCGATTTCTTGCTCTCACCGCCCTCGCTGCTTATCTCGAATCCCCGACCCGCCAACGAGAGAGTCTCGAGCGAAGAGAGAATTTCAACGCTCGGTTAACTAATTACACAAAACACGCTGCGACTCCGAGGCTTGTATTCCGGATATTGCTCGAAGGTATCAGTAATTAGTACAAGAGCATGCAAGTATAGTAAGAGTCATGGTGGAAGTAAGGGTGTAGAATAGGGCGACGGTGTCCGGCAGCGGATACAACCCTGAAAATCCATTTTTTTAATCTTCTTTTTTTATCAATTGAACTTGGCCAGAATTTTTTTTGCCAAAAAAGCCATCTCTTGGCTGGATTCATTTTTCTCGTCATGCATTTATTGATTCGCCGATTTTTCGAGCACCAAAAAATTCACACTTGTTTTATCCAATTTTCTTTTCTTTTTTTTTGTCAGTCGATACAAATAAAAAATACTTTCGTACCTAGGGGTTTTATTTTTTAATTTCTCGCTCGAACTTTGAGCACATGTGTAGGAGATATCACAGAAGCAGGTGTACTAAAAAAAAAAAAAGATGCAATCGCAATTTTCGCGGGGAATGAAAAGTGTCGAGCGAAAAAGTAATATCGTAGAGAGAATTCGTGTTGCCAGAGTACGAATAAAAGAAAAATCATTCTCCTCGTCGAATAAAAGCGATTCGAAGCTCCTCGTGATTAACATTTTGACCGCGATTGAAGTTTCGCTCCGTCGAACTTTTCTTCAATTCAGTATTTCAATCTTGAGATTCCTATATAAGAAATCATTTCCCATAGCTATTATCTTTATACCCGGTTCGTCGACAGCCCCATCCCTCGAGTCTTCTCTCGCTTCGCGTTTCCGTGAAACTAGAAGTCTTTTTTTTTTTTTGTTTGTTTGGGGAAAATGCCGGTGCCACTTTACTTGTCGCGGAAAAAGAGCGATGTGAGCGAACAATATAGGGAGAAAATATGAATTGAGAAGATGCGTCGCTATTTTTCCACAGTATACGAAAGATATATAGTCGTAACACACTCTAGCCGCATATTAGAGTGGTCCATTTTGGAGTTTTTTTTTTTTTTTTTTTGACGGAGCAATCGACAAAATTGCGCCAAATAAAGTGAAAATAAATCATCGTAAAATATCCCTATAAGCTCGGAAAATGGATGAGGTTGCTGCCAAAGATGAATCATAGAATTTTTGAGCTTTAAACTTTTTCGATGGAAAAAAAAAAATCATTGAAAAGTCGACCACCCCCAAAATGTACATGATATATATTTTTAAAAACAAAATTATGTACACATATTATATATACAATACATGTTATATCATATAGATACATATAATATATAATGGTCTCTCGAATTTCCGGGCTTATCGACGCCCTCCCGTGAGAGTATAGTCTCAATGAAAATCATCTTACGATAAATATCTCGGCTGGCATGAAATTTCCACCCTCGCGCGCGAAGCGTATATATATATATACAGCAATACAGAGAAGCTCTCTCGTGGTTAACCGTAATGCGGTGAATAGTACAGTGGTATACCGCGTGCACTATGTGCACCGGAGGTGTTATCTGACCCTCTCAAAGTTTTTATCCCGAGACTTTTCTCTCTTTATCTCGGGCAGGTATCAAAGAATCCGCTATTTCTGTGTATATCGCGATACACTACGACCTCGATTTAACGGCCAGTGGCGGGACCGGCTCCGCATCGCACCTTGTTAAATCGAGGTAGCGTATGCCCGCCCATGCTGTATCTGCGCATCGGCACTCCGTGCTACGGGCCTGATCGGAGAGACTTTAAGCGTCCCCCACCATCTCCCACCACGCGAAAAATCGATCGATAAGTGCGACATGGTGGGGACTGTCTATTCAATCGAGGACCATTAAATCGAGGTCCTAGTGTATGTATAAAGTTCAGCTCTGCGCTTGCTGCTTTCCGGGGGGGGGGGGGCTTCTAATATGCCATGAGAATTTAGTCATCGTATAGAATTCTTTCGTCCCTTCGCCGGATATATGCAGAGGAGAGAGAGAGAGAGAGAGAGAGAGAGAAACTCGTGGGAATAGGAAAAAATGTATATAAAATGCGAGGCTAATGCAAGAAGGACAAAGAAAAATATGCGAGAGATTCCGTGACCATGGTGTGCTCTGCGGCGTTGGGAAAAGAGATGAGAAAACGCGAAGGAGGAAGTGCGGAGACGGAGGGCGCTGAGGGAAATATGCCCGTACGGCAGAGTGTGCCGAGGTGTGGTGCAGTTGAAAAATGATAAGAAGGAGAAAGAGATGTGAAGAAAAAAAAAAACGGGAGTCTGGAAATATAAGATGGAAGGAAGAGCTTCGAGGAATATATTGACAGGAGAACGAGGGTACGAGGATCTAGAGATAGAGAGTGATCTACCACTTATCTTAATAGATGAAAAAAATTGTGTCGCTCCCGCATAAATCTGAAAAAAGTGATGAAAAAAAAAACCAAGTTCGCTCAAAACTCATGAATTAAGGGAGCTTTCCAGTGTGACAGCCCGAAAAATCGCTGTTTTTCGCGATTTTTTTTTTTTAAAGAAAAAATAATCTAATCGGTCTGGTTTTTTTTTTGTATATTAATTGGGTATTGAAGAATACAAAACAATTTTTTAAAGATCGATTTATTTATTAATTAATATCTATAAAAATGATGAAACAATTGTTGCAGAAAATGCACTTGGATGTGGTGTCCACGTTGGGGGTTACAATTTTGATTTGAAACAAAAAACACAAAAAGATTATTGATCGGTATATAATTGGCTTTCGTGCTATGGAGGCTTTTTTTTTTTTTTTTTTTTTTTGCAAAAATGGCGCCGGTTTGAACAAAAAGTATCGATTTTAGCATTTTTTTTGGCAGTTTTTTTTACAAAAAAATAGGAAGATGTCAAAAAAAAAAAAAAGCTTCCATAGCACGATAAACAATGACGTTAAGAATATTGTGTAAAAAATTCAACTCGATAGCCTTAAAACTCTGCCCTCCAGGTTGGACACCGTTTTAAAAAATGCTGTTTCGAGAAAAACGCGTTCAAAGTTTCAAGTGAGGAAGTGACGGCCGACGCGGCAGCTGTAGCGCTCCGTTCCCTTCTTCCAAGAAATGCTGTACAGTAACCGAAATAATCTGAATTTCGGCATGAAAATTTCAGGGAATATTCGGAAGAGTGTATACTATTCGATAAAGCAAAAAAAAAAAAAAATTGATTTTTTGAAAATTTCACACTGGAAAGCTCCCTTAATCAGAAATTTAATTCATTGTGGCAAACACTAATAATTTTTTTCAATCCGATCAAACACACGAATACACGTTTTCTTTTCAAGAATTCCGATATAATTTTGTTCCCTCGTCTTGAGTATATATATATCGAAAACGATATACAAATAAGGATTGCGTCACGCGCCTCCCGATATACATCTGTCGGATGGAAAAATCGTGCCAATCGATCGTATAATATGGACCGGTGTCGTGTCTTTTACAATTTTAAGTCTCCTTAACTATATATTTCGTAATGAATAATTGTTCTTTAAGTTTTATCAATTTCTTTTTTACTTTTATTTTAAAAATTCTGTGTTATTCGAAGCGCGGCTAAGAATTTTTTTTTTTTCACAACCTTATCACAACCGTATTGAAGAGTGCCAGCCTACATATTCCTTGTCTCGGTGCATATGTCATTCATCATACTTTTGAATTTATCGAATGATTTTTGTTTCTTCCATTTGCCATCGTTGTAATTGTATAATCTTTTCGTTTATCTCCCGTAACGCTCATTCGTAACGATCTCCAATACACACACACACACGCGCGCGCGCGCGCGCACACACACATGTATATTCCCTGTAATTGGTGTATATATATGTATTCACAAAGTACCTGCGTCATTTTCATCATCGGCGATCAGGGCTTCACCGAGAACAGGGAATCGTTAAATACGAGCCGTCACTTTTGTGTATGTTCCCTCTGTTTTTTGTTTATCGATTATCGTTACATGTCTTGTTTTTAATTTTCTTATCGCAGTGAAAGCTCTCATCATCATGGCTTACTTAATGGGGAGACAAAGTAAGATATTTGAAGGACCAATCACGAGCCCGCCAGGTTGGGGTGGCTCCTGCACCCGCACGGATGCCTTTCTTCAACTTCCGCGAAGTGCCACAACTAAAAACTTCTCTTCTACATTATTCGTATCCGATCTTAATTTGTGACAAATAACAGCGCGGCTTTTTATTTGAAAAAAAAAAAAAAAAAAAACAGAAAATCTGCTGAATTATTGTTTGTGGAATGACGAACAATAATTTATTGTTTGTGGAAAAAAAAAAAACGAGAGTAGCAAAGATTAAATATTTCTGAACGTTGAAAAAAAAATCTGTAACGATATCAAAAGTTTTAGACAGGTTATAAGGAAAAGGATTTTATAACGAAACTATATGGAGTTGATATTAATTTTCGATGTACAAACAAATGTTAAAAGTTTTATAATACATTTTATGGAAAGAAAAAAGTATTTTTTTTTTTTTTTCGACTATTGTAGGTATCTAAAATGTTATGCGATCGAGAGCATGTGCAAGTGGATTCAAAATGGCATTTTTAAAAGCGCGAGCCGATTTTTCACTAGCAATAAGTACCAAGCACGAATGAAATACGTAAAAGAGCATTTCCCACTGTAAACAAATTTAACAAGCATCCCCCCCCCCCCCCCAACCCCGGTGATCGCGAAGCTAAATCGTTATGCACCTTTCTTGAGTCTGTACCCCCCCAACCAGCCTACCTCTCCGTCTGACTTTGCCCCTGTAAGATGTGAGGATTTATGTAAACTTAGAGAGCTCCCACTGTATATTGTTGTCGCCTAAATTTTCGTTTATATACGTGTGACTGAATTTTTTACCGGATGTTATTTGTTTTATTTCTCGGTGTATTTCTCTCGGTAGATATTATCTCGAGGAATTTGTGTTTAGCATATCAAATAATATATATTATTTTACGAAATATCTCACTCGATTCCAGAGTATGATAAGAATTGATTTATATATATTTGTTTCCGGTTGCACATTCGAGGCGGTCTTCGAGGCAAAAGTGAATGACGCTTTGCCTTTTTCAAGATACGAAAGCTCGCTCATTAACGGCATATCATTATAAATTTACTATCCAATCGATAAATTTTAGCGCACGATTGAGAGATTTTTTCTTCTTTTTTTTTTTCTCAAACCACCGTGGGATCTCGCGAGTCGTCACTGTGGTAGATATGGGTATAGCATCCGCTTTATCGTATGGAAGAGCGCCACGAACGTGGAGTGCCCGTTGCATTTCTCGCTCTTTCTTTGTGCGTCACAATGAAAATCATCAGACGTGTGTTAATGACAGTACAATCGAGCACATTGCTATTATTATTATTATTATTATTCTTATTTTGCTCACGCTTCTCAATTTTTTCGTCTTAATACGTAAGATGTTTATTTAATAATACTCACAACCTTAATACTTGCAATTTTGATAATGAAAGTAGGTACGATCTACCATTTTATCTCTTTCCCTTTCTCTAATACGTATATATGTTTGTAATTATTATATTACAAACGACTGGTTCGCTCGCCTCATGCGCGTCGTCGTCGTCGTCGTTGCTATCTTTTCATATTCTTTTATATCTTATTATATTCATAAGGGTTTAAGCGTAAGCCCTCACGCTTGGAATTTGCGTATTTTTTCTTTTCCCAGGCTTACGTTTTATTACATTTTTCCGTAGCTGTGGGGGGGGGGGGGGGGGGCAAAAATGTTTTTTTCCAACTCTTTTTCATATTTTTTACATTATATCTGTACTCGGTAGAATTCACGTATAATGTAATCGACCGGGAAAACGTTGATGAGTGCTTCGCGTCTTATACATCGCGTGGTTGGTCTATCTCAGATATATAATGTACATTTCCAACGTGATCTCTGGTGTCAGGCAGTATTTTCCTCGTTTATTCCTTTCATCTCTCTCTCTCTCTCTCTCTCTCTCTCTCTTAATATATATTCAACAGAGATTCTTTAAAAATTATATTATACGAGAAGTTCGTGAGCTCCAAGAGTTTTCTCTTCCTTCCTACTTCCCTCTTGGCTTCGCGAGCTTTTTTTCTCCTTCACTCTTCGTCGCACAGTAGACGCGACAGAGATAATGAGATCGTGGCAATGATGACTGAAGGTTTCATTAATCCTATCTTTTATTGCAGTTCACTGAACCTTATTTTCACGAGCATGAGAAAGCTTTTTATCGTTGTATATACATATATGAGCTTTCCGACGAGAGCCTCCCGATTTAACCCGTAAAAACCACACCTCTATTGAGCATACATATACATTCCACACTAGTGCGATTTGGGATTTTGCATTTTCAATGTACTATAACTCTCGTATAAATAATCTAAAACTATTCGATAACCAGTGTTTTTTGGGGTAATAGTTTCTCAGGAATCCGAAGGTCATAATTTCAAATGCGATAAATATTATTCATTCAGTGAAAATACGACAAAATCAGAACAAAAATGTTCAAAAATTCACAAAAAAGAAATTTTAGGTGGTGCAAATTTGCACTAGTGTGGCGTTTACGGGTTAGTTAGCATTAAGGCGAGGCTAACGACACCATCCTCTCTCTCTCTCTCTCTCTCGCACTCACACGGATCCTTATTTCGTTATTTCTTTCGCACTTGTACAAAATCGTCGTGCTTGCTGAACCTCGTCTTAATGGCCATTCGACGGACATCTCTTTGACGAATGATCCATCGTATATGGCTTGCGAAACATTTTTTTCTCTTTCTTTCATTTCATAAGGGGAAAAAAATGCAGAATTTCTTGCTAAAATGTACGTAGCAGTAAAAGTACGGATTTGACAGTTTTCCTCGCGTGTTTCTCGTGTAAGTTTGACGGAGGCGGCAATCAAGCTATATCGCGTTTGATGTCATGTCATATATACACGAGAAATACGAAGAAATTTCGTACTACAGCAAGAGAAAAGTAAGTTCAGGAGGAGAGAAAAAAATGTTCTGAGCTTCGCAGAACGTTTTTTTTAGAGAGAGAGAGAGAGAGAGAGAGAGAGAGAGAGAGAGAGAGAGAGAGAGAGAGAGAGAGAGAGAGAGAGAGAGAGAGAGAGAGAGAGAGAGAGAGAGAGGAAATAAAAACTAATAATAAAAAAATGAAAAAAAAGAGATATGCAAAATGACGAATCACTGTGGATCCATACGCTATATCAGAAGTGTTTTGCAAGGCTATCACCGTTCTTTCCTTCTCGATCATATTATACGTGTGTTCTGTGTGTGTGTTTTTTAATCAATATCTTTTTTAACACTTTGGTCGATTTCATAAAAAATTTATTAAACGTAAAATGTGCATCATTTAGCCCGTAAACAGCAACGCTGAAGCACCAAGGACCGAAGAAATTTTTTTTCGATATTACGCCTTTCACTATTCCTCTATATCAATGCATCACTGTTATCGGTCTCTCGGAGCTCTCTATAACTGATGATGCACTCAAACTCTTGGTTCTCACGTTGCTGTCTCGGTGCTTTCTCGTTTATATAAACTGTTCACCGGGAATATTGCGATATCTCGCTCGCGCGAACGGTATTTTAATTATCTCGAGCTTGCAGCCATTTTCGAGGATGGAAAATACGAAAAAATTTAATAGTTTACTCGGTATGTATATATATATGGTGCATTCGACAGGTAAAATCGACACAGCTCCATGATGCTCATATCCTAGATTGGATTTGCTCGATAGTTTTTCAAACTACTTGCACTTTTCGCAGTTACCATTCTAGGCCGCATATGCAGTTTTCTTTTTATATAGATTTATTTCTTTCATTCTTTAAATACGCATGTAACGAAACGTTGGGCATTTTTCAAATTTGAAAAAGATTCATTAAAATCCCAAGTCAAATGTATACCTCATTTAATTCGGAAAATTTCGTTTTATGTGAGCTTTTTTGAAGCATTATTGAATAGCAGTAAGCTCTGGAGAATTTAAAAAAAAAAACTGCATACCTCTCGGGGATTTAACAACAATATGGAAAATTATGTACGAAATCCCAGCGGGTCACGGGATCTGTCGATTCGGCTTGGAACTTGGAATACCTCATATACATATAATGCATAACCGAATTAGGCAAGGGGAGAGTATATCGTGGCTTTTCCCGGATGATCCTGGAGGGTGTGAAACTCGCTAAATCTCGGAGAGAATATATAAATACGTGTATATCTATACATAAATATACAGATGAGAAATGCGAAGAGAAAAGCCGGAGTGCACACAGAACTGGGTAATCTTGCCTGTTTGTGTGTGTGCGAGCAGGGCTTTGTGAGAGCGATTGTCAAAGCAACGTTAATGCCGAGACAGACCGGAGTGCATCGTCATTGTTTCGCCGGAGCGTTAAATTTCTCGCGCCCCCCCCCCCCCCCCCTTTCCCCCCCTGTAATCCGTGTGCCACCCACCAACGACGGAAGGAATCAGGATTTGTTCTATGCTTTACCGTCGTTGCCGCTGCTCCTTCGGAATATTAATGCATCGGACTGTACACGAGAGAATTCAAGGTAGTAAACTCCGTTCTCTATATATTGTATGTACATCAATGGAATATTCATATAGCGAGGAGAAAGAGGGTCAAATGCCAAGGGAGTGCATTCCACAGGCGAACAAAGCTATATTA
This sequence comes from Rhorus exstirpatorius, assembly GCA_963564615.1. Classification (NCBI taxonomy): domain Eukaryota; kingdom Metazoa; phylum Arthropoda; class Insecta; order Hymenoptera; family Ichneumonidae; genus Rhorus; species Rhorus exstirpatorius. The sequence goes on from OY751313.1 coordinate 53,072,934, forward strand.
CAACAAGCGCGGCGAAATCCCAACCGGAAGCGCACGATAATTATCGAGCGAAATCTCGAAGACTTCTCGGTGCAGTCCTTCGGGACCCAAAATGTACAAGCGCGGGATTCTATCACGGATCTCTACATTTTACGGTATATACGGTATATATGCGCCGAAAATGTATCTGTATGTAACTTGGAACAATCGCTTTTCGCGCGAAGTAGATTTGAAATTGCTGTTATACGAGGGAAACTTGTTATATCTGGGAATGCAACCGCGTGGGGCCAATATCGGGGAGTAAATGTTTGCTATGTTCATCGCGAGAAATCCGCGAGTGAGTCGAACTATATGTATCGGGCGTGAGAATATGCAGGTCATAATATTCCACACGTTCGGTGCAATATATATATATCTCCGTTTCTTGCGGGCAATGAAACGAAATCTCAATTTTACGCAAACAACTTTGGGGGATGATATAACCGCGAAAAGTATATAAACCTGTATTACGTATGAGGCTGAGATCCTTTATTCCAAGATCGTATACACGAACTTGTGGATCTCGTGGTCTCAGATTTTCCCGTTACTTCATGAAATATTTATTTTCAAATGCATTCGTATCAACGGTGTATCATTGATTTTTCGTCATTTTTTCGAAAAAAAAAAAAAAAACAGAGTTAAATAAAATAAAATTTCTTTACTTTTAAAATGTTTTCAATACCATTGAAAATTGTTTAAAAATCGTAAAAAAAAAAAGTACATATAGGGTAGACGTACCAGTTGTGGTCACTGTACCGTTTATGGCCACTCCGCATTTCCCTCGAATTTCTTAAAGTTTCAAGGCTATATGTTCACTTCATCGAGCGTAATATTTCTATATTCAAGATGTTTCCGCACCAATATAGATTGCTTTATTGAATATCTGCTAATTTATTTCAACGAAATATGACGAAACGCGTCAACGCTGAGCGGTTTGTGTAGTTTTGTTTTCAGAAGTGTTAAGGGATCCCGCGGTGAGAAGACTATGGTTTCTCATTATCTCGAGTCATTCCGCCCCATAAAAAATGTATATTTAATCAGTTAAAGCTCATTTTGCGGATTGGAATCACAAAAAACTGACACATCAGCTAAAATACCTGAAAATATGCGGTGGCCGAAAGTGGGTACATTCAAAATGCGATTGTCCTATTTATGGCCAACTTGTGGCCAATCCCAATTCAAAGTTTTTGGTGACCACAGCTGGTACTTCGGATGACCAAAAGTAGTACAATTATGGCCAAAAATGGTGAAAATGACAGCGATAAAATAATTTCCTATTTTATTATTTATCATGATTTGACACAAATAATTTAACATGTGAAAATTTTAACATTTACACGAATTATTTCCAACAGTGCAGAAAAGGTTTTAAATGATAACAATTCGATTCTTGTGAACCTTTTAGGTTACATCGATGACTTTTTAAATTCTGAATTTGCAATAATGTGAACACTGTTCGTAAATAAATGTTCGAAAATGCTTCAAGTGGTCACAACTGGTACGTCTATACCCTATATCTCCGGCGATTTATGTGAAGGTATCATGAAGTTGAAAAAAAATTTACTCAAACAATCAGCCATAATTTTCCATCAACCTGCGAATTATATTACTGAAAAAAATGGAAACGCGTTCAAAGAGTCGAATGAATCCATCGAGTTTTAGATTTGTATCGCGTTAATTGCTTCGGTGATAATTTTGTATTAAAAATAAATTTCCACGTAATCGGATTATAAACGCCTTCACGAATTTTGCAATTATTCAATGACCGATCAGGTGGGACCAGTGCAGCATATTTAACCGCGCGACGATGGCCCGTGTGCTGTAAGCCCCGTAATGAATGTTCAGTATTCGGATACTCTCGAGCAATGCTGCATATCGGATTATCCAGTATTTACAAGCTATATACGAGGAAAGCCTCGTGTATCAGACAGACAAGTGTATGCGTGTATGTGTAATGCGTTTCGAAACGATCGAATTGATAAACCGACCTGCATGAATGATTCTTGACAATGAGAGCACGCGAGTCTATATGTCTACGAGGGTCTTCATCTCGAGTAGGTTTATGATTGGATATACGCGTGTAGAAATTTATTATTGGTCGATCGTTAATACGAATGAATCATTGTAGGGACAATAAATTAAAATTCATGAAATTTTAGGTATACGATTGTCCTCTGTATTCTCTCCCTCGTCCTTACTCATTGAAATGATACACGATTTTTCTGTTGAACGGACATAAACAGCGAAGAAATTTAAGGCCATTTTGATAGAGCTCATGCACTCGAGTTGAACGATGTTTTTTTTTTCTTTCAATTTCATATTCGAGAAAAATACATTTGAGGAGGTTCACTAGAGTTTGCGGGAGGTGAAGAGTGAAGACATGGGCCGACGGCATTGCAGCCAACTGTGAAAATAATTTATCACGAATCGGAAAATCATGGAATTGAGATGAATAAAGTTAAGGATCGATAAAAGTTATTTTACATTGATACAAATGAAAGAAATTCGATTTTATAAGTGTACATAATTCGCAAAGAAGTCTGTGGCAACAAGGCGCGTATTTATTACGGTTGGTACTACTGTCAAGTGTCATAGCCACAGGCACCAGAGAACAGTCGAGCTGTCAAAAAAAATTGCGCGCTCAACCTAACCTAACTGCTCCGGCTCTGCAGCGATGTTGCCATGCTTATCCCCTCTTTGCATCGCTTTACTGCGAATAATTATAAATTCTGTGGGTTCATTGAACAGTATTCATAAACTAAGTACACCATCAATCTGATTTTTGTCATGCTGCTTCATTCACCTATACTGTGTTGAAATAATATTTTTAAAAAAATTTCTCTACATTTTCTCCGGAGTTATGAAGGGGAAAAAATCGCAATTTCTGCATACGCCATATAAGAGCGCGTGTTAAAAGAGCCTCGTCAAAAACTAAATTTTCATGTGAATGGTGTAGGTGAAAATTCCCAAATAATTCAGGCACATTTCTACAGTAGTAGTGAATGTCTGATAAAAAATTCAGATTTTTCTGTGCATTTTGCTCTGCCTGGTGAACCTCTCCTTTTAATTTGCATATACGGTCTTTTTCACGAAATTTCGTTCGATACAAATACACAATTGTTTAATTGGAATATATACCTGTATTGGTTCTCGAATGAAATTGCTTTCAATATACACGATCGGTTGTATTTTTTTTTCCCCGGTAGATAATTATAGTTTTTTTTTTTTCCCGTATTATCATCACAGGGAGTGTATAAATGGCAATTGTTGCTATCGTTTCACCGATATATCTTGCGGAACAGATCCCCATCTAAATGGCAATTAAACTCGTGCGTCATTATACGAGAGTTTTGTCAGGCACTCCGCTGGGCAAAACAAAAGCGTAAAGGTATCTCGCGCCAGCGTTGCTGGTACGTATAGGAAAAGAGAAACGACGCTGTAACCCGAGCTATCTAGCAGAAATCGTGAAACTTTTGTGCCGGGGATAATAGTGTGCATTTGTCCATAAACTATATAGGGTACCTCGAACAAAGTTTCGACCGGATATTCAAAGGGTCTGGAGCGCAGTTCAGCGTCAGCATCGGAGAAGCAGTCGCGGAGAAGAGGGATTAACTATCAGAGATAGATAGAGAAAGGTACAGAGAGGGAGAGAGAGAGAGAAGGAGTCAATGTTTGTTGCCACGAATGCAAATTCACAGGAGCATGGATCCGAGATAATTATCGTGTATACGTTCCGAGATATATACAGTATCTCTCGATAAATCACGTCAACGAAGGGAGACCCGAGAACTCGCGGATACAACATCGTTGGGGTGTGTTCCGAGAGAGGGGAGGGGGGGGGGGGCGTCGTATCGTTAATCCAGCCTGAAACGATGTATAGTCAAGTATGCCGCAAACCGATCGTGAGCGCGAGAAGCAGAGATACCGGGATTGAGGTTAAAGGATGGACGTAATTTAGCAGAAATTGAACGTCAATGCAATCGTGACGCGAATGACTTTTGGCTCGTTATTTCGACGATTGAACGACGCGCTGGGGGCCTATGGGAACGCGAGGAATTGGCAGCGCGATATATACTCGGGCGAGCGAGAATGAAGTATTTTAAATTTATGTATCGTGATTCATGATTGAATTAATGAAAATTCGCATCAAACGTCGCATCAATATCGCGTTTGACGGGTTTTCACGCGATTCACGACGATATATATCCGGCATTTATAGAAGCCACAATGTCGCTCGCAACTATGAACTTCAATTAAACCATGAGGATAATTAAATGTTACTCATTCGTGTATATATATATTAGGGTGTTTCAAAACAAAAAAATTTTGGATTTTTCATGCTCCCACCCTTCAAAACTTGAGTTTTGATAGAAAAAAATATCCCCGCGAAGAGGGAGCTTTGTAACTCATTTGTCAGATGGAAGCCACCGCTCATTGAACGTTTATAATTATAACAGCCAATTAACGTCTATGATGAACTTTTTGGAAGGAAAAATTTAAGACCTTTTTATTTATTCCTAATTTCTAATTATTTATAAAAAATTCTAAATAATTTTAAGTTAAACAGCTTTGTCTGAAAGCATCGTGTTCTAAATAAATATTTAGATCGATTTTATTCATAACAATAATTTTGCGATTTAAAATTGTTTATAAATTGTCATAAGCAATTCGTATGTGGTGAAATTTTTTTTCGTGACAATTTTTTCTCTTGACTCAAATACGTACTCAATGGTTCTTTATTCTCTCGCTGAAATAGGAAATCATTAGTCTCAGGGAAGATAGTACATCATAAGCAAATTTATTCACCTTTAACAATTTTTCCGCTATGTGACTTTATGCAAAAAAAAACACGCAAAATGTCATTTATTTATTTATTTTCGGTAAAGATTGATGCCAACGACGCCTTTTTACACGTAGCATACTTACGTCTTTCGGTGTAAATCAGCGATTAAAAGTATAAATTGCGCTTGATCTCTATCCTTAGTTAATAATTAATTAAATTCTGCGCACAAAGCTACTTTTCGTTCAGCAATATCGTTTACAACTTTTAAATCATTGAAGATTCTTTTTATTTGAAACACAATCCCCATGGTCTCAAATTTTTCCTTCCAAAAAGTTCGTCATAGACGTTATAATTGACTGTTATAATTAGAAACGTCCAATGAGCGGTGGCTTCCACTTGAGTTACAGAGCTTCCTCTTCGCGAGGATGCTTTTTTTTCCATCAAAACTCAAGTTTTTAGGGGTGGGAGCATGAAAAATCCAAATTTTTTTTTTTTAAACACCCCAATGGCCCTAAAATAATGACAAGCAATATTGGCCAAATACTATGGTGCTTACCCAATTTTCGGATAGCTGTGTATGGCTTCAAGCTCGAGATCAACCGCACATTATGAACAGAAATGAGGCGCACAGTTCGAATGAAGAATCATCGAAGAAAAAAACGACTTGACGAGAAAAGGGGAAAAAAAAAATATCATGAAAATCCCCGTCTGTTTCTCAACAATTGAGAATATAATTTGAGATTGTTATTATTATTTTACGAATTTCGCAAAGTTATTTCGGCAGACGATTTTTGAGAATGATTTTTTTTTTACTCGAACGGTCATAATCGCCCGACTGATGTTCAACGAACGCACGTTATAATTCACGCCCTTGTCGCAACTATTATTTTACAAAATATATACAATACGATACCGCGCACAATGTTAAACATTTGCTCGTCCAATACACGTTATAGTATTGTCACGTGGACCAGAATGTTTGCAGATGTATCTCTTGACGATTAATCATAACATTATTAATAATAATAATATCAATGCTAATAGTAACAATGCAATAATAATAATAATAATAAATATCTACCGAAAATTAACGAATGTGCAATAGTCTCCTGAAGGCTCTCCTGTAATCGAGATTGAATATCGTGTAAATGAGAGGATTGAGGGCGCTGTTAACGTAACCAAGCCACGTAATGAAGTAGACCATTCTCTCGGATGGGCAGCAGGCGGGACAAAATGGTACTATAACGTACATTAGGAAAAATGGTAACCAGCATACGACGAAGACTCCCATTATAACGCCGAGTGTTCTAGCTGCTCGTCTCTCCTTGGACAGCGATATTCTCTGTCGTTCCTCGATGAATTGATAAACGGTGGTAGATGTGCCACCGGCCGCTGATACACCGGCCCGTCTGCCGTGTCCGCCGAATGCCGGTCCACCACCGGTCGTTATTTCCGTATGTTCGTCATCGTCGAGGGAAGCTTTTACGTTCGAGCGGGGTGTCGTCGAGCGCTCATTGTGATTCGTCTCCGAGCTCACCGATTCCTCGGCATCGTCGTTCTCACGACGATGCCTCGTCGATGTAACAACACCGAGACGGCTCTGTCTTGCTCGCTCGCGCAAACGTCTTCTCGTAGCCAAAAATATCTCAAGATAAACGAGGCTCATGAGCAACAGCGGTATGAAGAAAGAACCGAGGGACGAATAGATCACGTAACCCTGTCGTCTCGTTAGCTGACACGGTGTGCCAGGCTCGAGTTCCTCGGGCCAATCGTTCCAGCCGGCCAATGGCGGTGAGCTTATCGCGCCTGACAACAGCCAAACGCCACCTATCGTACCGAGGACCCGCTTGAGAGTTCGCTTTTGCGCGTAATTTATTGGATCGGTAATTGCCCAGTAACGATCGAGGGCTATCGCGCACAGATTAAGTATACTCGCGGTGCAGCAAAGCACGTCGCACGTGAGCCACAATTTGCAAAAATGTATACCGAATATCCACTTGCCGAGCAGCAGATAAACAACGTTGAACGGCATAACGAGTATCGCGACGGCGAGATCGGCAACCGCGAGCGATACGATAAAGAAATTTTGTACTATTCGCAACGGGCGATAGGTAAAGACGCTGAGAATAACGAGGGCATTGCCGAGTACGGTAGCTATAACGAGAAAGCTCAGTGTCAGCGAGGCAGCTATCGCCTCCCAGGCTGGCAAGGTCGAGCCAGTCTCGATCTCGACGGTGCTGCAACCACCACCGTCGACGATACCGACGACACCACCAACGCCTCCGCCGTCGTAGTCATCGACCATGGTACCGCCCGATTCACCGCTCGTATTCATCCCTTACGAGCTTCCTCTCCTGCGGCAATTTCATTACCTCTCGTTATACATTATACGCAACCCAGGCGACAACATATTCCGAGTGATTTTGGTATGCGTATTCAGGTTAAAGACATCGGTGATCAAGGAAATGATAATGTGAAAATTTCATAATTATGGAATTACATATCCATGGCATCAAAGTTCAAAGAAAAATTCCTCGTAAAAGTGCTTCATTCGGAATAGGAATTCAATGAAATTGGGTTAATATGCGTGTGCGTTGAACGCGGGGAAAAAAAATTGTTGCAAAAAATATATGAGGGTACGATCACTTCGTGCACGTTCAAACTAAGAGGGTGTAAAGCCAGCCATCGGTATAATGCTTATTGACGAGTAACAATCTTCTCGATCGCCCTATGAAATAGCAGTTTGCGATATAATTGTAGAAGAAAAAAAAAAATCTCACGCTCTTTTCTTCTATCGCTCGAGTATTGCCGTTTTGTTCGCGATTGCAAAATACCCTCAACTCCGATTGGCTACATTCCACGTAGATGCCGTGCCGCGATCGTTGATGGCTAGCTTAACCCGGGTAAACGGACGAACAAAAATATCCAGCGGGCTCACCCAACATCTAACAGATTCATCACCGAGAGCGCGTTCACTATACATCAACGTAAGAGCAAAAGACCACTTCCGACCATTGCACTTCTTTTTACTATTTTTTTTTTGTTTAGGTGGCGATCGATATTGATTGGACCTTTAGTTCGCCGTGGTAAATGAAATTGCGTTTGTTTAACCCCCGGACGAGAGAGAGAGAGAGAGAGACACACACACACAGAGAGAGAGAGAGAGAGAGAGAGAGAGAGAGAGAGAGAGAGAGAGAGAGAGAGAGAGAGAGAGAGAGAGAGAGAGAGAGAGAGAGAGAGAGAGAGAGAGAGAGAGAGAGAAAGAGCCAATTGCAACACCGACTCTAATTACTTGAGGGATCCTCGGACGTGTCAGTGCAACTTCCAATTCTATCGGGAGGGTTTTACCAGACGTGACGCCCGGATGGAGTTTTCCCGAGTCTTCCCCAAACGAGAAAAACGTTAACATACCTCACACGAATTAACGCGTACGCAGTGTTGTAGGTTACGTAAATTTATTTACCAGCCATAGCGATGTGGGACTAATTATTTACCAGCTATCAACTTTCATCAGCATATGTTATAACTTCAAACTAATTTCACGTTTAACTCTTCGTAAAGTCAAGCTTGCATTTTTAACTAAATCGAGTTTGAAGGCTTCATTCTCGATCGAAATCAACTTATGTAAAGTACGGTAATTACTCGATTACAGCGTCAATCAATTCAATTTAGTAGTTTTTGTACCGCGAAGAGCTTTTTATTATTCACGTAAAATCGATGTATAATTTCGTTACATTTCCCATAAAATTAGCCTGCCTTGTGGCAAACTAGTCGAGTGATCGACTATTTTAACAATAACACCGTTGAAGAAAGCTTTAAAATCTGATAACGCGTATATAAAAGTGATTGTCAGAATGCATGATGACTGTGAAGGTAATGCATCTTCAATTAAATTAGTATTTTTTTTTTAAATAAGTTTGAATTTAAGTTCGGAGAATCATTTCACTCCGACTGAATGCAAAATTTTTTCGAACTTTGTGATACATTTATTCTATATTTACCGAACTCTAGATTGATCTTGATTCTTGATATAACTTTATCATGCATACATATAATAGGACAGTCCAGGTATATCGACGAATACACAAAATCGTCATGAATACTCGTTGGAGCTGATGAGCGTTGGTTGAACAGTCGCAATTTGGACTAAGTACTGCTGATTATTAATTTGAAATTCCTGTACCGAACATCCCTTGACCTTTTTGTTTTTATGCAATCGATCGAAAGCTTATAATTGCGCAAACTGATTGATTATTAAATGAGTCAGTCCTTCGACATTTGAATCGGTTAAATTTTCAATGGAAATCTTGGCGAGCAGATTTTTTCGTATGCCCTATGATAAAACGATGGCTTTCAAATCGAAATTTTTTGGCACGAGTGGTCGATAATGTCATCTGAAACTTTGCAGTTTTTAAAAAAGATTTCGAATATTGGGATATTGTGAATTCACAAAATTCTCCAATAGGTGACAAGTGAGAAGAACCATCTTAAGATGTATATGAGAATTCATCAATCTCGTGCAATTAATGACGGAGAACTTCTCTACGAGTAGAGTAGATTGCAAAACTTAAAAACTTAAAAACAACACTTAAGTGTTTCATCCTCTCGATTATTGTTTGATCGCGAACTACGATTTATGTACGTATATATGAGAAATGTAAGATAGATATGTATATATATTTATATATACATGTATATATATTTGAATATGTCGCATTCCACGTCAACTCAGCCACCCCGTTTTTTTTATTGTCACGAAAAAATTATTCAGTATGGGCATTTCAAAGGACAATATATCCATGGCATTTTACCAAAATTTCATCCCCCCACTATTGTTGGTTCTCGAGATAATGATTAATGAAGTCTCAATTTTGTAAAAATCATAACTTCGTAACTACTGATCGGATTTAAACGATTAAAAAAAGAATATTTTTTATTTTTTTTGCTCTTTTCGAAAAAAAATATGTCATCATCGGATACAAGCTCATTAGACAGTTTTCGGGGTAAATTAACAAAAAAACAATTTTTTCCTCGTCACTGATGCTTTGTTCCATTTTGAAAAAATCCTGCGGAGTTGTGTATTGCCTCCCTCTATCAGAAAAAAAAATACTGAGTAGAATTCCGATTGGCCCTTTCGTGGAAAAAAAAAAAAAATCGAAAAATTTCCCCGAAAACTGTCTAATGAACTTTTCTCCAATGACGGCATATTTTTTTTCAAAAAGGGCAAAAAAAAATAAAAAAGATTCGTTTTTTAATCGTGAAAATCCGATCAGCCGTTACGAAGTTATGATTTTTACAAAATTGAGAATTTATTAATGATTATATCGAGAACCAACAATAGTGGGGGGATGAAATTTTGGTAAAATGTCATGGATATATTGTACTTTGAAATGCCTATACTGAATAATTTTTTTCGAGACAAAAAAAAAGGGGTGGCTGATGAGTTAACGTGGAATACGACACGTCAACGCAGCCACGTCAACTCAGCCACCCCGTTTTTTTTTTTGGTCTCGAAAAAATTATTCAGTATGGGAATTTCAAAGTACAATATATCCATGAAATTTTACCAAAATTTCGTCCCCCCCACTATTGTTGGTTCTCGAGATAATGATTAATAAATTCTCAATTTTGTGAAAATCATAACTTCGTAACGGCTGATCGGATTTTAACGACTAAAAAAAGAATCTTTTTTATTTTTTTCGCCCTTTTTGAAAAAAAATATGCCGTCATTGGAGAATAGTTCATTAGACAGTTTTCGGGAAAATTTTTCGATTTTTTTTTTTTTTCCACGAAAGGGCCAATCGGAATTCTACTCAGCATTTTTTTTTCTGATAGAGGGAGGCAATACACAACTCCGCAGGATTTTTTCAAAATGGAACAAAGCATCAGTGACGAGGAAAAAATTGTTTTTTGTTAATTTACCCCGAAAACTGTCTAATGAGCTTGTATCCGATGATGACATATTTTTTTTCGAAAAGGGCAAAAAAAATAAAAAAGATTCTTTTTTTAATCGTTTAAATCCGATCAGTAGTTACGAAGTTATGATTTTTATAAAATTGAGACTTCATTAATCATTATCTCGAGAACCAACAATACTGGGGGGATGAAATTTTGGTAAAATATCATGGATATATTGTCCTTTGAAATGCCCATACTGAATAATTTTTTCGAGACAATAAAAAAAACGGGGTGGCTGAGTTGACGTGGAATGCGACATATACACCTGTTTTTTTTCTTATAGTCGTGAGATGGGGCCTCGTAGCTATTTGATTCATGATCGGAACTCGCTTCTAATTCTTTCTTTCTTTCCATTCATCGATACTGTTATATATTAAAGCTTGCTCCTTCTGTCAACCGTAAAAGTCGTTTCAGCATTGAATCGAATCGATCCCCCACTCCATCTCGACTATACCAATTGAAGAAGAAAAAAAACACGAATCTACTATCGAAAGGGAGGATTGGATTCGATGCGGAGTAAAAGAATCACGTGGGGAAAAAAATTGCTGTCTGACGTTACTGTGGCAAAAATCTTCATAAAAATACGAATAAATTGAATCGTGAATTCGGTTGTGTGCACAACAGTGCGCTCCAGTGGACAAATATCGAGCGATGGATTAAACTCGATCAAAAATTCGAGTGGTTTTTACGACTCGAGTTTTCATCGAGCTTAAAACGATTTTTCGTTTCATCGCTCTCGAAAGTTTGGGTAATCCTGATAGAGTGTACTCGGTGGCTATAAGAGCAAAAAAAAAAAAGTAATTCGAAGGACTTTGGTTGGGATGATCGTGTGATGGCGGGCGCGTGTGAAGCTTTTTTTTCTGGCCCAAGCTCCGTGTGCGACGTATAACGAAATGACGTTTGAGGATGGTGTGCAATCACTCTTTGATATTCGAAACCCGCGCATATCTATCGATGTATATATTCATATATTTTTTTTTGCCGCGCACTTTTCATGTTACGACGGGCTATGCAGATCTCATATACAACCCCGACTTCCACCTATTATGCTCGCCATATCCGAGCGAGGCTAATTACGATTTTTTAAATTAAAAATTCAATCTCTTTCATAACCGGTGGATATTGAAAAATCGAGTTTTTATAAAAGAAGGCGGCGAATTGAAAAAATAAAAAAAAATAAAAAATACCAAATCATATCATTTTTGTAAGCTACTCAATCCTATTGCTTTTGATAATCCGAGTGGGTTTACTTTTCATGTTCGGTTTTCTTTCAAAAATTTCTAAAAGCCCGTCAAACTACCGAATATGGATACAGAAACTTTGTCGGAACTGAACATGAGCTTTAGTGTAAATGGACAAAAAAAATCTCGAATATGCCTTCTGTTCTCTATTAATCACTTTTCTCATATTGAATGTCATGTTCGATTTAATGCGGAAATATTTTACGACCCTCTGGTGTATCGTAAATTGTATATTGAAAACCATCGACAGCACTGAACGCGAGATTAGTGTGGGGCTTATATTCTTCGACATTCTCCCAAGAGACAAGCTGGATTGGCCTGTGAATTCTGGGCGATGGGAATGAGTACTCGGTCGAGCAATAGCTTGTTCATCAATCTTCTAAGTTTCTGATGGGAGCTTAAACTTACGTTAGTTTACTGAGTTTGAGTATATATATAACAACTGAAATTCAGTAAAAGGTAGCTATCTGTGTCGAGCAAAGTTTTCTGCAGTTTTCCCTGTGCCCCGTGGGCCAAACACGATACGGTAGTGCCATGCCATTAGAAAAGAGTGATCGAGGACTATACACTCTGATGTAGGGTTTCGAGTCTCAAAGAATACAATGGAAATGGGCACAAAGGTATAGGGACGTAAAAACCTGATAAGATATGCGACGCAAGCACTAATAATAAAAAAAAAAGTATTATATTGAAAACGCTTTCACATCCGATTTCGCTGTAAAATATTCCTTAAGAAAATGTTTTGACGCATTGTGTCGTGTGCGACACCGATCCTCTCGCATATGGGTTTACTCAAAGAGATCAAGTGCTTGCTCGTATAATAACGGGAGCATGCACGCGCGATAACCAGAATTCTTTCTCAGGAAATCGTAATAAAGATACTGCTGAAAGTGGAGGTGAGCGAGAGCGAGTGAGAGACATGACAAAAGGTCCATTACAAATAAATTTACGGGCGAGAAAAACGCGGGCAAATGGGGGATGAACAGAGTTTCGCGATAAAATAAAAGTATGTGTGCATCAGGTATGTACACGTGGTAGATATGCATATGTACAGTGCAATAAAAGTACATGATACGAATACGAGATGTACTAGTTTCGCGTGAGTAAAGCAGTTTTTGTCCAGACAGCCTCGCACGAGCACACATTTTCACCAAAGTGTACAGAGTAATTCTAGAATCTTTAGCACATTCGAAGCCATACTATTCCACAGTATACAAACAGCCGTAAATACGTACAACGTTGGTACACTCTTATACATATAGCATAGAAAGTTTTGTCTAAGGCATCCTAGAATTTACGCTCTTGTGAATACCGTCTACAAAGCATGTGTATATATGCATGTATACATATATATATATATACCCATTGACGAGAAACAGCGAACGAAGCACAAACGGGCTTGTATTATGCCAGAGGAACTCTGATGTGTGTACCGAACGTGAAAACTCATCGGCAACGTAATGTATCCCTGAGACGTGGAATCAATGCAAATTTTCATTCGAAGCTCTCAACAAAACGTCTCGAACGTTTTAAAACGATATTGACTATGCTTGAATAATCGTTAATTACGCTAACCCTATCGAGTTATACCTGTCCGATTGAAAACAATTTTAAAATTTTTGATTAAGAAAGTTATCTCGACACCCTTTATTTCCGATCTTTGCCTTAACGTGCGTTTTTTAAAATATTTTTTGCATTTGAAAGCTCCGGCAAGAAGGGGTTTGTAAAAATTTGCACCAGGCTGTAATTATGAACGACTTGCGTTATTTCTTTGATGCCGAGGTGTATTCACCATCTGATACATGCTCGAATACTCTTTATCATTTAACGAGAAAACGTTTAAACATTTTTGAATTATATTATTCGATTATTATGGAGACTGAGAGAGAGAGAGAGAGAGAGAGACTAGCTAAAATTTATCTTTTGTGTTACATGACGAGAGTCGTGATTTCCCAATATGAGCTATATATGGCGGGCATGAACACCGAATCAGTTTCATCCCCCATTTGTATGTTCGTTCTAACATCGATATCCCTGGTATATAACGAGAGGCAAGGAGTCACTATGCGATCAGACGGACTGCTGACAAATTGGAACGCAATTTCGGTAATTGATCATCGAAAACTACGTGCATGATGAGGGAGAAAGGTAGAAGCAGCGACAACATACAGGCTCGGTCCTCCGATAATTCGTTCTAGCCCGAGGAATCGGACGAGGACACAACCGCATCAGTTTGTCCTGGTATGCTTCGGTCCTCTATATAAGCGCGGAATACATAATGCATGTACTTGTAAAATATATCTTCATCCACATTATATAGGTGCTGTACCTAGGGCTATAAGAGTATTAAGTCTATGATTATAGACTTGATACTTAGGATAAGCCCTCTTGACTTTGAGTCATCAATGTATGCAGTATACATCTTTATGTATACATGCAATTAATACGGGTATGTTTAGTATTATATATATTTATAGGTACAGGACTCGCCGTTTTCTCGTCCATCAGAGACGAAAGTACGAGTGAGGTAAAGTGCCCTGTTGGAGTTTATCGGAGGTGGTTTGTGCGCACACAGAGAAGGAAGATGAGAGGATAGAACGAGGCTCGGGGTGGTGATTCGCCGACCTAGAACGTCACAGAAACGACCTCCGACGTAACTCTATCTATGTACCTACTTGGTTGTGACGGAAGATGCAAGAATGGCATCTGATTATACAGAGAGAACGATCGAGAGAGAGAGAGAGAGAGAGAGAGAGAGAGAGAGAGAGAAGGAGAGAAGGAGATAGAAAGCTTTCCGCAGCCAAATTCGACGTTTGCGCTATCCCATAATTTGGCTTTGATGCCCCTCGTTAACGCATCATAGCATCACGCGACACTTCAATTTCTCGACGCGAAGTAATTGAAAAAAAATTTTTTATACTTTAATGGGGAAATCTGTTTTAGTTATGCGGTAAACACAGTGGTCTGGCGATTTTCTATGCGATTCACGATGCTATTTATTCTCTTTTTCCTCATACTCATTTATGAGACATCGTGCCGTATTATGAAAAGACGTAGAATAGGAGGATTCTAAAAATATACTTCACTAATATTCATTAGGTTGTCATTTTCAAGACACGCGGGTTTCAGTAAACGTATGGATTAATGAAATAATAATAATAATAATAATAACATTGAGAGGAGAGGCAGAGCTGCGAGGCCATTTAATTAAAATAGAAAGATTTAATGTATATTTTAATGTAAAAAATGTCACCCTATTCTTTTCACTGACGGACGAATCCGCGGTGCTAGATGCTTTCTGTGTCACATAGGTTTTATGAAAAAAAATTGAAAAATGTAAAGCAGACTAGAATTCATATGATTGGTCATTTAACTCCTGAAGCTTTTAGTAATATTGTGAATTACTTCTATGGTACCTCATCGCGCTCTTTTGAAAATCTATATATCGTGATAATTTTCTACCCACAAGGCAATTGTGTGTTAGTATACTTTACATCCAATAATTGATAATATATAATGGAAATTCTAGTCTTTTAATCCTTTACATATGTATAAATAACGCCACTCGGAAGCGTTCCGGAACACGATGGTACGTATGAGAGTGGGGGGATATTCTCGTGATTTATAAAGGGTTCGCCCTCGAGACACAATATGAATTCTATTCTGAAACAAAGACTCGAGAATTCTTTGCGACTGACGCGATTATTTTTTTTTAATGAAATAATGTTCGTGAAAACTTGAGAAAGCTGCATAAAAGATTCATATACGTACGTATACGAGACGTTAAACTCGAATTTTCAACCGAAATTAATGTGTGAATGTATTTATATTTTTCGGCTGAAAGTTGAGAAAACAAACTGAAAGCTTGAAACTCATCGAACACGAAAGACTCCAGGGTATATTTGTGGGAATAGCAACGTGTATATATATATTGTGTGTTAATACATTGACATACTTGTGAAACAATAATTCAATTGTGGTTTCCGGAAAATTTTGGTGTAACAGCGTCTATATACGCGAATAGGTTAATCCGGAACTCGGATACTCGAGGTTTGGGCGGAACTAGGATGTTCCAAGTTTCTCGAGAGGTTAACCTCAAGGGAATCTTTCCATCCGGTTCGCTCGCTATTATATATGTATACACAGATGTATAATATAAGCATCTATCTCTCGTGTCTAAAGGCAAAACGGCGTATATGCACTGTGTCTTTGAGCATATGGAATGCGCCCTTTTGCCATTGGACATGCGTTATGTATATCGAAACCAGTGGCGTTCAAAGTATCCCTCGTGTTAATATACATTATACTACATGTATGTAGCAAGAGCTCGCTAAAACATTTAAATCGCTTTGACCATCGTCAGCGACCACGAAATATTCAAAGCACTGTAAGCTGATCGGGTTAATTCGGAACACATATACCGTGATGCAGATATTATAGTATAGTGGTCTCTCGAAAGCCTCTGCTTTATTTATAGCTCCTGTATACATATATAAGCCGCTTCATTATGACAATGCGATAACTGTTCTTCATCTGTCGGTTTTCATACGGGATTGATGAAAAAAATTGATCTACTAGTTGCTTCAAGCTCTCGTTAATAATAATCGAATATATTTTTACTCGAAACGAGAATAGGGTAGACGTACCAGTTGTGGCGATTGTAACCGTTTGTGGCCACTCCGCATTTCCCTCGCATTTCTTAAAGTTTCAAGGCTATGTTCACTTCACCGAGCGTAATATTTCGATATTCAAGATGTTTCCGGACCACTATCGATTGCTTTATTGAATATCTACTAATTTATTTCAACGAAATATGACGAAATGTGACGAAATCGCTGAGCGATTTGTGTAGTTTTCTTATATCTAAAGTCATTCCGCCCCATCTAAAATTTATATTTTATCAGTTGATGCTCATTTTTCGGGTTATAATTACAAAAAACTGATGTCTCAGCTAAAATTCCTGAAAAATACGTGGTGGCCAAAAGTGGTACATTCAAAATGCGATTGTTCTATTTGTGGCCAGCTTATGGCCAATCCCAATTCAAAGCTTGGTGGCCACAACTATGGTACTTCGGATGATCAAAAGTAGTACGTACAATGTGGCCACAAATGGTGAAAATAACAGCTACAAGATAATTTCATATTTTTTTTATTTATCATGATCAAAAAAGGTTTTAAATGATAACAATTCGATTCTTGTGTACCTTTTAGGTTACATCGATCACTTTTTCAATTTGGAATTTGCAATAATGTGAACACCATTCATAAATGAATGTTCGAAAATGCTTAAAGTGGCCAGAACTGGTACGTCTCTACCCTACCTCAGCTTTATTTATCTTCTGAAACAGTGAAATTATTAATTTGTCTAGATAGATGTTTTCATTCAACTTAATTTTTGTTAATCCAGCAGTAAACTTTGTGTAAATACAATTTTTCTAATACTATATCACAAGAGTCTTGACCCTTGTATATATAGGTATTATATTATCTTACTTTAGCGAAGCTCGGACACGCAGCTCTTTTTCATCGACTATACGACCGAGAGGTTAATTATCTCTTAAAGTTCTTAATGAGCTCTGATAAGGATAATCGCCCTAACTAATCACTGCATAAGGGCGATTAGAGCGAGGCGATTAGTATACAATGCAAACGTTTTACGCGATTCAAGGATCGCGATAACCGTTACTGTTGAAACAACTGGGAAGAGAGAGAGAGAGAGAGAGAGAGAGAGAGAGAGAGAGAGAGAGAGAGAGAGAGAGAGAGAAAAAAATACCAGAGAATATAGGAAAAATTCAAAGGAAGCAATTAATCTCCAGGCAACTGAAAGAAGATCCGATTTTTTTTTTCCTAACAGTTGCGATACATGAATTTCTGCTTTTATCTCAGTGTGATCCTCACGGAAGCTTGTAATAACGAAGCATATCCATATATGTAGCTCCCAAGTGGCACGTGTGTATGGAAAGTAGATTAAAAGGGTCATATGCATGGTACTCGCTGATTTTCGTATTTACTGGAGTAAAAAACAAGGGCTCTCTGCACAAAAGAGGAGAAATATCGCTCTAATGCACGCCAACTACTGACGTAACAATTATTTCTGCAGTGCCCTCTTGAGACACATTTAAAACGTACAGTACTCTGTCAACATATATACCAACGGTAGGGTTGAAAAACTTCCCGACGATTAGCGAGGTATTCGCTTGAGCAAAAATCTGACGAAATGTAAAAGGTAAATAACTATACATGCATATGCGTACAATCACATGGATCAGAGATGGACGCACCATTGGAATTGAAAAGCTATTCCCAATAACTTTTAAGACAGATCAGCTACGAATATTTCTGATAACAAAAAACATTAATGGTCTTGCGAAACGAAATATCAAGCTGTTAATGTTATAAATACTTTGCAAGGAAATAATGTTATGATTTTGAGTTTTTTTTTTTTCATAATGATCAATCAGTTTTTAGTGGATTAATTTTAAACGTATACTTTATTCGTATGTTGTCCAGTTTGCGTATGTATAACACGAAACTTTCGTCGTAAAAGTGTAGGAACGAGGAGGTTAAAGTACATTGGGTAGAGATAAAATTTAGTGTGGATTCAGGAGCACAAAGCTTATATTCGAATGCATATAAACGCGAGAATTGCTGGGTCCGAAATTCTCGGCATTTCTGGCACTATTCATGGTTGAAACAGACATTCACGAGCTCTCGCGTAGGAAGTTGGGCGGAAAATTTACTAGACGAGGCAGTATACGAAACATATCCAAGAGTTACAGAATAATAAAGTGACACGAAAGAATGCGGTGTTGTTTGTACTGGGGTAAAAATAGAATTTTACAATGATTTTAAAAGAAAATAATTGTTTCATGTGTCTTTTTGTTTGATTAAAATTAGGAGGGAATCCACGACAATTGGAGCGAGCTGAAAATAGAAAAATTTCGAACGTTATAAAGTTTCTTAAAAAACTCTTTAAGCTCTCCAATAAAGTGCATTGCTCCTATATTCTCCCCAAATTCAATATCATCAATTCTATAATGATGATCCATTTGTGTGATAGGATTTAATCAAGCTTAAATTTGAATTTGCGAAAGTTTCAGAGACAACAAAAAATGAATGATACTTTTTATAAAATGGAAGGTTTAAAGGCAAAAAAAAAACACGACACATATAAATTGTTACGTCAACCTGCTCGGGAGTGTGTAACGTTTTTTTTTTTTTTTTTTTTTTAACTTGATGAATCTCAAAGTTCGCGGCTGTCATCCCGATTCGTGACACGCGACAAATTGTGGTCGAGTCCTGACTAACTTTGCGAAGAATGCAATGTTGATGGCGCGACGCGCGCGGCGAAGGATAAAAAAAAAGGGCAAGAATTTTCTCGAAGGGAAAAGTTGGCGACGACGAGGCGAAAAATTCTCGTGGAAAACCTCGATCGCATATATATATATATATATATATAATATTCGATGACGTTAGCGCGCAGGCACATTCATACAAATTGCGAAGGTCGTAGGGAACTGCCTGCATCATGAGTTCCTTGCTCGTCGAAAAAAAAGTTTTACCGATAACTTTTTACGATGCATTTGCAAGAACATGCATGGGTAAGGGAAAAAAAAATACGTAATTGCATTTTTCAGATTTATGAAGTGGTTTTCTGAATCGGTCATGTGTGCGGTACTGTTTTGATCGGTGAATCGAGATAAAATATTTGCCTATTTGAATTTTGGAAGACGTTATATATATATAAAAATGACATAGATGTATAGAAAAATGTGTGAAAGATGAATTCGCTAAGCTTCGTCGGTCAGAATGAAGAAATTAGACATGAGAAATGGAGTGTACATTTTTAATTGAATCAAAATTTTATCTATATTTTCAATTAAGGAATAAAAATCATTCAACGAAAGTAAAATTACACAATAATATATATTAAGAGGAGGGAAATGAAATAAAATTGCCGCTTTTCACAATCCCAGACTCGGCTGGGACAATGATTTGTAATTTACAATCACACACCGTGCATACACCGTTTCCCGATCTTATGTGTATTTTCGGTCGTAATCTTAATGTTATACTGAACTTTCGCACACCCCGCTACTTCAATAAAACCTCGATAAAGCGTTGGAATTAATTTTTGCAGATTTTATGCCGTTCAAGAGCCAAACGATTGAATCCGATTGTGCCAGTCCGCGGAGCGTATAGCTGGCAAAGGAAATATAATTGACATCGGCCTGGCCGGCGACAGAGCCATCAATAAATAACCAAAAGTCCTTTAACTAACTCATTATCCATAAAACAATGAATATGCATACTAAAATGAAATGTACAATGGAAAATAGGCTCGACGTAACGTTAATTGGGACGCTTATCGTAATGTTCAAAACGTTATTTATAGTCGTAAATTTTTCTTCCAAATCTAGTCATATTTGTAAAGAAAAAGAAAATTATGCAATTAAAAAAAAAAAAAGAAAGGAATAATGTATCGTGTCATTATACGCAAATGGGTTCTCGAGAATAATCGTCATGCTATATAACTTTCGACAAAAAACGACAATTAAAATGGCCATTATTGTTCCAACAACCGACTCGATGGCACGGCATATTAAAATTGCTATCATTGCTCGTCAAGCTTAACGCCACGGCACCAGCGTATGATAATTATGGAAGCTATCAAAAACGCGATATGTATACGACGCAATGACAATAGCGTCATCGGCATTGTGTTTCGTGTTTGTCCACAGATGCATATCGTCCTCTTAAAGAAATTAATTATATTCTGCGCAAGATCCGCTGAGAAATATATACATCGTAACGCTTGAGCTATATATGGAAAAAAAAAAATATTGCGAGACTCTTTTGTGAGATATGATTTATGACTTATCATCGCATTTGAGCGAAATAATTCGTCGTCCGAATTCAATGTGCCAATCGCAACGTTTGAAAGTTGTAATAAATTACGAGTCAATATAACTCAGAATAGCGCTTTTGGAAGAATTACGAAATCGTATCACAATATGAAACATACCGGTATGAAGAAAAGTTTACAGCAAAAGGTGGAACGATATTGAAACGGCGAATGGAAAAAATTGTGGAAAATCACCTCTTGTATTATTATTATTTATCATCTGGGAGAATTTATATGTTGTTTGCATAATGGAATACATGACTTTAAATCGTTGATTATACGATCACCAATAAAAAAAAAGCTGATTAAAACAAACATATATCCTTGAAAATTAGTTTAAGGAAGCCTTTTGTCTTTATTTGTTTTTCGCCGCCACACGGTTCGCAAAGTAAAAGGAGCTCACGAAAATTTCCCTTGCGACAAATCGTCCCCCTCTTGCGCGATATATACCCCATATATATGCATTATATAATGAATCGGGGGATGTAAAATTGGAATAAGGCAGAAAAGCCTAAGAACACGAGTAAAATATACATAAAAACAGGCATAACATGTATAGAGGAGTTGGTGCAAATTTGGAACTCGCGTGCTAAATTTGGACCACTTGGATCTGAGATGCGATCATCTGGATGTGTTTTGTAGTTTTTGCAGAGAAATTTCGAATCCAGCTGCATTGGTAACCAATCACAGCCGTTGGAAAATAACACAGGGCAACTCAATTTTATCGATTAAGATAAGAGGTTACGATGAATAAGCCGAATGTCAAAAGAGGCATGAACTGTTTTGCATAAATCTTGGTTGCAAGTCGACCGATTCGTAGCTTACATAAACGAATATATGGCGGTGTCCAAATTTACGCCAACCCCTCTTTAATGAAATACAGACTTTGTACGTATATCATTATAATATATATATATATATATATATAGAATATAGGGGGTATCACTGTGCGATTTCTCGTGCCGGGACATCTGGATGATGAACCGGAAATTTTATATAGAGGGCTGGGAATACTAGAATATGTAACGACGGGGACGGAGAGCATCATCAACGAGTATTCTATTTCCATTCAAGAGCTAAGAGCCCGCTCGTATACTCGCTCAGGGAATAAAGAATGGCTTCGGCAGTATAACAGAGTAAAATCTCCCTCTGGGTATAATGGACGTTTTTTTTTTCCCTGATGTTGGAAACGAGACGGTGATGAATAACGAGAGCAGAGTACAGAGCAGTCATATAAGCTATATATGCATGTGGTGAATGAGAGAGGCAGGAATATCAGACTTTCGCCTCGGCCCTCAGGCGGCCCAAACTTTTATCGCGGGATATTAATTGGAGTATATAAAATTATTGGGAACCGGAGAAATCGAATTTTCTATAATGACATTTTGATAAATTTAACGGCGTTTTCTATACGACGTGGTACAATTTTAGCACGAAAGCTATACGAATTTTATTTATCAATAATGAACTTCATTCTTTGCAAATTATTTTTCAATTTTATTTTTTATTTGTCTTTTTAACTCAATAAAAAAAAAAAAAATTTTTTAATTGCTGTTCGTCCATACAACTGAATGGGCTGAAAGTCGAGTATATTCGGAAACGTTATAGCGCTTTAAAGTCGCATACATATTAATAATGTGTTACTCTGAATACGCGGATATAGTATAGCATAGCCGGAAAATATTTAATTCGCGCTTGCTTGTATAATACGATGTGCTCTAATTACGAGTGTGACCCGACGAATTGCATTAACGTCGGCGAGAGAAACATACATGCGAAGAATTTTATCATCAACTTTTATGAAAACGTATTTCGCGTTGAATATGAATTCGCAAATTCGTAATATTTTTCGTTGGTAATTTGCTTTCTGTGACATTGAATTATGTTTGAATTTAGATTCACAAGACCCGAAATCCGGAGAATATTACGAGTTGGGTAAAGTCGAAATAAGCCAAGAAAGATGAATGCAATATATATTTAAATCAATTTAACTATGTTAAAGCGAAAAAAGAATCTGCATGGAATAAGTAATCGACCATATTGGTAATCGATTATAGTATTAAAAAATAAGGAGCATTGAATTTCTATTTTAATCGCTCAATTTGTTCATTCGATTATTATAAATCTGGTGGTTAAAGTACTTTGTGAAGAAATATAGTATATTCATTCGTCTTATTGAAAATAATTGAAAGAATATTTATGTATAACAAGTTGCGGAAATTTCATAACTTGTGCGTATGAAACACGAGTTGGGTTTTAGTACTTTGGGACGTATGAATTTTGGACGACGAAATTATGCTAAAGTAAACTTGCACATCAAAGGATACCAGCAATCAAAACTATATATATATATATATGCCATGATGATGGAGGGGTTTGCGAACTTGTCGTATTATATTAAGGAGTCTTGGAGAGTGTTACGTATATAATGGACTACCAGCTGCCAAAACGGCGTAAAATACATATTACTTCGCGTGATAAATTATGTTGATAACGCCTTTTTGTTTACTAGCAATCGCGGTATCCATACAGACAATCTCATAAGCTGTTTTCCCTTGCTGATGCATAACTTAGCGTGAATTAACGTGTTTCATGCTGCATCACAAAATTCTTTTTATAAAGAAAACTTAATCGGACTTATCGAAAATTCCCGAACGATCAACTTTTGGAAGAATTCGAAAAATGCCTCGCAACGACACCACTGATGTATTCGCGCGAAATGATATAATAATGTTCGTACATACGATGCATCCGTATACCCTCGGTAAAAAAAAAAACAGATTTTCATTCAAGTTGGAAAATTTTGTGTACGACGTTCGGGGGCAGATTTAAAGTTCTTCTTCTGAAGGAGTGGAGTCTAGCGACGACGAAAGACTCTTTCGCTTTTATTTTTTATCCTCAAACTCCCGGCTATTATGCACATATGTCTCCATGCGGATATGTGTAGAAGAGCAAGTATAGCAAGTAGAGCAAAAGGGGATTTTCATTTCCATGTAAGGATTTTGTGGATACGAATAAAAGAGGTGTTTCGGCTTGAAACGAAATCTCTTGAAAGGCGAATACTCGGTGTCTTCTACATTCTCATAATTCTTTTTTCTCACCCTCTCTCTCTCTCTCTCTCTCTCTCTCTCTCTTTCTCTTTCTCTCTTTCATGTTTTTCAAATTTCGGAGGTCTTGCAGAGTAAGAGATCAGTATAGCTAGGTATAAGAAAGAAGAGATGAAACCAACTTATCTAACCTTTTTATCTTTCTCTCTCTCTCTCTCGGTTCCTACCCTTTTATTTCCGTACACTCGACAAAATTCCCGAGAGGTATAAAGCTGTCGGGCGAGCGATATTATGCACTGCTTTCCAAAATCAATTTTAACTTTACTCACTCTCATGCAATATCACAGAAATTCCGGATGCTGCGAAAGTAAAAGCACACGTGCACCTTCTATATATATATATGTGTATGTCCCCGGGAGGACTTACTGTGAGGATTTTTGCATACTCCGTTATGTAGTCAAGGAGCCATAACGATCTCTTGTACGGCGTTCGTGCTTTTGGAGAATTTCGAGAAATCCCTCGAGTCTTGTGATATGTATACCGACAAGAACATTGTAATACTTGATTAATACAGCGAACACCGCGTCTACTAATTTATTCACCGATATTATGGCGATGAAATATATATTCAATCGCACCAACTTTTCAATAGCCCATAAATCATGCTCGCGTTAATATGAGAAATTAAAAAAAATTAAGTGTTAAAAAATTCAATGACGAGGGACCGGTATAACGTTTCAATATATCATCTTAATTGTCATGTTCGTTATGGAGATAGCGGCAGGGCAGAAGCTTGAGGCGGATTACTAATACTTTATTACGAAAAGTATATATATATATTAAGACGAAGAGTGGAGAAATTCCGTGGCTTCCGCGGTAAAACTTGGGGAGAAACGCTTGGTAAAACTTAAAATGGGTCGCAAGTGAAATTCAATGTACAACCACAGCCCGATATGCGTAAGGGTATGGAAAAGAACGGTGAGCCCCGGAGTTACGTTCACGAATAAAAGTTGAAGTTAAAGTGTGCGATGAGAGGGAAAACTATAGAGAACTCTTTAGGGACAGACTGCTTGCAGCTATTTCTTTTTATTCATTATACCTATTCCATGTCTTGGTACGAGGGAGCTCTCGCTCGTAAGCGTTATTTTACTCTGCTCATTTTTTTTTTTTTTTCTACAAGAGCGAGCGGTAATAAAAATTGGCGCAATTTCAAAGTCTCATTGAAACACAATTGTCTCGAAAATGTATTGTATTTTATGCTGTTACATGTATTTTTATGTTCGGATTATAAATATATTTGGGACGTGAAAATCCAGACTTTTTTTTAATGTATTTTGAAATACATATAATGCATTTAACAACATCCATTCATTCTACGAGTTTTGTGTTCTGTAACTACTTCGTATATTTCGTTTCGTGTCCTACATGACGAGAACTGTAAATGCATGCTCTGCCTCTCGTTACGCCGAGGGTCTTGAAAAGATACGAATGTTTAGGATTATTTTGGAAAGGAAAATAATTTTCACGCAACGCGTCACAACAAAAGAGATTTTCCTATATCATTCGAACGAAAGTTTTTGCCCCTCTCGGTGAAACTTCATTCGTGTAGTACGGAAAGTCAGACGGAATGCTTGTCAAATTCAAATTATTTCGCGTTTCCACTTCTCCATTGCGCGCTTTACAACTTATACTAATTATACAAGAGAGCTACGGAGTCGCTATAAGGGGGATGGGCGTACATCAGTAAAATGAATGAACGTAAATTAAACTACCAGCACGGGAGGTAACCTTATTTCGAGAAATGTTCATCCCCCGAAGTATTTTGATGAATTCAGAATGGAGAAACGGAGCGAAGAAGACGATCCTGATGGGTATATAATTAGTGCACACACTATAAATTAAACCTCGTCAAAATTTGACTCCATCAAGGGACGCACCGCCTGTATACCTAGGGCTATAATTACTAATCAGAAAGCAATTATATACATTGAAGAGACATCTATAGAATTTTCCATCTCTGGGATGCTGGCAAAACGGGACGAAGCAATTAACAGCTCGTGTTATAATCACGATAAGAGAAGCGGATATAATATTATATTTTGGATGAAAATTTGTATTACCCACCCGACTGCGAGTGCCTACGCGCTTGAATGATTATTTATCTGCGAGCTTACGAGAGGAGAGAGAAAATGGGGAGCGGGGGGGGGGGGGGGTGAAAAAAATCAATTCGAAAGAAAAATAAACGGTGCGGGAAGCTTTTCACGCTTGTTCAATGAATACAGGATGAAAAATAAGGGTTTTCTTTGTTGCAAAAATTTTATGCTAATGCCTCAAGCGTGCTCGAGAGAATTATAATACGAAGGCGGACGATGAAGGAGAAAAATAAAGTGCGAGAGAGAGTGAGAGTGAGAGAGGCGGAAGCCAAGTGTGTGCACTAATCGTTGTAACGATTGAAAGTTAATGCCCATGGCCTTGGCCTGTGCAGTGGCTGCTGTGGTCGCGTCGCGTTAATAGCGTGAGCTCGGAAAAACGAGAAAGAAAAAGCTTGTTAGGCAAGCTATTTGTTATATATAAGGGGTCCGCGGGTACTTTACGTGCTGGGCGGTTATGCGAAATGGGATATGTGACCCTCAGGGCGGTAAGATCGTGTGGAATAATTGGTTCTTCCTCTCGAGATCGCGAATATACTGCCCGAGGAGGGGGCATGAGTACTATAACTCGTGCTATCGCGGAGACTGCTCGCGAAACCTCGTTGAATATCCACATGATATATTTAGTAATTAGCAAACTATATTACGTATAGAGCATTACTTTGCGGATTCGATCAATGCCCACACACCTTCCATTACTATAGTTGTTAAATAGAGGGTTAATTTAGTGGAGAACAAACATGCATCATCAGCTGCTTCATCATGCGTTTTCGCAACAATCAATGATTGTGGAGCGTTTGTAGCGTCGTTTGTTAAAAAAAAAAAACATGCCAAAATAAGCACTCGTGTTGTTATTCGTGTTAGGCATCAACAATTGTTCAACGAAATAAATAATAATAATATTTATAATCAAAGAAATCCGAAATGATCGTTAATTATTCAAAACGAGGATGACATATTTTTTAAAAACATTTTCACCATAACTTTTAATAACGATTTTGTCTGAAAAAAAAAAAAAAAACTTTGTAGCGTCTTTTCTTTTCGTATATCATATGAACGAATATTTTTATTCGTTCATCGATCACGAGGCTGATGGTTTAGCGAGCAGGGTCACCAGGGACACATACGTATATCTATTACGCAAATAAAACGGCAGCATCGAATGTTTTTTGCTCGTTCTTTAAAACGAAAAGACGAGGCGAATGTCCCAATCTGTCTCAGAGATCCCCGCGACAGAGTCCTTAAAAATTGTCTTGCACCGGAGTCGTGCACAGAAATACTTTGTATGTATACGTATATATATATAGACGATATACCACGGTAGATTGTTGCTGCATCGCGCTATAAGTGCTCGTCTTGCCAGTCACGAAGAGGAAATATAATGTCCCGTGGGAAACCGCGATGCGACTCGAGTATATACCGGCACGACAGATTTCGCGACGGTAGAACCGGGGTTGAATCGAAATTCGTATATATATAGTCGCGGACCAACGCGCCCTCTCGTTGTATCCGACAAAATAATAGTGTCGGTTCTGTCCCGCCCGATGAAATCTCGACTCGTACTACTTCGTTCAAGAGCACCGCCGGATAAACGCGAGTCGCGCACACATGCACCGAGAGAAAAATCGTCAGTCGAGCGAAATGAATGACCATCATACCCGCGCGTGTGTACTCTTTATCTGGCTCTCTTCCCATTTTCAACTCAATTTGTACCCGCAAAGAACATAGAGATATATATCGCGGTGCAA
Organism: Rhorus exstirpatorius; assembly: GCA_963564615.1. NCBI lineage: Eukaryota > Metazoa > Arthropoda > Insecta > Hymenoptera > Ichneumonidae > Rhorus > Rhorus exstirpatorius. Next base: position 53,100,784 of record OY751313.1, read on the forward strand.
ACTATTCTAAGACAATTACGTGGGGAAAAGCATTTCGGTCTTTGACCGTTTCTCGACGGCACGCGAATGAATTTTAGATAAAATGGACCGTGTACTTGAAATTCCGAAGAATCTTTATCGCCGAATGAAGGAAAAATGGAAAAAGAAACATAGCACTGATCTCCAAGATATTGAAGCAAAATGATCAAATGCGCTGATGTAATATATATTATATATATATATATATATTTTTTTTTTGTTGCAAATTTGGTCGTTGCAGCTATAAATTATTATTCTTGCAGTTAAAAGCATGATAATCATTTTTTTTCTCCTCAAAACGTACCCCGTGTACCGAGTAAATTGGACTTTTAAGGAAAATAAGTGGAATTAAAGTGCACTTTGAGTGAAAAAAAAAAATCCTTCGTGCAGATTCTACGGAAGTGAAGAGTTAGTTATAATACACATTTTGCGTTCAAGGCAAAGAGAAAGGTCAACAGGAATTTTTGAAATTTTTGAACAAATTATTCCCTGAGATCGTCAACTCTTCGTACAAAAGCGAAACATTCAGACCATTGAGGCCCTGCGTTAATTAATTCTCCAGGGTCTAATATACTTTAGCTTTGACCTAGATATTAACCCTCTCTGAGTATGATTTGTCCGAAAGTTTTAACCATCTTCTCTCGCATTCATATGTCAAGTGTGGTGCATCTTTCATTTTTCCTTGAGCGTGATAATAATGAAGGATAATGAAGAACCCTTGCTTGTCACTCGTGGACACAATTTGTATGAGTCTCGCTAAAGTGTCTCGACGAAAAATCTTCACTGCGACAAACATGTATATATATATATATATATATGTGTGTCAAGCTCTATATAGATGTGTGGAAAGGTGTCGGAAAGCTTTCTCAACTCTCGAAACATGAAATTGGATATTGAAGTAGATGCAATTCATCGGTGAGAGTGCAAATTCGAGTGGGAAAGGCTGTTCGCGAGAAATTCAATTGCTGCTCTCACGAGTAGATAAATACTAACGAGTTTTTATTCCAGTAGCTATCGCGTCGAGTAAGGAGACGAAGATGAGAGAATAATTGAGAGTTATAATATCGGTACACGGAGAGATGAGTGTGTTAAGAATGGCATATAAAGAAAATAGATTAAAATTAAACTAATATTATTATGCAGCGAAATTTCATAACGGTTGAAATGTTATCGTAAAAATATTCACGAATCCGTCCCTTAATTTTACGTAGTATCCATGATAACAAAGAAAATATACTTGTGTCGTACACACACGGTTATTTCTCGAAGAAAAAATTAAAAAAAAAAAAAAATTCATCCTTATTTCCCATCTACAAGCAGCGAAACGAGAAAAAAAAAATTAAACGAAAAATACATCTTTTTCGAAGAGTCTTGGCAGAGGACTCCAACGACTGGAAACACGTTCAAGTACGTGAGACTCGAGAATTTTTTTCTCCCCATAGTTAGTAAACTTTTGACCGATAAACGGATAAAGTCGAGAGAACTCGAAATACCCACGCTGCCGTTACTATAAGTTCAAGTGCGAGAGCGCATAGGAACGAGCCAGGTTAACGCGGTGGATTCTGTTATTTCTTTTTCTTCGATAAAACGAGTGCCAGAGCTGAAACCGACGACAAAAGTTGAAGAATATATTCTCTTCTTCCTTCAGTTTAAACAAGGCACATATACACACACACACACACACACACACACACACACTTATACTCATAAACGTATTTGCCTCTTGCTTTTGTGTTTTTACAAGGGTAGGATGAGACTATTTATGTTGGAACCACTTTCATTAGTGTTGTTTTCATCTCCGCGTCTCTATAAAATATTTGCGAATATACTAGAGATAGCTCGAGAAACGAATGTCTTGTTCCACATTTGGTCTTCTTACACATACAACTTCGTAATGTCACATTGATAGAAAGTTCGAACGTCAAAAGTAATAGAATGCTCAATGCTCAAGCGTTTCCTTCGGATAAGTATAAACAAACGGGGGAATTTTCGGAGCATATAATATTGAGTCTTCCTCGTCACGCTTTCATTTTGAACGATATTGATTTTTCACGCATGGCCTACAAAACGAGCCTATTAATAATAATAGGAGTCTTGATATTAATGATAATAAATAGTTACAAAAAAAAAATGTAACTTCTAGATGAATTGAGGTAATTTTTACCGAGCATCCGTGACCTTGCAAATTTTCAACTTCAAACTTTAAGCTTGTTATTCTCGAGTCTTAGAAAAAAAAAGAATTTTTGTTCAACAACAAATTGTCTCAGCGTCCATAAGAAGGAAATCTATCGAAAGACGTTAATAAAGGGTTAATCAGCTTGTAAGTTTCAATATCTTGTGTTTTTGGTTTCAATTTGCATAATTAACAAAAATTTAAGTCATAAAATATGTCAGAGCTGCGTACAAGTACCTTGAAAATATTAAAAATAATTGAAAACCCTTAGAACCGAATAAGAAGTCTTATATGTTACATACGAAAACAAAATAATTTTTTCGCCCTTTCATTAAATCGAATAACGAATGAAGAATGAATAAAAATTACATTATATTCATGCGATAACGTAAGTTGGAGAAAAATTGAGACAGAATTGCAGATGGATTATTGGATTTTCATTAAAGGAATTTCATGCGACGCGATAACGATAATGATCCTAGATCTTATTATATGTGCTTGTTGGGAGCTAATTGAGGTTTTCATAAGGACAAATGGACCAATATATATGGTGTGTGACGTATACGACCCTATTATGATCTCCTTTTCATGTTGCTTTGAGTTGGGTTAAACAGATGCATGTGTGTGTGTGCGTGTGTGTGGCTGCGATATTTTCCTGTGGTTACGGACAAGCGACATATACACCAGGTGGGTGTATATTTGCACGATCGGTTTATTTATAAAGAGTTTCGCGATAATCGATAAACCTCTTCTATCTAGTGCGCTCTTCATCCCTGTCGAGAACGCTAACGTATAGCTAGAGCCTCTCTGTGGTCCGATGGACCTGTCGTTGGTGCTGCCCCTAGTCCTTGTGTGCGGTTTAACTTCGAACGGATGACGATGTACTCTAACTCTGCACTCACTGCTCCATCGCTGATCCCCCCCCTCTCTCTCTCTCTCTCTCTCTTCCTCTCTGTTTTTCACTCACTCTCTCTCATTCTATCTCTCTCTCTCTTTCGTGATTCAGTCTCATTCGTCATCTATTTTCCGTCTCTGCGGGAAAATCACCCTGCGGGACTATCGAAAAACCCTTGAACACCAGCGAATCCACTAGTCCCACGGTCATTAATCACTTTTTTGAACGCATACTCTCTTATGAGCGACTAACCACAAGCTCTCTCTCTCTCTCTCTCTCTCTCTTTCTCCCTCTCTCTTTCTTTCGAAATCATTCCCTTTTTCCCCTCTCAGGCATCTGATGACATTTTTTTAGGTACGAAAAAAAGATGATGATAGGGCACAACTCGAATTAGCACACGAATAAAAAGATATATGAACTGAGCGTGAAAAACTTTTTCAACGATCTATATCTTTTAACGTTCTCTCTGCGAGTTCAATTTTTCATTGCCTTCGTAAAACCTGTAACTTTTTTGCAACTTAAACTTTTCAAAAGTTCAAAACTTCCGCGGAATATTAGGGAAGATTCAGGAACTTTTTTGCGAAAATAGCGAGAATCACAAGACTGGATAGCTTCAGTGGAGTGAAATTTTTTTCTTCGTTAACTTTTCATACGTTTGAGGAATAATATTTTTATGATTGTTTTTTACTTCGTAGACCGATATCGCGCATATGATTCGAACTAATGAGTTTGATATAGATCGCTATACCTGCCTGGGGGGGCATCTAGGCTTTCACTACTAGTAAAACAAATAAAAAGATTTAGTTCCCTAATTCGAAATTGCCAAAAAATAAAGAAGGCAAGGGAAGTAAACGTCTCTCTCTCTCTCTCTCTCTCTTTTAACGAATATCTACGAATGTGAGTTGGATGAAAAAGATTACATTCGTACGGGTTTCATTAATTTTTATCAACCCCAGGGGAAAAGGCTAACGACGAGAACCCAATTAATTGCTGTAGCTCTCATAGCCAACCCTGGACCTCTCGATAAACGATCTGGGACATCGCGGAAGCTTCACTGAAACCCAAGGACAAGGCGTCTCGTCATTGGTGGCGTGGGAACAAAAAATCTGGCGGTATGTCCTCAATCTCCTTCAATTCTCAACCCTCCACGTTCCATCTCTCTCTTTTTTTTTAATCGCGCTTTCGCGCGAAAAATGTTCATTGCCGCGCTCTTGGGACTCGCGGCTCGCGAATGCATCAAGGACTCTTTCTTTTCACGCCAATCTTTCTCAATGTCAGCCTCAATCCCTTGGGATTAAGGCAAACAAAAAAAAAAAAAAATAGGTCACGATTCTTCACCGTTTTTCCACTTTCACGGACGAACACGTTCTCGATGAAAATCTCAAAGATCATTACACGTTCGATAATTCCATATACCGGCAATACGTATATGAGATGAGAGTAGGTGAATACGATTTTTGGTGGGATGTGAAAAAAAAAAAACTATTACATTTTCGCGTATGACATTGCAAACAAACAAAAAACTGTCGCCTTTTACTCGAACACGAACCATCTTCGTCTGATAATATGTGATTAATCAAGTGCCCATAATTAAAAAAAAAAAAACATAAAACTACTTAAGCCTGCCCAATTGTTTGCAGAATGTTTTTTTTTTTTTCAAGTACAAACAGCAAAAAGCTTTTTCTCTTATTCAGATCTACGAATTCTTATTCTGATGTACGGATCAAATAAGTAAATAAATATATAAGGAAGTATGTAAATAAAAAAATAATTCAATGAATTGATCAATCTCATCTCGACAATCGGTTCAGCAAGTCACAGAGACCTCGGGTATTGTGTTCACTATAGAATCCTGATCTACCCCACGCGACCTTTCGGGCGAAATGGGACGAGTAATTGTCCTCTTACGCTGACAATTCCATTACTTCCCCATCCCACACAATAATCTCTCTGTCTCTTTCACCATTTTTCTCTGAGCGCTCTTTATCGCGTTGCACATATTGAATCCTCGTCGTTCCCGCCCTCGCGAGCTAACCCTCGACCATCGTTCTCATATGGTTCTCTCGATTGAAAAAATTCACGATCGATGAAGATAAAAGTATAAAAATAAAAAAATACAAAATAAAAAAAGGGAAACTATTAAAATGACAAAAACAAAAAAAAAAACAAAAATCACCGACATTACGAGACTCTCTTATCGTCTTGTTTTTCTGTTACCTGATGGTCGGTTTTTCGTAGGCGCTGGGCGCAACGGCATGGTCCCGTCGTACCGTGGGCTCGACGTAACACTGAGCTGCGTTGGTGAGATCTAGTAGTGCGCTCGTGATATCGCTTGCACTCTCTCTCTCTCTCTCTCTCTCTCTCTCTCTCTCATTTCTAGATTATAGATAGTAGAAACGAGAGAGAGAGAGAGAGAGAGAGACTTGCACTCTGGCTGCGCGACAGGGTTGCGTCGACGTCGCCGTCGAAAAGACGTGAACACCCTGTCGTGTGTGCTCCCTCCCTCTCTCTCTCTCTCTCTCTCTTTCCTACCCTCTCTGTATATGGCAACCCACGATTTTCCATCTCGCTTACCATTGCACCCAACGCTCTCACTTCTCTCCCGTATAAAATCTAATTTCACGTACATATCTATATACGTATTTATATTTTTTTCTCTCTCTTGCTCTCCATCTGGCTCTCATAGCTAGCTTGGTTTATACAATTGATGGTGTACATCTACGCATGCGAAGTACATAGTAAGAGAAAAAGAAGGAGAAAATACTCCTTGGTGCGAAGAAAGAGTCGAGAAAGTTAAAAAAAAAAAAAAAAAAAAAAAAAAAAAAAAAAAAAAACGCGACGAGAGTAAAACCGGCTGAAGTGGAAAAGGTGGTATAACGTTCGTTGGAGACAGAGGGAGAGAGACCGGAAGTCAGTAGAGCAGACGCTTGAGCTTACGAACGAAAAGAGGAAAGAAAGAGAGAGAGAGAGAGAGAGAGAGAGAGAGAGAGAGAGAGAGAGAGAGAGAGCAGAGGGTGAGAAAAAAGAACGCCATGTGCAGAGACGTTTCTTGAAAATTGCCAACCCGTTTCGTCCACCCTCTAACTCTTTCTATCTTATCCTTTTCTTCTTATTCCTTTCGATCCTCTCTCTATCTCTCTCTCTCTCTCTCTCGCGATTTTTTGTTCGTCGCTCACTCGCACACGCTCCGGCAGCTTCCCTCTTTGTAACAGGTTAAATCATGTATATACAGTAAATTAGACTTTTCAGAAATATACGCGGAGCCTGTTACAGAGATTGGCACCGTTTGAATAAAAATGCTCTTTACGATGATTTCTTAATAAAAATATCCTTCAAAAATTTCGAAAAAAAAATTGAAATTTGTATATTCATCATATGGGAAAATTTTCTTCTCCTCGAGCAATTATATCAAAGTTTTAATCGTGAAAGATTTCAAACTGCATGAAAAGTTAGGAAAGACGAAAAATTTTCCAATTAGAGATTGCACTTTCATGCATTTATTCATTATTTTTTTTTTTTTCGATAATTGACATAGACAATATCGAGGAAGTCCCTTATAGAGCACTGTGAGTGCCGACAATTCGAGAGGAATAGCAAATTATAAATCGCGACGCTTCTTCCTTCAATATATTTTTTATTTTTCTAGGCTAAAGTAAAGCATGGACAATCGCTATTGGCTTGTATAAGCCACCATGGTATGAATATAATATTCTCTCGAGGTTGTGCAGCGTTATTTCGACCTGCACACCGAGAAGACGCGATTTACGCTCACCGCAGCTCCTACCCTGCTATGCTGCTGCTGCTCCTAACTCCCCATCTTCTAACAAGCTATCCCGGATGCGGGGAAAACCGGTACAAAAGCTCCTTTGCCATCACCATGCACCACTGCATTTAACTTCTCTTGGCTCCCCCGCGTGTCGTTAACCCTTCCTCGTGCGGGCTCGTTCTCTCTAACCAACATTTTTTTCTATATCTAACCTCTCTCTCTCTCTCTCTCTCTCTCTCTCTCTCTCTCTCTCAGCGGGCGACTTTTAAATTCTTTTCCGGAATTTTTTATCAACCGCTATATCTCTTTTATTTCTTGGACGATGCGGCTTTACATTTTCCTCTATTCCCCGATGAAAACTTGGGGCCCATCTATAGTGTGAATATACGCGGAGAGCAAAGAAATGTGTACTTTATCCTTTGCCATTGACGGTAAACAAAAAATGCACCCGAGACTATTACTTCATCAAACTTTTTGGATGCTACAACTTGTTTTTTTTTTTTTTTTTCTCCGAGCGAATATTGAAAATGTTTAGTTTCCTTGAAAGGGATAAAATTTAGGTTTTGCGGTATCCTATATACGAATCATACGATATAAGAGCGAGTACTCTCGTGAGCCAGAAAAAAAATATCTTGGGCATCGCTGAAAACTCAGGTTCTTCTCGAAAAATTGTATCGTACGAGCATGTCGTCTTGACGTTTTCCTGCAACCCACAGCCAGCACACCCCCCCGGATATATGTAGCGTCTTTCTGTCGCAAGCTCTTTTTGCGCACAGTAAACTTTCCTTTTATCCCTATCCTCCATGGAGGGGGGCGGGGGGGGGGGGCGTTTTAAATTTGTTCACTCTCATCCCTATCTCACTCTCACTCCACCTTCAACCTGCTTCGTTTCCACAGTTTGCTCTTTTCCTTAGCACCAACTCGCGTTTCATGACCGACCGCGCCCGTTTAGCCACTCACTCTTTGCTCTCGTCAAACAGTTTCGGCTGTGGCACACGTTTCCTCCCGGAAAATTAATTAGTTCTCGAGCTTTGAGACTCCTTATTTTGTATATATTTTTCATATCCGCGCATCAACGATTCAAACATTTCGACACGGAGCTTTCAACATTTTAAAGATACATTTCTGGCTTGATCAACATATATGGCACGTTAGAAAAATATCAGGAATCGATCGCGATGCATATTATGGGTTATATACGCAGCAGCATTCGTATGTTCTAGAGAGAACCCAAATAATTTCCCTTTATCATCCCGTGCCGGCCTCACTCACCGAAGAATTATCAACATTGTATACAAAATGAAAATTAATATAAATGTAAATGAGGCCTTCGCGTGCTTTGTTTGAAATTTTAATCGGTAGCATTCAATAACCGGAATAACAAAAATAATATACGATTAAACATTATTTTTGATATTCCGGTTATTGAATGCAACCGATTGAAATTTCAAATACCATAAATGCACGCAAATAAGGCCTCATTTACATTTATTGCTGCTGGCATTATATAACCAGCAGTTTTGATATATTCACCCAAATGAAATTGTACATCAAGCGAATATGACATACAAAATTCATTATATGAAAATTTAATGTTCACGACGCATTAAACATCGATCAATTGCTTCATATCACTGAGTTTTAACTTGAAATTTAATACCTACGTGTCCAGTTACACTTAATTATCAATCTATTTAAAAAAAAACATATGTTAGTAACTTTAATATATAAACATGCACATAAAATTTGTATGTAATTATTTCTAAGTGTCGTTAATTAACGTATACTTCTCACATCGATGACGTAGGTGTAGGTAATGCATAAATTAATATACGGTAAATGCATAAAAACTTTCTGGACCGGTACATTAATTTTCAAGCATAAATTTTTTTACCACTGCAAAAAAGGTTTTTTTTTTTCTCGGTGATTATAGCTCTCCGTATATACAGTTTTGAATATGGTTCAAAGGCACGAGGGCCTCAAGTCAAAGCTTTTATACGCGCACTCATTACGCTCCGGTGCAATACTCTGATTTTCATTAATATCGAATAAATTTTCTTCCTTCAATGCAATTCAGGGCAGAGGAGGGCGATAACGAACACAGCGGATAATGCCGGAAATCCCATGTATATTCTACAAGTTATATTTGTAAAAAGAGAACTTAATCATGTATGGAAAATGTGCAAGAGCAGAGCTCGATGAAAATGTGCCATTTATTTTTCAATAATTATCGCACGTAGCCTCGTGTAATCTCAATAATTTGGACTCGCAATGTCGAGTCGTAACATCGAATATTATAGCTACCAACAATAGAATTATATAGGTATACTCGTATATCTCAATATATTTATATTCGTGTTTGTTCAGTATTTATTTATATCGTACGTATAAAACTAGGGCCAAAGCACAATATGCGCATAAATATCGTACGGAGGATTCCGATGAATCGTTAACTCTGGAAATAAATCCAGACCAATATAGACACGTCGCACTGCAGTTTGCAGAACATTTTCATAGAATTCCAACATTTTAACAGACACTGATATGGTTAATTCACGCGTTTTGCAATGCACGGTCAACGATGCACTGTCCAAAATATTTTAAAAAATTTCGCGTGTACAATTATTCGAAACTACACACGTGAATAATTATTCTTTTGTTCAGTCTGCCGAATAAAATATTGGACACCCACACTCGTAATCACCGTACACGAAATCATCAAAAGACCGAAATAAATATGAATTTTTTTTTTCCACTGAAATATCTGAGTTTTAGTTTCATCATAAATTATAATAGGCCTTTGCTTTCAAAATTGTACGTTAAAAAATATGAGAATCACAAAGAACCATTTGACAATACGTATTTTCTAAAAATGGCTGCACGGCCATACTATGATAATCGCGCTCTGCTGATTATTCCGTTACATTTTTGGAGAAAACGTCAGCCTCCCCCGGCCCTCCCTCCCACGCATTTATACCCAGGTCTGCAAGTGCGTATCACGATGTACCTTGGATAGCGCCCTCACTTCGAATTTCGAGGGCGATGAGCGACATATATAATCACGCGTTGACGCAGCAAAATTTTTATATACCTCCGTTATTTCGAGCATCACGGTTCGGAAACCGAGAAAAGATAAGTCTTGCGAGTCATGTCCTGTATTATTCAGGCTGACGACTATACGCACACACAGAGATGTCCTGCCCGATGACTGACGGACGAAAAGGGCAACGAAAAATGATATTGGTCTATCAGAAAGTGGTCAAGTCGAACGATTCAATTTTTTTTTTTCAATGGAATCCTTTTTCCTAAGTAAGGTACATGTACCAGAGTGGCCGCACACCTGAAGGAACGTTCAGATTGCTACGCAAATTTAGGACGTAAAGCCTCATGCGTTCTATTATCGACTTCAAACATACCTTGAAGATTATGATTTCGAATTTATAAAATACATGCAATGTTCATTAAAATATTGCGTTATTTATTACTTGTACCGCGAGAAAGGGGGAAAGCTGAAATGTACCAGTGTCCGCACAGCGCTTATTCGTCGCTATGTCCCAGTGTTCGGACACGAGAAGGCCCAGTGCGTCCGCACAATACGATATTCGAACACTAAAAACCCGAGTTAATGAGCATCGATTCTCAAATCTCGATATAATTAGCTTTTGGAACTCAATATAGTGCATCACGATAAAATGGATACCGATCAATTCAAAATACAAAATTTCAATTTGGTCAGGAAAGTCAAGGATTAAATTTTGATACCATGTCACCGGCCCGGCATATTATGCCATGCAAGTAACGACACCGATCGCAAAACAGCTGAATGTCGTACTGTGCGTCTACTGGGCCCATCGGACTATACACGTGCGTCTGTACCAGTCTCCGAACGGTGTCTTGACAGGGGTACAGTTTATGATTTGTTTGTCCCAATAATAGAACACGAAGATTACATAGTTCAATTGAGTTTTACGGGAAGTTTAACTGCTGAATAAAAAACTCTACTTTTTTCCTGAACAAAATGAAAAAATGAAAATGAAGAACACATGAAAATAATTTACATTCCGCGTAAAACGCTAGACGATTTTTTTTTCTTATACGTTAGAGAAGTATATTGTCGATCACCCTGCAATTATTAGAATTTCAATATTAATCATGAAATTCTTAATAAATGTAATTGTTTGTGGTGATGTGCGACGATTAGGACGTGTGCTGCCACTGGTACATTCATCTTAATTTGGTATTTATGAATCACCTGGTGGAATTATTTCCAGATCGATCAGTGTCGCAAATTACGACCAATTGTTGTTAATTTTTTGGAATAAAGTTGAATTCCGTATTTCCGTATTTCTCAAAAAACCATGTTTATTTTGAGAAATTTTGTATATGTTTTACCAATTTTTGGAATTGGTTATTTATATTCGAATCAACAATCAATACTTGTAGCAATTCATTTTGGAGACTTTGTAAACTTGAAAAAGTGACTATTGTGGTTTGAAAAGTGGCGTAAAAAAATTGGAACAAGCTAAGTCGAAAAAAGACCTATCATCGTTTAACCAAGGAACGCACACATCGCCAATTTTTTGGTTGCCTGACATCATTTTGAACGAAAAACAATATTTTTTACGTATATTAATTAGATGGGAAACCTAAATCCTCGTTGAGAGACCTCTAAACTTCAAGCTACAGCGCCCTCCTTGAACAAGGACCTCTTTAATGTCAAAAGCTAAAGTTTTGAGTGGTAGGAGCAAAGAAAAAAAAGTCCATTTTCGACACAGCCTAATATATAATATGTATATAGTTCGCTCTGACGTGGATTCTGGAATATTTCATGCTGAGGCAATTTATCGAAGCATAAAAATAAAAAAATTGTCCCGACGTCGTTTTTTTCCCCCTGAATTCTTCATCATCTCCATACGGTGACGATGATGTGTACACCCGCCAACCCCAGTGACTTTAGGACGAATGAAAAAAAGTGTACATATATATATATATAATATGTATATGTATATTAGAATTCGAGATGCGTGTATGAATGACAGACGAGAGAGACGAGCAGGATCGATATATCGGGCTGTGTGCAAATGAGTTCGAGTAAAATGTCGAGAGAAGTTGTCGCGAGCACGCGTCACACATGCACAACCCGCGCATACAGGAAGGAATCCAAAAATGCATGCGTGATCTCGGACGCGTGTCCCAAAACCCTCGACAAATGTACACATTCATATATATCTGCATATATACATATGGGGTAAAAAATACAGTATATCGTCAGGCATATCGTATATATAATACACTCGTCTACAATAACATATCATATGTCTACACGCGAGATTCACGTATCGTTTGCACGAAACTTTTCAAGTGTATCATATAATATATAGGACACATCGCGTTTTCAGATAGAATTTATTTCCCTTTACAGTAAAATCTCGCCCCCAGCGTACATGGCGCATACTTACGCTATATGTCAAGTGCCAATCAACGACCAGGTCACCCCACCATCTTTCTCGCCCGAGCGAATGAAATTTTTCCAACACCCCCCCCCCCCACTATTTTCTATGTAAACTGTGCGAGGATCCACTGTACGATGTAAAATTGATGCAATGAAATATCGGTTTGCGTTCAAAAATAATGAAAATCAAACTTTAAACTTTTTTACAAATTATTTCGGGCTTACCTTGATCAATAAGAGCACATTTTTGCGATTAAAATGCATCAGAAGAAAATAAATTATTCTGTCAGTTAACGCCTAAGATACCAGGAAGTGAGGAATACGATAAGTGTTAAATTTCATTGCAATCACAATGTATTTACCGTATACCGATTATAATTGAGAAGTAAAATGAGCAAAAACCATCATTGACGTTGAATGTCCTTTATATATATATATATATATATATATACATTCAAGTATACATGTATGCATAGATTGCACCCGTATAGACTTTATTTCATGGGTTTAAATTAATTAAAGCTTCGCCATTATGGCCCGCATTTGCTGCTATACGTAAATCAATCGCTCTTTTACAGACGGAGCGCGCGTCACGCGAGTAGTGGTGAAATTTCACGCGTGCGAAAAATGTAGTTCGCATTGATTTTTCAATCGCTCGTAAATGTGATTACACGAGCATGATTCGCGTGAATCGCGTGGGATTTTTTTTTTTTTTCGTTTCAAAAACCTCGTGGAATAATATTTTTATCGGTTGAGCAGTATTGCGAACGGGCATGTAATGTACACACGCATCATCGACGAGATATCTCTCGCAATATTCTATTATTCGATGATAAAAAAAAAAAAAAAAAAAAAAAAAAAAAAAAAAAAAAAAAACAGAATGGGAAATAAATCGTTCATTTCAGGGACGTTGAGCGATATTAATATCGTTATTGCGCGCAATCATATCGCGATTGTGTATTAATCCGCGATTTTTATATTTTACGACGAGCTTTGCTCTGGCTGTGGATATAGATACACATCGATCGACAGAAGATTGGAGCAATGGGAGGGAGTTTTATTACGAATCACACGCACTTTAAGCATATTTGAATAACACATTCGTGCAGCTCGGACGATAAAAAAACAAATTAATAAAAGATGAAATTTTATTCAATTTTTCCGGACCGACGGCCATTTTTCGCCAATTATTAAAAAAAAAAAAAATTTCATCACCCCGTATGTAATTTCTTCATAAAAGTTCTCGTCAGAGAAGCATTTTTTTTATCCATCGCAGAGGCTCTCTGATGTTGCCTGACCCGCATTAGCCGTAAAGCGACTCGAAAAAGATGCTGAGATGCGTTCAATGGCGAAGAATAATTGCGCATCCGTCATATATCAATGCATATATAATAATACGCGCATGTACATGTATCGAAGAGCGAGCGAAGCGAACGCTTGCGGAGTGATAATGAATTTTTATATGACCCCTCACAGTTGCGGGTCAAAGTTCTCGTTTCTTTCGGGGTTAACGCTAGAAACGTAATGGCTTAAAAAAAAAAAAAAATGATTGGCACAAGAGCGATGAAATTTTTGCTCCGTCTATATAAGCACATTTATATGCGTATATACGTAGATTCGTATCAGAAATTAGAATACGTAGGACTTTTTGTTCGTTATAATGTCAGTTTTGAGAACTCGAATTCTAGAACTGTTGAGTTTTCGAGGACTCGAATTCTAGAACTTTTCAATACTGGAACGGTGTTTTGACGCTGCAACGTTTCACCTTCGATGATTCGATTGGGTAATGCACCAATTAGAATTGAAGAAAAGAGAGCCGAAAAATTTTCTAGGCAATGAAGCTTATCGTTGAATTGAACTTCCAGTGCACCCAATTATCTAAGTATGCATATATACATAGACAAAAATAAGACGTATATGCTATTCGCGTCCTTGCACTTTGCGATGGCAATACCATTGATATTTGCGTTCGTGCTTGATTCACAAACCAATAATGACTGATTATTTATCTCGTTCTGTCCCCACTCCAATCACAATATTATCCATCGCGAGAACCTCCGCCGGGGTCTCGAATCTCTAACTCTTAATATATGTGTATATATATATATACTTGCATCTCACGACGACGATAACGTCTTCGTACTTTGCGAGAGAACTGGAATTCTTCCGCATTTTCGTATCAGTCGGTTGTCTTGAGTCTTGCGAGTATATCGTGTCTTGATTACTTTCTTTTTTTTTTTTTTAACAAAATCGGGTGACGTTCGCATCGAGCTTCCGCCGTCGGGGCTCACGCGTTGTCCCCGTCACGCAAATACTTTTTTTATCGAAAGGAAATTTAACGAACGACTAAATATAATCAAACAAAAACAAGCAAGACAATTCGTTTTTGTTCGTCAAACGATAAACGATATTTTCACGTATTTTATGAAAAAATAAAATTTGACGATAAAAAAATGTATGGGGCAATACGTATCGTGAGATCGTCGAGGATCGCGAGTTATCACTGTCCGAGGAGATACGCTACGACTTCCTCGGGACTCTGGGCCAATCATCTTCAACCTGTACGTATATTTATACGGGGATTCCCATTCAAAATACTTGACATTTTTTGTTTTTTGTTTTTCTTTTATTACTCAATGTTATTGTCGGATCGATCGTTGGGGGAATTGATGTTGAATGAAAAGTGAGATATATTCGGCGAATTGTAGAAATTTTACGAAAATATTTTTTCCTACTCTGATAAATCGTTGTATATATATCGACTGTATCAAGTACGCTGGGCAAACATTGAAATTTTATGATAAACTCTCCATATGGTCATATTGAAACCAACACATTTTACTTTAACTAACTAAATTGATTCAATTCGATCATTTTTCTTTTGGTGCGTAAATCTTGTCCGACATATAATTTTATATAGTGTCATTCACCGAATGCAACGAAGCATCCGCATATCGTATTAAATTGCTCGAAGCTAACCCCCCCCCCCCCCCCCCAATTAGTTTACTTCATAATTACCCGCGCGTGCGTTGAATTAATTGCTTGAATATATACGCCGAAATCGAGTTCGGACTCTGCACACGGTTGAGAGACAACTTCGGTAAAACGTTTCCCGAATATACAGAAAAACTAATGAGCCGCGTGTGTCTCTCTTATAGTCCCGAACGTAAAGTACAGCAGAGTTATAGATAAATTAATTGTAACGAATTTCATAATTAAAAATGAGAGACCCTGGACGAAAATTGAGAAAAAATGGTCATAGAAAAAATTGGATCGTTTAATTAAAATAGAAAATATTAATTAATGATAAATTAAAATTCTCGTTACTTCTTAAAAAAAAAAAAAAAAAAAAAAAAAGGGTAATCGCGTGGATTTTCGACGAGAGGTGCAAACGGCCGATCGATCAAGACGAGCGACATTCACGGAGCGAAATCAGCTGAAATACGCGAGGCGCCTCGTCGTGAAACTCGGTAGCGCTGTTATAACGCGAGAGGACGAGCACGGTTTGGCGCTTGGGCGTCTCGCATCGATTGTCGAACAGGTTGCCGAATGTCAGATCGAGGGACGCGAGTGTATAATGGTTACGAGCGGTGCAGTTGCATTTGGCAAGCAGAAACTCACGCAGGAGCTTCTGATGTCGCTCTCGATGAGAGAGACACTGAGCCCGGCCGATCATACACGAGAGCACGTTGGTGAGTTTTTTTTTTTTAATTTTTCACAATAATAATAATAATAATAATAATAATAATATTTGATTATCGCGCGATCACCGCTGTATACGGAGAGCAACGGACTCAAAGTTTCTCCTATCTCGGGCTTTTTCCTCTCCGACGATTTGTCTCGTGATCGCGGCAGAGTTTTCATCGTTCTAACGCGTGCTCGCGCGACGATAAGAGACGAATCCAAGGGATTGAGAAAGAGCACCGTATGGTATACCAAGATTCATGACTCGAGAAACTCACTGATAAACATATAAATATTTATCAAGAGCCAGAGCGTCTCAAAATACTGACTAATTAATACAATGAAAAAAAAAAAAACTTTTTTAATGAATTCAATTCGAATTACCCCACTGAGGTAACCAATTAACAGCCAGAAGATTGACTTCGAGCAGCTATGTAAAAAAAAAAAAAAGAAAAGAAAAATAAGGCTTTCTCATGATTTTTGAAGATTTACAAAGTCCGCTCGGTGAGCTAGTTTTCTGAACTTGCTGATTTTCTATTTCATTGCGGTGATTGAAACATTATCCGCGTTTCGCGTCTCCGCATCTGTTATGCGTCGAAAATTGCCTTCGTAGATAATAGTATAATTGTCACGTAATATATCG
The DNA here is from genome assembly GCA_963564615.1 of Rhorus exstirpatorius. Classification (NCBI taxonomy): domain Eukaryota; kingdom Metazoa; phylum Arthropoda; class Insecta; order Hymenoptera; family Ichneumonidae; genus Rhorus; species Rhorus exstirpatorius. The sequence continues at coordinate 53,117,415 of OY751313.1, forward strand.
GCGATAAGAGTCATAAAACCGTAATTCCTCCCACGGCCAATATAATTCATACAAGACTATATCGCACGAAAGATTCTTGCGCCTCGATAACATATTGGGATCTCTCTTATAACCGTTCAACGAGACAACGATATGAAATACGTCTTCGATCGGATTGTTTATCATCCATCGCCCGAGACGTCGTTTTAAAGCCTGGAAGAGCCACTATATATATGTGTGTGCCAGATAACGAATCCACTGACCGAGATAAAGTTGACTAGAAGCAGGTAGTATATAGATTGATAATCCATAGATCCCTTGACGAGACGAGAAAGTGGGAAAAAATATTGTTTCTTTGTCTCGTATTGTACAGTTTTTTTTTTCTGTTTTTCGTTTCTCATTTGCTTCCGCACGCGCGACGTTGCTCAGTCAGCGGAGTATGCGGGATGCGCGTACAGAGGAATGAGAAAAGTATTGTTCAAAAATGCGGTATAGTGCTTTCCATCTTTGGATCATAAATATAGAGGCGGAAACGCGAATGAGGTCTCCTCAATCGTTTGTGTATATGAGACCCAGGTGATTATGTAGCAGTGAAAGGATATTGCTTATATTTTTGCTAAAAACTAGAATAGGTTCGAACGTTACTTTTTTTTAATTTTTTTCTTAATTGAACGTATCCTGCATATAGCGACGGTCATTCATTCGCTTTCATATGTCTTCGGGCATATCCAATACGTTGTACAGGAGTTGCGATAGATACAACACGAGTGAGACTTCAATCGAGCGTCAATATAGCTAGACGTAAAGTTAAACGTCTACATAAGTTTCGTGATATCAAGAGTACCGCCAGAGGAACAGAGAGAGAGAGAGAGAGAGAGAGAGAGAGAAAGAGAGAGAGCGAGAGAGAGAGAGAGAGAGAGAGAAAGAGAGAGAGAGAGAGAGAGAGACATAGGGAAGGAGAGAGACAGAAGATTGTCGGGTCTAAAGAAAAATTCCTTGGCGAACCAGCTGTAACGATGAGGGTGAGTGAGCAATAAAAAAAAAGCGTTTAAACACGAGGGTTGGAAAAAGGATTCCTTTTAACCTCACACAAAACGCTCTTGCGGGCTCTCTCTCTCTCTCTCTCTCTCTCTCTCTCTCTCTCTCTCTCTCTCTCTTCTCTCTCAAGCATTAATTCAATTCTGGAGCGAATCGAATTTTTCATTAAGGCCGTCCTCTAGTTTCTCGGCTGTTTTTTTTTATGGCTTTTTCAATAATTTTTTTACGGGCAAAGCATCGAAATAATCAATCTCATTATTTTTGCATAATCTTTATTAACATTTAAATAAGCTTTACAAATTTTTTGAAGTCAAAATATATAATAGAATAGCAGTTATAGTGGCCGACAGGAAGACATCAAGTAAAAGAGGTGCTTGACGGTGACCAAGATTGCGGCTGTTCTGCTTATCTGAAATCAAAAAACCAAACGGCATTTTAATCTTCATATTCAAGACTAGCGATTGAACTAGAGTGAATTCTAAATTACAAAAGTTGACTTTTTTATACACTTTTGAAAATTACATTCTATTTTTTACTCATTTTTTCTTAAGTTTTTCGCTCGTACGAAAAAAACTATCGAAGCAATCATGATAATCCTAGTTCAATCGCTGGCTTATAACATATTAAAGATGCTGTATAAATTTGAACAAGATCGGTGCAATAGTTTCTGAAATATCGTGGTTACCGTTTCGAAAAATGGTGTTTCGAGAAAAACGCGTTTGAAAGTTCGCGCATGTGATTTATACTAAAAATTTCATCTCACCGTCAATCTGCTATGCCTGGACCATACAATAGGCCTTCCTCTTCTTCTTGGAAGTCACGCAGAGCTGCTCTGTCTTCTCTTTTCGCGATTCGGGCGAAATCGATTTTTTCGACCCGAGAAACTAGAGGACGGCCTTAAATCGAATTACATCTCCGCGTGAAATTTCCAGTCATATGAGAGATATCGCGAATACTTGCCCATCGTGTGGCGAGACTATATATATACGTCGAATGAAAAATAAAATTTGTCGCTTTTGCTCTACTCGCAGGAACTCTCCTAGATCCGAGAGCCGCAGCGGCCGTCGGACAATCCGGTCTGATGTCACTGTACGACGCGATGTTCGCTCAATACGGCGTTAAGCTCGCTCAGGTTCTCGTGACGAAGCCCGATTTTTACAACGAGGAAACACGAAAGAACATCTTCAGTACACTGAGCGAGCTGATAAGTCTGAATATCGTGCCGATAATAAATACAAACGACGCTGTCTCGCCTCCACCGCAGGCCGACGAGGAGGTCGCGGGTGGCGGTGGACGTCGCGGTATTTCCCTAAAGGATAACGATTCACTCGCGGCAATGCTTGCCGCCGAGGTTCAGGCTGATCTGTTGATACTCATGAGCGACGTCGACGGTATATACAATCTTCCGCCTTGGCTCGACGGTGCAAAGATGCTGCACACATTCAGCACGGATCTTCGTGGAACGATTAAATTCGGCGAAAAATCCAAAGTTGGAACCGGTGGAATGGATTCAAAGGTCAACGCTGCACTCTGGGCACTGGATCGCGGTGTGTCCGTTGTAATATGCAACGGTACTCAGGAAAAAGCTATCAAGAGCATCATGGGTGGACGAAAAATCGGTACTTTCTTCACCGAGAGCAGCACGACTTCCGCACCGGTTGAGGTCGTCGCCGAGAACGGTTAGTTTCGCGCATAGTTATATACATGCCCTATATACTTGTATTTTCATCAAACGTGTTGCGATCGTTCAGCATCGTTCGAAGCAACCTTTTTTTTTTTTTTCATGTCGATGCGAAATTTTTGGATTTCTAACATCCACGCGGTTGTTCACGGTTGTACGATCCAACTTACTCGTCCGTAACTTAAAAGCGCATAATATGTAACATTAAACGAAAGATCGATAGCATATATCTAGGATCACAAAAGGTTTTGGGATTGTTAGATCGGCCCAACTCGTGCCATGTTTGTCTTTAAAATTTCTAGCACGCGCCGGAAGCAGAGTACTGCAAGCACTGGAACCCGAGCAACGGGCCAGTGCCATAAACACCCTAGCCGATCTTTTGTATTCGAAGCAGGACGAGATTCTCGCGGCAAACGCCAAGGATCTCGAGGAGGCAACAGCGAGCGGTCTGGCTAAGCCACTTCTCTCGAGACTCTCGCTCACGTCATCGAAGCTCAAGTCCCTTGGCACGGGACTTCGTCAGATTGCGGATGATTCATTGACGAACGTTGGTCGTGTACTGCGACGTACGAGACTCGCTGATAATCTTGAATTGCGACAGATAACGGTGCCGATTGGCGTTTTACTTGTGATATTCGAATCACGACCGGACAGTCTGCCGCAGGTTGCTGCTCTGGCAATGTCAAGCGCCAATGGTTTGCTGCTTAAGGGCGGTAAAGAGGCAGCGCACAGTAATCGCTGTCTCATGGAACTCGTGAAGGAAGCCCTGAGTTCCGTAGGTGCGTCACAGGCGATCTCGCTTGTATCGACGCGAGAGGAAATCGGGGATTTGCTCGCAATGGATAAGCACATCGATCTTATAATACCGCGCGGTAGCTCGGAACTCGTCAGGAGCATACAGAATCAATCGAAGCATATTCCGGTGCTGGGACATGCCGAGGGTGTCTGTCACGTTTACGTCGACAAAGATGCCGATCTAACGAAAGCAATGAGAATAATTCGCGATTCGAAATGCGATTATCCGGCAGCGTGCAATGCAATGGAGACTCTTCTCGTACACGAGAGTCACATGACCGGAAGTTTCTTCAGCGATGTTTGCAATATGCTACAAAAAGAAGGTGTAAGTTCGTCGAAAGAAGCTTCTAGTTTCTTTTTCTCATACGGTATACGCACATATATACATATATACTTCCTAGCGTTTATTTTCTGTGCAATCATTGCCGGAGTTGCGTGAAAACATTCTCTCAAAATTGATCGGTCTCTTTTGTCACTCAGGGATTCGTGTTTACTTGCAGCATATATACTTTGGAATTGATATAGTTATCTTTCAATTGTCAATTCAATGATGCTTCCTTGTGGCAATGTAGAATAAGCCTAAAATCGATCTTGCCTATCTCCTCCCGGTTCATTGATTTTTCGAACGGATGCAAATTGGGTCTTCACGTGAAATAAATGGAACGCGCGAAATAGTGCAGTCGAAAAAATGATTTCATCTGGAAAAAATTGGAGATAACGATATTCTTTTTTTTATACTTGGGGGAGTGTAAATCTCGAATTCGGGGAAATCCCCTCATTGCGATCGCCGCCATCTTGATTTAAAGAGTGATTTTTTGTTTTTTAAATAACTTGCTTATTTTCCACTTTAGAGTGAAAATAATAATAACTAAAGTTGCGGGAAATTTAATTCTCCACAAGTTTGGTTCTTATCATTTTTATTCTAGGATCGATGGTTTCAGAGTAAGACTGCAAATAGAGGTAAAAAATGGTTTTTTTTTCATTTATCTCGTTTATTATCAAGTTTATCGTAAAATTGCTAGTAAATAGTTAGGTAGGGAATTTGATTTTCTGCAACTTGAATTATGTTCACTTTTACCCTACAATCACTATTTTCCGACTTATACTGATTTTAGGGGTGGGAATTTCTTTTATTTTCAATCATCTCGTTTATTATTAAGTTTATCGTAAAATTGTCAATAAATAATCAAGTAGGGAATTTTATTTTCCGTAACTTTGGTTATTATCATATTTACTCTACGATCGATATTTTCAGAATTATAATTATTCAATACATATGCACAATCCGAGGCAAGTCGGAGCCGCTATTTTAGTTATAACTCTGAAAATATCGATCGTAGCGTAAAAATGGTAATCACCAAAGTTGCAAGAAATAAAATTCCCTGCTCGATTATTTCTTAGCATTTTTACGATAAACTCGATAATAAACGAAATAGTTGAAAAACAAAAAAAATTCCACCCCTAAATTCAGTATAAGTCTGAAAATATCGATCGTGGGATAAAAATGGCAATAATCAAAGTTGCAGGTAATTAAATTCCCCGCCTGATTATTTCTTAGCATTTTTATGATAAACTTGATAATAAACGAGACAATTTAAAAAATCGTTTCTACCCCTATTTTGCAGTCTAACTCTGTAAATATCGATCCTAGGGTAAAAATTACAAGAACTGAACTTGTGGGGAATTAAATTTCCCGCAACTTTGGTTCATGTAATTTTCACTCTTGCGTTGAAAATAAGCGAGTTATTTGGAAAACAAAAAATCATTCTTTAAATCAAGATGGCGCTGAACGCAATAAAGGGATTTTACCGAAAATCGAGATTTACGCTATCAACCCCCCGCCCCCAGGTATAAAAAAGAAAATCGCTTACTTCAATGGTTCCCGGATAAACCGATTTTTAGACCTATATATATCTCGACTGGACTAAAAGTCTAATTTGCCGTTCACCAAAGCTGTCTCCGGAAGAATGGGGAAAAGCCCGGGGCTTCGTTATCAACGGAGTCCCTCGGGCAGTGTTTCACGTGAATTCGCCCTGATGGCAATGAAAATCTAACGTATAGCTTGCACTCGACCTTGGCGTGTTTCGCCTCTCCGTTACGGGACAAGTAGATGGAAATTGCTAGCTTCGAAACAAACTTCTTTAATTACGAGCGCCAACCACTCTGATGATCCTGTGTATATATGGCCAACGGGCGTTATGCTCATTCCGAGATTATAAGAAAGTTGAACTAACTGGAGGGGGCATTTGAAGAGGAGAGAGAGAGACACGTTAATAAAGCTAGAGTCTAGTGAATCTCCTGACTATATGTGTGTATCTAACCAAGTATCAAGTAGCCTCGGAATGTACTTTATAACTTCTTTGACACATATATGCATAAGCTCCATTGATATTTACACGCATAAAGGACACGGAATTGTCCGTAGAACTCTTTGTGCAAATATATATCCCGAGCGTGTATGATGTTTCGCAGGTTAAAATCAACTCGGGACCAAAGTTGCAAGAACAATTGACCTTCGGTCCACCGGCTGCGAAGAGCATGAGGACCGAGTACGGAGCTCTCGAGTGCACTATCGAGGTCGTTTCCGGACTCGATGATGCGATAAATAACATTCTCAAATACGGCAGTGCACACACCGACGTTATCATCACCGAGAATTCACACAGAGCCGCGCACTTTCAACGTGAGATCGATAGCGCCTGTGTCTTTCACAATGCCAGCACGAGATTCGCCGATGGCTTCAGATTCGGTCTCGGCGCTGAGGTACGCGGACACTTTCAATTGTTTTCATTTTCCTTCTGACGCTCTCTTGTACGTCTATCAACGCTTATTATATCCCCTCTCGGAATGTATATGATGTGGGGGGTGAAACTATATCGATATGCAGAATAAGGCATGATCAGAGGTGGCTTGAAATTTAATGAAATTTTTCAAATTTGTCGAAATATTTCGTGGCTCCTAATTGATCTGAGGATACTGGCCCCTGAATACGCCGGGAGATCAATTTAATTTGAGGAGAATCGATAAAGCGATTATTCATTCGATTCCTCCTCTCTGCATTCCGGCTTATAATTATATTGTTTGTTCACTTTGTCATCGTCAGGTGGGAATTTCGACGTCGAGAATTCACGCGAGAGGGCCGGTCGGTGTGGACGGTCTTTTAACGACAAAGTGGCTACTTCAGGGTGACGGACACGCCGTGGCGGATTTCGCTGAGGGTGGTACGAGAACCTGGCTCCATCAACACTTGCCCATCAACGAGACAATAGCGTGAAGTTTCACGAGGGTCGTTAATACTCGTTAAAAAAAAAAAAAAACAACGTTGATTCTCCGGGATGGCTCGAATGACGTTAAGCAACCTCGAGCAACGAAGAAGCTCTTTGTTGATGAAACCGGTTCGTCATGGTCGGGAGAATTGTTCGAGAGATTCCGGACGTTTTTTTTTTTTTTTTTTTCGTTCCCTCAACGATTCGCAAATTTAATCGAATAATGCGGCTATTTATCATTTTTGTTTGTCCCCCACTCTATTATATCCCAATATATCCCACTCCGATCGTAAATTATTATTATTTTTCTTGTTTTAAACACGAAGATTGTAGGGTGCTCTTTGGTAAAAGATCGTGGAGAGTGACAAAGAAAGAGAGAGAGAGAGAGAGAGAGAGAGAGAGAGAGATATGTAGATAGAATTTTTTCCATGCTGGAATACACTACGATCTCGATTTGGGGAATCGCGAAAGGTCCGTGGCACAGCATCACGCGTGCGTGAGTCGTCGCTGCGCACTTCGTTCTGCGCAGCTGACCTTGTATAACTAGCGATGCTACGATTGGCGCAGCGTCTCTCCCACCATAAGTTGCGCCGATCGATGTGCGCCACACACTAGAGCGGCTGGAGCTTGAATCGCAATTCTCCAAATCGAGGTCTTTATGTACATACGTACGGTTAAGGGAGCTTTCCAGTGTGACAGCCCGAAAAATCGCTGTTTTTCGCGATTTTTTTTTTTTAAGAAAAAATAATCTAATCGGTCTGGTTTTTTTTTGTATATTAATTGGGTATTGAAGAATACAAAACAATTTTTTAAAGATCGATTTATTTATTAATTAATATCTATAAAAATGATGAAACAATTGTTGCAGAAAATGCACTGGGATGTGGTGTCCACGTTGGGGGTTACAATTTTGATTTGAAACAAAAAACACAAAAAGATTATTGATCGGTATATAATTGGCTTTCGTGCTATGGAGGCTTTTTTTTTTTTTTTTTTTTGCAAAAATGGCGCCGGTTTGAACAAAAAGTATCGATTTTAGCATTTTTTTTGGCAGTTTTTTTTACAAAAAAATAGGAAGATGTCATAAAAAAAAAAAAAAAGCTTCCATAGCACGATAAACAATGACGTTAAGAATATTGTGTAAAAAATTCAACTCGATAGCTTTAAAACTCTGCCCTCCAGGTTGGACACCGTTTTAAAAAATGCTGTTTCGAGAAAAACGCGTTCAAAGTTTCAAGTGAGGAAGTGACGGCCGACGCGGCAGCTGTAGCGCTCCGTTCCCTTCTTCCAAGAAATGCTGTACAGTAACCGAAATAATCTGAATTTCGGCATGAAAATTTCAGGGAATATTCGGAAGAGTGTATACTATTCGATAAAGCAAAAAAAAAATCGATTTTTTGAAAATTTCACACTGGAAAGCTCCCTTAAAGTATACACACGCATATATATATATTAGGCTGGTTTTAACTTTTTTTTTCTTCTTACGTACCCTTCGAAAACTTAGTTTTTAGCCTCAAACGAAGCCTCGTCAAACCGGAACTCGGTAGTAAAATTCTAAAAGGTGACTCACCTGGTTTTAATTTTTCAAACACTCCAATCAAAATATCTCGAAAACTATACAAGTTGGGTAGCTGATGTTTTTGGTTTCATTTTGTAAATAATCAAATTTTCCATAAAAAAAAAACGATCCAGACTACTATACACTCAAATGTTCCTCTTGTATTCGATACGAACGTTTAAAGTTGAGTGCATTGAATAAACGAATGATATGATGCTTATTACCTTGTAAATTTTTTTCTCCCCCATGTTCCAAGCTGATACAAATAATGTCAGGCGAACTATTTCATAGAAAATTCAATTATTTGCACGATACGTGTTGCGATTATCTTTATATCTTGTACTGCTTACAATATAGTTTGAAAAAAAAAATTGATAAAATGAGTTTATCATTTTAAATTGCTCTAAAGTTTATTCATAGAAATTTGTTTTATTACAATACGGAAATTCTTTGCGATGATTGTAAACGACTTGCATGACGAACTGCTTTTGTTCCTTATTTTTAGTTAATAGAGCATTGTACTGTTGGACCAACGCGACTCTTCTCCGGGTACAGGGAGAAGTGGTGAAAAAATTATCAATCATGCGGCTAAGCCGTATAGGGCGCGATAATTCAAATTTTCATTTACCAGCAATACATTTGTAAAGTTGCGCTGGTGGTAAAGTTTTATTATTCAGGTATAGAAAGGGATTATTCTCCGATAGCCTACTTCTATGGGTGTTTCACTACGTTACAAAATAGTGGAACTCAAATTAATTAGAAAAGTTTCCGTGAGCTAAAATGGAAAAATTCTCCCATCGAAGAATTTATCAATTTTTAAATTTTTATTTTCAACTGTACAGTGAGCGATAAAAGATGGAGAGCAAATGAAGAGACATACTGAGTAGATAATTTAATTTTCCATGAAATAGTTTGCGTGACATAATTGGTATCAGCTTAGAACACGTGTGAAATCAAAATTTTCAAGGTAACAAGCATCTTCATTCATTTATTCAATGAATTCAACTTTAAACGTTCGTATCGAGTACAAGATGATAATTTGGGTGTATAGTGGTCACGATCTTTTTTTAAAGAAAATTTGATTATCTACAAAATGAAACAAAAAACAGCTTCCCAACTTGTATAATTTTCGAGATATTTCGGTTAGAGTGTTTGAAAAATTCAAACCGGATGAGTCTTCTTTTAGAATTTTGCTACCGAGTTCCGGTTTCACGAGGCTTCGTTCGAGGCTAAAAACTAACTTTTTGAAGGATACGTAGAAAGAAAAAAAAAATTTTAACCAGCCTAATATATATATATATATATATATATATTTAAACGTGTATTGTATGAATAGATGAATATGAACGAGGAAAAATCTGACAATAGCGAACCGAGCAGAAAAAAGTTCGTCTCCATAGGCAATAGCGAAGGCTAAAAAGTTTGTCACTGTCATGAACTTTACGACGAGTTGTATAATATACCCGAAACGTGCGTAAATATATCAGTCGTGGTCAGCTTGTAGACCATAGCGAGATAAGGCTCTCAAAAGTTTGCCACACTTATCAAACTTCCCTCGAGCAATTTTCTTCCCATTCAGGTCCGCGTTCGGTGAACAAAAGGAAAAGAAAAATTCTCACGGAAATGAGTGGCATATATGTATATATATATATACGTGTATATACAAGTCAAGAGTACGGGTCGCAGAACGAGAATGGAGCTGTTCTTGGTCCGTACCAATCGAGCAAATAGGTCGTCTCTTGAATAAAAAAGAAAGAAAATGATTCAATGATAAATGTTGTATGAGGAATACTATAGAAATTGCTTACGAGCATATATATATATATACTTAATCACGGATGTAAATACGTATATGTGAGAGAAAAAGAAAGAAAATAGGCAAATTATCGTTAATCATCAATTGAGCATCGTTAATCATGCTGTAAAAAATATATTTTTTTAATAATCGTATCAATTAATCATTTCATGAATCGTGAAATTATTTTTACTATCAATGGGTGTCGATGAATTAAAAAAAAAAAAAGCTTAACTCTACAGGTACAGAATGATCAATAAATCAGCACAACCGTCGGTGTTTGTACTGGCTTTTCACAGAAACTTCCCTAAAGCCCAAGTACGAACACACTCCAGAGAGAAGAAAAAAGAGTGAGAGAGCCATAGGAAATTTCTACTTGTACGTTGTATATACATATATATATACAAGTATAAGAAAAGGCATTCGCTCGGCTCTTCTATATTCCCCCGGAAACTTTAGAAAGCTCGTTATTAATAGCCCGAGACATTTTCACGTTTTCCTCTTTATGAAAGTTTGTTGGATACTCGTTTTGGTTTTCACCGAAAGCTCCACTTTTTCACGGCAGTTATAATGCAACTAATGGGATTTTCTTGTTTATCGCAGGGGAAGAAAAAAAATACACACGAATGAAACGTTGTACGGAACGTGGAATTTCAAGTATTACGGCGAATTTACGAGATTACTTCGGATGAACCTACGCCAAATATATTTATAAGTAAAACCAAGAGCAAATTTACTCGAGTAGATTTGTTATCCCTCGCGAAATAGAGAAATTCTCGTTAAATTCGCTCTAATAGCTACATCAGTCCAGAGTTGCCACACGAGACTTCTGCATTTGTTGAAAAAATTGTAAAAAATTGTGTCAACAATGTTTTTTTTTTTTTTTTTCTGTTATTTCACTAACTTTGAAAATTCAAAGTCCTTGCACATTATCTTTCAGGGTAAATGATTTCCTTTGGTCATGATTTTTTTTTCTATAGTACATTATCGAAAAACAAGGTATTGCTGTACTTCAAACTGGCCAGAGGCTGATGAAATTCGAAATGCACACGGTTTTGATAAATAAATTGTCCGGGTTTTTCAGCAGCGTTAAGGCAGAGTGTCCTGGTTTAAAGGGCCAAAAAGAGGTGGTTTTTGGTGATATTTTTTTGCAAGGAGAGAAACGACGAAGCTTATTCCTGAACGATTGACAGTGTTTTTATGCACATTTGAAAAGTACAAAAAAAAGTTTATCCTCAAATTGTCTCAAAATGGCGGGAAAGATGGAGCGCATAATTCTTGTCTGATATGTAAGAACCAAAATTATTTTTAATTCACATATATCTTTTATAATCGATGAACCACAAAAACCCAGAAAAAAAACGTGAAATTATATCAATTTTCGAGCTCAAACGAAAAAGTGTCTATTTTTATAAACACTTCCTTTCTTTATTCGTGCAATGAAAATTGTATAAAATGAGTTTTTTTTTACCAATATTCTTAGTTCATTTAGGATATTTTTCAATACTCTAGTGAATGAACTTTGGTCTGGGTCGACAGGTCAAATAGTTTTTTTGCTATCACGCTCGCCAATTTGGGAAAACTCATAAAAACGAGATTACGAGAAAAAGCGCTTCAAAGTTGCCAAGCGTTCGGTACACCTGCTCGCCGATGCTTCTCTGTTCTCGGATCTGTACCCTCCAAAATATTTAAAATTGACCTCTAAAACTTGCGGAACATATACTCCGATAGTTCAACTATCGATTAATTTTTAAAAAAACACGATTTTTTTTACCCTCTAAGCCAGAACACTGCCTTAGGGATGTTATTCTGTTTATTTGCAAGACGGAGTCGTCCGAGGGGGTCCCTATGCTTATACACAGGCAGGGGCTCGCAGTGATGCCAACGTCAATTCCTCATTCATCTCGGCCAGTCAATTTATGTTCTCGAAATCAGAACTAGAACTGTGAGATTTCGTTTCAACGCTATTCGATAGTAAATGGCATCGATAACAACGTAAAAAAATTACAGCAATATATTCCTGTAAGTTTTTGAAATATTAACGTTTATGTTGCAAAAAAAATTTCAAAATTCACATTTTCCGAGCTTCAACTCGAAACGCTGTCCGAGCTATTCAAGATAGAGAAAATTGAACACGAGCAATTTGTTAGAGAATTAAATTTTCTATAAAAAAGTCCGCGGCAGCATACATGAAAAGTCAATAGCGGATGAGCAGGAGGTGTCCGAAGTGGCGTGACGAAAAAGCGTGATTTTTGTGAAATTGCAGAATAGCAGACCCACTGGTTGTTAAATTATAAATCACCGCGTTAGCGTTGAATTAAAATTGCATAAAAATTTATGAGTCAACTAGACACAACGAGAAAGCCATTATCGCCTAAAAAACTTTTTTTATAATTAAATTTAAATAAAGCCACCTGCTTGAAATTGTTTCTTTTTTTCAATTATTTTTACAACTTTGGATACCTCCCATGCCGCAATTATTAACTTTGGGTACATACCGTCGCGGACTTTTTTGTAGAGAATTTAATTACCTAGAAAATTATTTGTGAGCAATTTTACTCAATTACGTATAGTTTGAGCAGCGTTTCGAATTGAAGCACAGCAAGTGCCAAATTTTCATTGTTTCTATTTTTCCCTTGCCAAAATGTAGAGAGGAATAATAATGTACATTTTATAAGTTATTATTTGTGCCATTTTCTATGAAAAGACGCGAAAAAAAAACTCTAGGATTTTATTCTGAAAAAGAAGCCTGATCCGACAAGTTCAGTAACATTGTCCGTCGCGTCTGAAATCGACAGCGTACGTCTCTTTTTTTCAGCATTTTTAAATATGTTACATTTAATTACTCGACGAAAATGCTCCTAATTACGGTGAACTTTCGCACACGGTTTTATTTCGTGAATTACAGAACGATTAAAACCTGTTTTTCATATCTCGACAATGAGGCTCCTAATCTCATTGAATCTTTACACGTTTTGGGGATAAACGCTGATAGGCTGAAAAAATTTCAAATCGATAACACTATTCGCTGTGTGCAGAAAGCCAAGTGGCGCCACGGCCGGCTGTACTCCGCAAATTTTGCTGGAATAGCTCTCATTTATTTACACAGACGAAACCTTGCTGGATTAATTTTAATAAACGAACGTTTATATGCGTGCTGCATAGAGTTTTTTTGAGGTGAGCTTGACTATAACTGCGTTGAAAAAAAAAATAATAAATCGACGTATTACGATGCAATGAAAAAAGGTTTACGGCTACTTTTCCTTCTCAATTTGAGGCTAAGCATGAACCTTGTCGGTTGTTGTCATACGAACCGACAAGGCTCGTATCGAGAACAAGAAAGACGTAACTCGGACTTGATTGTAACGTAGACGAACGATTACCCGCGAAGTGCTCACTGCATATTCGGATAGTCAATCATGAGAGCTACTAAAAAAGAAAAAAAAAATCAATTTATTTGTATTATAATATCCTGACATGAATTTTTCATACCAGACAATATATGCGCGTTTAACCTCAAGAATTTTACTTTCTTTGTTTTTTGTACCCAACGAATCTAATTTTTGCGCTGCTCAGCTTTATAAATTCCTGTTGGAAACGCGTAAAACTTAATTTCCGAAGTTGCGTAGCAGAAAACATTCTTACATGACTTCGCGCAACAGTTTAAATTTCTTTTCCGCGACTTCTCCATTATATTGTCCTCAATTGCACTGAGCGACTCCAGCAAAAGATGTGCATTCTCGCCACCATGGGCGCTCCGAGTCGTTCTCAGCCGCTATAGTATGGCACTGCACACAGCGAATATCGATATAACAGAGGAACATCTTTAACGAATTTTCAAGTCAATGATGTGTGCAAACTTTTTCCTGATGAATGTAAGAAATAAAGTAATTGGGACGATTGGAATGTAAAATATAAAATTCATTCAATTCATAATGACTCTTAAAAATGTGTCTTTTAAAACTCGTCTTTTTTTTTTTTTTGCACATAGATAGTGTCAGTGCTGCTATACGAGTTTTTTTTTTCGAAAAGATATTCTGAAAATCCTATCCTATCCTGTGCATTGAATTACACAACTTTGAGCGCGTTCAGCTCATCATTCACGTAGGCAGACGTTTTTATTCGTTTTTTATCTTAAAAAATCCTCCGTACCTTTCTTTTTAAAATCCAACACTTGTGAAAACTCGAGAAGTACTAAGCTGAGCTAATTAGTTTATACTAAATTTTACCAAACAACACGATAACGACGCAATGTTTTGGCAAATTTAACGTAAACAAATTAATCAAATGGTAAATCTACTTTGGAATGTTTTTTTTTTTTTTTCAAAGTTGCTCATTGCATTTCGAATAACATTGGCTGCTGATTAATACCCGATGACTGGAGATCAATCATGTTTTTCAAAGATCTAGAATTTTGAAAATTCATAACTACGAAATCATTGACTCTGGGGAAAAATGCGTCAGAACTTTTTCTTATAGAAATTTGCCCAAAAATCAGGATAAAAAAAAAGTTTCTATGAAGAAATAAAGCTCGTTATTTTTCCCTACGCCGAATTTGTCGCAGTTTCGGATGTTCATCGACGAGAAAATCGTCCCTGAAACTTCGACCAAATTAGCGAAAATTCCATTTGTCAATATTTTCACAGCTAAATAAAGCTAAAAGATTTCGGAAATTTTCGATTAATTAAAAACGAGGTCCCCCCGATGAGCGCTTAACGGAAAAAAATTAAAAAAAAAATGAAAATAAAAATTTACGAATCCACATCTAACGGAAAATTACGAATTCATTTTATTTCATTTTTCGACTATTTCCCCTCGAACGCGCCACAAACATTGCTGGGATAACGTTCAATGCTTGCACGCGTCATCGCGATTGTCACTCTTGAAACACGAGAGTTTTTTTTTCTTCTTCTTCATTATTATTATTATTTTTTTTTTTTCCCCAATCAGTTGCTCAAAACTAGCGAGAATGATCTCACATGTTTTCCGGTGCCCAAAGTTTGAATGTTCGATCGTAGGAGCTCGTGACGATGAACTTTTGATCCGCGGATACATCGGTCGACATGACTTTGCCGTCGTGGCCCTGCAACGTTTTCAACGGCTGCCACGTCTTGTTCGACCATATTTTCGCGCTACCGTCATACGAAGCAGTGACGAGATACTGTCCCTCCTCCTTCTGATACTTAACCTCCGACAATAAATTCGTGTGCGACGGTATCGTATAGACGCACGAGCGTTTGCGCAAATCCCATATTTTGCAAGTATTGTCCTCGCTACCGGTCGCCACGTGATAGCCATTAGGCGAAAAATCAATGCCGAACACGGCTTTCAGATGACCCTCCATGAACATTATGCAACGACCCGTACGAAGATCCCATACTCGTCCGAACGAATCGTGACCTCCGGTCGCGCTCACGCTACCGTCACCTTGGAAACTAAAATTATGCTTGTTTCATTTTCTCAGATCAATTGCGCAGCAATGAAATATTAAGAAAAACAAAAAACAAAAAAAAAAGGGTCTTGGCTTTTAAAAAATTACTCCGATACGGACTACTGCGCTACGGACTTTTACGCGAGTGTATATAGTAACCGCGGACAAAATATCCGCGGAAAAAATAGGAAATATAACAAGCACACATTAAGGGGTAACACCACTGTAAAAATCTAAAAATGCACAATTTTTTTGTTTGGGATGGAAGAAAAGGTAATAAGATAATATTTGAGAAAGTTATTAGGCATATAAATATGTATAATATAAAAAATTATTATCAAAACATATTCAAAAATGGCAACACTGGAGCCATTCTCGCGAGACACGCGACACGCGGTGTAACTGTCACAAATTTGAATTTGAAAAAAAAAAGCACTTAATCTATAGATATATTAATAGCTACAGAAATACATAGGGGATTTTCTAGAAGTTAATTTAAACATTATTTATTAACGAATAAGTGCCCTCTCTTTTGTCGAAAATTCAAAATTTTCATTCAAATACTCGCCAATTACACGAAAATCAATATTTTTAAAATCCCCTACGTATTTCTCTAGCTATAGACATGTAGATTGAGTAGTTTTTTTTTCTAGATTTAAATTTGCATATGAAATTCTGCAGCACTGCGTGCCGCAGGATTCATTCAGTTTTACGAGAACGGCTCCAGTGTCGCCATTTTTAAATATTTTTTGATAATAAATTTTTGTATTATACTTAAATATATGCCTAATAACTTCCTCAAATATTATTATTCTATTACCTTTTCTTCCATCTAAAAAAAAATGGTGAAAACAGCGCTTTTCTTTTGTTTCTACAGTGGTGTTACCCCTTAAAATCGTCAACACCGATTTAATTATTAAATAACATGAACTATCGAAAAGACCTTGCTTTATTTAGAATTAATATATATTTAATTGCGAAGCACAGAGAATCTCCACCACGGGGATCTACGTATTGTTCCACGTACTTACTGTATTTATTACAATATGCAAACAACATATTTTCTAGTATCGAAAAGACCTTGCTTAATACTCCGTTTTAGATATTTTGTCCGCGGATATTTTGTTCACGGATATTTTGTCCGTGGATATTTTGTCCACGGATATTTTGTCCGAGGATAATAAAGCGTGTTACCATATCTAACATTCGCGGCTTTCTCTCAATTTACATCGGATACAACTTATCGACGAGCCCGCATGCTCCGAATTCCCGCGATCGAATAACACAAAGTACGAAAAGTAAAAAAAAAAAAAATGACGATACGCAGAATCGAAGGGAAAAATGTGAATTGACAATATGTTCACCTTATGCAATGAACGGGTTTTGCATGTCCCTCCTGATGGAGCACTTCGGCCTGCTGCTCGAGATCCCACAAGCGCCACGAAGAATCGTGGCAGCACGTACCGAGAAAACGACCGGACGGATGAAAGGCTATCCTCGATACTCTGTGAGGCTCGTGTCCTTCGACCTCCGCGAGTGGCTCTTCGCCGTTTCCGCTTCCCCACAATTTTACCGAACCTGGGAAAAATTTCACCCCAAACGAACGTCATCGACGTATATTCCTGATTTCGGGAAACATTGTAAATTTGATAAAGAAATTCAAGATTTCTAATTACCGTCTGACGCGCAGCTTGCCAGTACGCACGTCTGTCCAGATTTATCGCCCAATACTTCTTCGCTAAGCGTGGCTTTGGGATGAAAAACAATGCATCCAACATTACAAGGGTGACCCTTAAGAGTTCGCAAAAGGTTACAGTCGGGTACAGACCATAACTTGCATAGTCCCGACCACGAGGCGGTTACGAGCATTCTCGAGTTTGGACTAAATTCGCAGAACGATATTGGTCTCGTGTCGCCGATTTGCGAACAGTATATCGTCAGGGCTTGCAATTTTTTCAATAACTCTTGCCGTCTCGCGGTTCTCGTAGCTCCCGGAAGATCCAGCTCTTCCCTGGCACGATCGAGCCTCGCTTTGGCTCTGGGCAGCGAATACGCTACAAAATTTTATATCACGACTCATCGTTATCCATCTTTCGTGCTTCTTCTCATTCGGTTATTAATAATGAATTTTTTAATAACTGTTTTTAACGCTTTTATTCCTCGAACAGGCTACGTTATTTACGTTTCTTTCTTTAATCTGTTCCATGTACAGTCGGTGTAAAAATAAAAATACTAAATTCCAAATTTGATGGATATTCAAGCAAAATATAATTCTCAAAAAATTAAGGAGGTTCAGTACTTTTGGCCAACGCATAACGTTAGGTTGAAATTTTTATAATCTATATTCCGCTTATCAATGTGTCTCGTCAATTTTTTTTAGAATTTTTTCCTACGCCGTTTGTGAGAAACAAAAAATTGAGCAAAGATCCATTCTTATATACGCAGGCTCTCTGAGCAACAGTTCACAATTCGATTTTCAATTGTTCAAGTCAGACAGAAATATATGAAATCAATGAAAAAATATCTACAGAATAGAGCAAATATTTAGGATTATTACGTGATAAAGAAGAACAATTTTTACTGCATGGTTTTTAAGGATAGAGGCTTGCACGCTCGCGCTGTACAATAACAATACGCTTGGGATCTCATAACGCGGACCTCGCTCTCGGACACTGCCCGTTCAGCGAGCCACGCACCCCCACGTGCGCAGCAATCTTTTTTCCACTCTTTAACAAGCCTGAACCTCCTTAAAGAAGTGAATAAGGTGTCATGTCAAAAAACCCCCAAAAAAATATCCCTGTCAAAATATTCCCCGTGAAAATATCCCTGTAACAAAATATCCTCCGACAAAATATCCCCGTAATAAATATCCCACTGGAATATTTGATATTGTTCGTATTACTCATATTCGATCATTATTCGTATTAGGTTTCTTCCCGCTCCGGGCACTTTGTATTCTTATAATCTAAATTGCCCGGAGCGGGGAGAAAGATGATGAACGATGAGCGAGGCATTGTTGTTCGTATTATCGTGTGGTTAGTAGTTTCGAAATGCCGTTAAAATTTATCGCTAGCCAGAAAAATCGTGTTCATTTTTTTCGTGAGATAGCGAGAGATGATGATTATTGATTATTATCTCCATATCATTATAATTGGCAAAAAATATTTATTTTTCTTGTTGATCCGTGTGTACAATTTTAGTTAGGTAATTTTTTTTTCTTACGGATATATTTTGTCGCGAAATATTTTGTTGCAGGGATATTTTGTCGCGAGATATTTTGTCGGGGATATTTAAATAAATCATCGATTGGGGATAAATTTTTATCTTTGCTTGCGGACAGTCCATTCGTGAGACTTTGAGCGAATTGAACTCACATGCTATCCAAGAGCGAGCGATTTGAAGGGAATCCGGTCCTTCGTGGTACCAAGTAGTTTCGGTATCACGCTCCGGCGGTTGAGCGGGTTTTTCCTCCTCCTCGTGTTTCTTCTTGATGGCATCTTCGCCCAGACTGGCCAGGAGTTCTCTCAGTCTGGCTCTTCTGTCCGCGGGTCCCTCGCCGAACAGACAAATCGGCTCTCCCAATTGTCGCAAATTCCTCTTTACCTCCGAATCATCCGTCGATACGTTTATCTGTCTGGCTTTTTTCCTACGCTCATATTCTTCCAGCAACGCCTGACGATCCTTGGACATTTCATCCTCGAGATCCATATACTCGTTGGATATGTGAATATTGCCGGCGGCGATGCCGCCCAAGGACGAATCGTTCGCGCCGGATTCATCTTTCTCATCGTCCGACGACTCGTCGGCTCTGGCCGCGAGTCTCGCTCTTTCCGCCTCCTCCAACGAGCCATAATGCACAGTTTTTTGTTTCTTCACATAGACCAAATCTTCGTCGTCCGACATATTATGAACACTTTGTCGAATTCAAATTTCGCGAACACTCGTATAATTATTTTTAATTGTTAAAATTCTTTAATGGCCCACCGCTCCGCAAGAGACGGGGCTAACCTAAAAACAACACCGGCAACTGAGTATTGCCGAAGATTGCCTATCGCGCTGAACAAAAAACTTACGATAAAAAAATTCGACAACCCGAGTTCGATATTTTCAACTCTGATCTGCTAGCCTGTAATGTTTTTTCACGCACTTTATAAATATAAAAATCAAAGTTACAATATATTCCGTATTACCGGAATAATATCTCTGGTGTCAATCAGAGATCTCTGGTGTCAATCATGTTGTTGAACCGCTTTGTTGTGTTGGAGGTTATGTTTTCGTTTCTCGCGAGTTCGAAATCTCGTGTGCAAGTATGGCGACGAGAAACTACACAAGTATGGGAATTTATTGCAGACTGGTCGATAAGGGTTAATATGGGATATTTATCGATGATTGAAAGTCAAAAGGGCATATCTTACACATTATAAGATGGATTTTTCGACTTTTAACGTGCGTTGTGGCGGTACGACAAAAAACGGAGGTTATCCATGAAAAATGGGCACAAGTCAATATTATCGAAATTATAAATAAAATAATTTCAAAAGGACTTACTACTTTCTCGAGCTTTTCATAACATATCTAAATCATCCCCCAAAGGAGCGGAGAGCGTACGACGATGCCACAGAGAGATGGTTAATTGATTATTGTCCTCGGCGTAGATTTTCTCACCAACGGGGTCGATGAAGGGGAACATCTTCAAGCACATTATTTAACCATCACGAACACTATTATCACTCTGATGCCTTTTCGTACTCCATCAAAACTGATTCACTCACGCATAACAAAAAGACTGCGCTTTTTCGTCAGCGCATACACATTTATATTGACATTTTTTATTTTGTTTCGTATACTGTGGAAAAAATTCTGTAAAAAATGTGTCCGTAACAAAGAAAAAGTTTTTGATGTTTACGTGCAGCGATGCAAAAATTCTAGAATGTCGCTGGCGTCGTTTTTAGCAAGAAATTCAAACAAATTCAAACCGTCGCAATGAGACGCGTTGCAAGTAGCGCCATCTACGTAACTTTCACTCCTAATTCGTCAAGCCGCTTGACCAATAGAAGATCACTTCCTGTAGCCGCGTACTCGCATTTATTTATTTTACGATCATTTTATTCTATAACGTCATAACTGAAGTAAAGATAAACTTATATCCAAAAAATTTGCAGACAGGCGTGTTAATTTTTTTTACGATTTAATTGAATATTATTTGAAATACGGATTTGTGTGGTTATTCGCCCTATTATCTAGCACTTCCGGTTTTTCCGAGTCGGATAGTCGCGCCACCGTTTGTCGCCGTTGTTCCTTCTCAAAGCACCGTGTTTTTTTCGCGTCTTTCCATTCTCGCATATGCAACGCATCGTGAGAGTGAAAAGTTTTTAAACCACTGGAGACGCGATGTTTTTCTCCGTGTGATTGGGTTTACCGCGTCTATAGCGATAAATCTCATTTCTGTGGCGAATATAGTTGGAAAAAGTGAAAAATCTCTATAGAAGCGATTAGACGGAAACAGTAAATCATTGCTTCCCTTTTTTTTTGCACTGCCACCTGCTAGATCGCGCCGCGTGGGGGGAGTACATTTTTCCGTACCCCCTCCCCCTTTCTTCGACAAACGTGAATATTTGTCGATTTCAGATTTATCGTTGAGAGCGTTGTTTTTTTCGTCAGTTCGAGATCGTGTTTTTGTGGTAAATGTGAACGTTTTGAGACTCGAGAATTGTGTGCTACCTGTTCGAATATTGTGAAACTTGCAAATTTTCGTTACCCAACACACATATACCCACGCACACACACACCGACAAGAGAGTGTGACGTTGATCGAAACCGAAGATAAATCTTTCCAATCACGGACACACGAAGACAAATCATCAATCAACCATCGCTATAATATCCTCGGTCTGCCTGTACAGGGAGGGATCTCCGAGGTTTGTGAAAAGCTCCAGAAAGCAGTAAAGTCTTTGCTCCCTATAATTACTCCAGTTTTTATTTTTTGTATTTCGAATGATCGATAGATTTTTTTTTTCACGTTTGTAGGATCGCTGAATTTTGCGAATTACGAAAATGATTATTAGCATTTTTCTACCTTCTTCTTTTTTTTTCTTTATAAATAATGATAATTTTTTTACGGATGAAGTTCCGAAAAGCGAAAACTTCCGATCTGTAAAACTACAAAATAACGAGTAATATTTATTTACATGCATGCTTCATATATACAGATATCTTAATCAAATTTTCAACCGTATTGATCCATTTTTTTCTCAATAATTAAAAAAAAACGTATTTTAATCTGCCCGTGGGCGCGCAACATTCGTACACTCCTCGTTTCGAAATTTATGAATTGGAAAACGATTCAATGCTCTGAACGGAAAATTTTCGTCGAGCGATACGTGCATTTTTCAACTGCAGTTTTTTTTTTAAATTCCAAAAATTGCACAATATTTGTGTAATTTCGTACAACCATATTTTGCACAACATTTTCAAGTTACAAAATTATTCGTATCCTGGTCCATGGCATGTATCTTAAATTCGATCTTGTCCGTATGAAATATTTCGTTATATCATGGAATTATTTAAATTTTCTTTCGTAGATCCCCAAAAATATACAGGTCCATTGAAAAGCGATTTATATGTATAATAGGATGTCCGTTATTTCCCAAATTGACTTTTTTCGCTTGGGTATAGTCCAAATCATTAGTTTATAGCTTAAAAACAATTATGGAAGAAAAAATTTTTTTTCAAGTTCCATTAACCCCTGCCCGTAGGACGATACTTTTCCCATTTGATTAACATGGGATTTTGACACTTTTTCGACTTTACTTTTTTTTTCGCTCACTTTATTCATTACCTCGTTAAATATTGTTGAATCTACTACTGTTCTGACCTATTTAGATGGAAAAATTTTTACGTAGGTGAAAAAATTTTTTTTTTCATAAGTTTTGAAGAGATCAATAGTATAAATTGTTTACCGAGCGAGAAAACGGTCGTTTGCACGCCGAGTATGAAGTTGAGCACCGAGGCGAAGCCGAGGTATTCTCAACTTCATACTTGGCGTGCAAACGACTGTTTTCTCCGAGGTGAACATATGTATACTATTTTTTACAACAGCGGAGCGAAAACAGCGAGTTTCCATCCGCAAACGAGGACCGGCAATCGACACTGGTTTCAATCCTCGTTTGCGAATGAAAACTCGCTGTTTTCGTTTCGCTGTTGTAAAAAAAAAATTATTTTTACCGTATTTTTCAATCATTTTCGAATATTTTTGAATTTATTGACTTTTCAATGCTTTTTATATATTTGAAGATTGAATATATGTTTTTATATATATTGTCATTACTGTTTAATATAAATTTTGAATAAAAAAAATTGCGGTTCAACCTTCACTTGAACCTATTTTTAACGCTGCAAAACTTTAAAGCACACCGGATAAATTTAAGTAATTATATTTGGGTGTAAGTAAATGTGATTTAAAATGAATATTAAATATTGTTAATCGTTTGAAAAGTTGGGAAGGTATCCTTGAAAAGACAGTTTTAAATTTCGCTGAAAATAATTTATCTGGTATGTGACAAGAGAGCAAAACAACACAATCAATAAATCGGCATATACGCGATATAATGTTTTGTGACGCGCACAACATTATCATGCGTATGCTGAATTATTTTCAGCAAAATTTGAAACTGTCTTCTTAAGGATATCTTTCGAACTTTTCAAAAAATTAACAATATTTATTATTAATTTTAAATCACATTTATTTACACCGAAATATAATTACTTAAATTTATCCGATGTGCTTTAACATTTTGCAACGTTAAAAATAGGTTCAAGTGAAGGTTGAACCGCAATTTTTTTTATTCAAAATTTATATTGAACAATAATGAGAACATATAAAAACATATATTCAAATATATATAAAATGCATTGAAAAGGCAATAAATTCAAAAATATTCGAAAATTATTGAAAAATATGGTGAAAATAAATTTTGACCTCTTCAAAAGTTAGGAAAATTTTTTTTTTTCACCTATGTAAAAATTTTTCCATCCAAATAGGTCAAAATATTAGTAGAATCAACAATATTCAATGAGGTAATGAATATAATGAAAAAAAAAAATTAAAGTCGAAAAAGGGGAAAAATTCCATGTTAATCAAATAGGAAAAGTATCGTCCTACAGGCAGGGGTTAATGGAACTTGAAAAAATTTTTTTTTCCATAATTGTTTTCAAGCTACAAACTAATGATATATATACCCAAGTATAAAAAGTCAATTTGGGAAATAACGGACACCCTAATGCATAATTACATCGCAATAAGTGTAGAGCAGTTTTCGTAGAAAAAAAAACATTCCCCCTTAATTCACAATTATAAATTGAATTATTATTTTTTTTTCTTTTACGATGCAAGAATATCTTTATACAAAATGGCAATTGATTTTTTATTTACATATAGCGCATGTTATTTGTACAATGGATAATTTAAACAGCGTGCTTGAGACTCGTAACGTGTTTTGTTCCGTCCCAGCATTTTTATGATGGGCACGGATATTAGGCTGTAATATTATCTCGATGGAGTTTCATAAGGATAAAAGGCACGAAAATAGAAAAAAAAATCACGTATCTCATACGAGTAACGTCGTCGCAACTTTTGACGAAGTATGCGGGAATAAAATCGTTCCGTTCGTCGATAAATTCGGCGCTGTAGATACGACAGTTATATTCGAATCCGAGGATGAGACTGGTCTCGTTGTCGTGGCGAGACCAGGCCTCGGACAATCAATCACGTATCGTCCTTGTAATTTCGGCATTTGTTGCTCTATCAGCATTCTTCGCAGTGACTGAGCTTCTTCACGAAGCGCCAATATTTGCGTTCTCAATATAGCGTTCTCGTGCTCGAGCATCGTTGCCCTCAGAGCAATCTTAAAAAAAAAAAAAAACAATTTTGGAAATAAAATTTCGATTAACTCTTAAACGGTCACACCGAGGGTTCAAAATTTATCGCAACAACTTTTAACGGTTTTTATATTAATTTAAAGATGATTAAAAAGGGAAAAAAATCGTGAAGCAAAGGTAACGTAAAAAATGACTTTTTCCTCAAAAAATCATAACTCTTTAGATTTTTTATATTTTTAAATCACATTTCAAGGCTATACACCACAGATACAACACTTTAAGACGAAAAAAAAACTACTTCGAGGTATAAAGAGAGTAATTTTAACATTATCACTGATAAGTCGTTATACGTTGTCACGTTTGCCTACATTTAAAATTTTTTTGGGGTCAAATATTGATCCCTAGACGAGCGTTAAGGGCTAAAAAACGAGCGTGTACACCGGCTACCTTATAATTGTCCACATTAACGAGGCTCCCTCGTGAGATGAGTGAATTATTCAATTTTGGCTTCCCTCACTGAGAGAGGAAGCTTTCTTTAATTGTGAACAAAGTTATGAGGAAGCTGTGAGAAAAGTTTCAATTTTCATCCGATGCAAATCGTGTTTAAAAATATTTTTCGATTAATCGCCGATATCAAAATGTAGTTTGGAAATGTAGTAGCACGTGTTCCCAATCCAGAAAAAAAAAAACGTTCGCAGCGATTAGTCCAGTCATTTCTAGCCAAAAAAAAAGGATAGGTTCATAATGCTATCTTCTATTGGATTGATTTTGATTTTGGAAAAGGTTCAGGGGAGTCCCCTGAGTGTAAATTTAAGTTTCCGGGACGCGAGGGGTCGAGCTTCAGCCGCCATCTTGGAAAATACGTTTTATCAAATATCTCGTGAACCGTGCATCGTACGACAAAAATAGTAAAGACCTTTTTCGTAGATAATGAAATTCTCTACAACTTTTATTCAAAACTTTTTCCTGAATAGTGCTTGGTTTTTTATTTATAGCGCGGCAAACTTTTCCAAACATCGCCATTTTTACTATTACATCAATCGTTAACTGTGCATTTAGTATTATAACCATGTTTGGAAAAGTTTGCCGCGCTATAAATTAAAAACCATGCACTATACAGAAAGAAGCTTCCCATAAAAGTTGCAGAGAATTTTATTATCTACAAAAAAGTTCACTACTATTTTGGCCGTACGATGCACGGTTTACGAGATATTTGATAAAACATGTTTTCCAAGATGGTGCGACTGAAGCTCGACCCCCCGCGTCCTGCCAATTTGACAATAACCCTGAACCTTTTTCAAAAGCAAAATTAATTCTGTTAAAGATTCCAGAAAAAATGGCTAGAATGACTGGACTAGATGGATCGTGTGTTTTTATATCTTGTATAGTCCGTATTGTTTTGAAGTACGCATTGCATGTGTGCGAGCAAGCGAAGAAAGGCCCCTCTAAACATATCGCAGGGGCTCGAGTAACCGTGATAAGTGGTGTGGGGCGCGCGCCGCAAGCAGTCTTTTTGCTTCGAGCGCGATAAATATATGTGCGAGAACGTTATTCTGAGACGTTGTCAAGGACGTGAGGCGAAAAAGACCGTATGTGAGCAGAGTTCGAGCACTGTTACGCTGTGAAATAATATAAAGAGTCCGAGGATGCTTGGAAAAATGAGTTATAGATACTCGTTTTTTTTTCTTCCGTTTCTTTTTTAAGGATCTCAGAGAAGAACACAAAAGCTTCAACAGGCTTTTGTCGAATGATTGAAAAATATATAAAATATAATATTGCTATAATAATTCCGTGCGAGAAATAGGACCACAAATGTATGTTATTCCTGAAATGGGATTTGAGGACGTCTATAATATTCCACGGTTCGGAAACTGTTTTACTCCAATTTCCGGTGAAGTGTATTTATGTTCGGTTTATTCCAAAAAAAAAAAAAAAGAATTCGTAATTTTCGTTCGTTTCCAATGAGTCAGGGCTTATTCTACTCGTCGCAAGACCACTTGGGATTTTTCTTGATAATTGTTTTTGTTTTTAAAGACTGATTGATTAATTCATTAATCAACTCATTAAGGACTTTCTCGTACATTATTGCGATTACTCGCAATTTACGAGAGTCTTCTTTATATATATATGAACAGTGGGGTAAAAAAAAATAACTCACGTGATCCTCACGAATTTTTCGTGCATCACGCGACTTCTTCGCCGCTTGATTATTACGTTTTCTTCTCTCGTAATACTTGTCGTCCTTCTGCTCGTCCGGGATCGGTCGTTTTTCACTTCTCGGTCTTCTCGAGCGACAACTCGATGAGATGGCGCTCGTTTCATCAACGAAAAATCTTCTCGCACGATCGACTCCCGTCTCTGTTAATCGATTAAATGATAGGAAAAAAAAAAATTTTTGGCTTGAACGAAATATCGTAATTCATCGGAATTTCAGACGTAAATTGAGTGATGAAAAAAAAGGGCAGGGGGAGAGAAAAAAAAATAATGCTCCGGGTGAGGATCGAACTCACGACCTTAAGATTATGAGACTTACGCGCTGCCTACTGCGCTACCGAAGCTATGATATTAAAATTATCAGCCTTCGTACATAACGGACAGCACTTTTAGGACACTAATAATCACTCTATGAATATAAATTGATGTAAAATACCATTAATCCTTTAAGATTGGAGCATACACTAAATGTGATACAATAAATGTTACATAAATTGCATATCTTTACGTTTCATGCAACTTGATGGGTTTTTTTTTAGCAATACAATTCATTTTTTTTTTTTAATTTTATCAGCTCTCACTCGTCATAAACGTACTGTTAACCATACAAAATAGGGGTAGAATAGGCCACTTCGATGGAACGATGACATTCGTTCTGGGTTAAAATTGATTTTTCATCCGAAAAAGGCAAAATGAAATTTTGAATCAACGTGCCAGGCTTAAGCCCGAAGTAAAATTTCGTTGTATGTCAATTTTTAGTTTGTTCATGAAAGCTTCCAACAATACGTACTTGAAATATTCATAAAATTAAAGCACAATTACGAAAATTAACAAAAAACATCTGTAAACGCTCTTTTGTTTTTAATTTTTTAATTTTTTCTTTTGAATAAATTACGCGGCGAATCTACGTTACCATTTCGTTAATTTGCATCAAAAAATTCACGTATGAGTCTTTATGATTTTATTCATCACTGGTCATACTGGTCGATCGATTCTCACGAAAACAAAAATTTCTTGATATGAGAAAATGATAAAGACAGAAAGAGAGAGAGAGAAAGAGAGAGAGAGAGAGAGAGAGAGAGAGAGAGAGAGAGAGAGAGAGAGAGGGAGAGAGAGAGAGAGGGAGAGCGAGAGAGAGAGATCCGAGGCAATAAAATTCACTTTCGTTTCTTTTATTTTTAATTTTTTTTTAGCTTTCACTCATTATTCACTATTACCACTTCGTTAATTTACATCAAACAATTCATATATGAGTCTTTATGATTCTATTCATCACTGGTCACATAACTCACTAGTCTCTTCTATCGATTGATTCTCACGAAAACAAAAATTTATCGTTTCCCTCCTCCCAACCCTCCCCTGGATCCAGGGGAGGGTTGAAGGGAGGAAAGAACATAACAAACCTGTGAAACTCGGTGAATCAAGAAATTGTTGAGGCACGTTGATCAACGAGGGTTGATGAATCGTTGATACGATTGAATTCGCTGCGGTTAGAGTTCCAAGTGGATTAGATTGTTGTCGAAGCGAAGTTGGGTAAGCCTTCAGGGTGTTCATAGAAGTCGTTGAGGAAGATGAAGCGCCGTTCTGTTGTACGGGAGGCGAAGGAGACGATGCCGAATCTTCGATCGTCAAAAGACGCGATGACGAAGCATCGGATATCGGCAAGGACTCGTGCTTGTAATCCTCGGCGATTAAACCGTAGTCTCGATAGGAACAAGGAATCGTCCCGATTATTCCTGAATGATGATGAGGATAGAGCAATTCGTAGCGTGGATTCGTTACGAAATCTGCGAATTTTCGTATATCTCTTCAGTCTTACGATCAAACTGCTCGATGAATTTTACAGGAAAATCGCAACAACCACGAGTTAGTTAAATATTTAGGTATAGAGACTGTAGGTAGAAAATTAAAATGACCTCCAAGATATCGGCATCAGACGAATTGACATATTCGGCTCGATCTATCGGCCGTTATTGTTGTTCATAGGGAGTTTTTTTTTCATCATCTTCGTTCTTTCGGCCCCAGGCACCGCAAATAGTGATGATAATAAGAAAAAAAAACAAAAAAAAAAAAGAAAATACGGGGCTGGGGAATTTTCATGAGAAGAAAATTTATTTTTGGGTCGAATCTCGTGTGAACAATGCTACGGCAGATAAATCGAGCGAAAGACGTCAATTCGTGTCTCATATGGCAGATATCTTCAGGATCATGAAATTAAAACGTGAAGGAAAAAAAAAGAAGAAACACAGTTCGTAAAATTAATGTATATGATGAGCCGAATGTTTTAGATGAAAACTTATGATAGATTTTGTGAGTTGGATTGGTTGGGGCTCAGACAACGATGTATAACTTAATTGAAAGAAAATATGCTTGTCTGAAAGAAAATAGTCGAATGTACGAAATCGATATAGATGACTCCAGGAAGTGTTTCGTGTATATATTATGTTATAATATATATTAGGGATTAGGGTGATTCTTATTTGCCCGATGTTCGTAAATTTGAAAATGTTATTCATAATGTGTCAAATACCTGCGGCTGCAGCTGCTGCGGCTGCAGCAGCGGCTGCAGCGACCGCGGGACCGGCAGTCGTACCGAAGAGTCGATAATTTCGCAAGAGATGCAGAGCAGAAAATGGCGAGGATGAAGGAACGACAGAGTAATCCGCAGCCGGATTGCAGATCGAGCCTGACCTGTCCTGGTGTGGATGCATCGAGTGCATCGCAATTCGTAGACTTTCTCTCTCTCTCTCTCTCTCTCTCTCGTTCTTCGTATATGAGAATCAAGTAGAATGAAAGCAGCAATAGTCAGCCCTTTAAAGTTTCGCCTACAATCAACCCAGACAGAACAGATTGATAAAAAAAATTTTTTTTGAATTGCACGAAATGTTTCAAGCTGGGCTTCCACTCTCCTGATTACCTCGCCGAGCGAAATATCTTATCAAAAATCCTAAACACGAGCGAATCTAACGAATATTCTAAAACAAAATATTTACTATTTTTTATAAGCTAATCGAAATATTTTGTTTTGCACGACCAAAAAAAGCATTTCGAACAATCATTCAGGATTTTCGACACGATATTTTTTGGTGATCATAAAAAAAAAACAAAAAAATTAAGGTAGTCCTCGTGCAAATGCGTTTATAATGAGAATTTGTTGAAATTTGTAGTGAACGAAGAGAATGCTAGTACCCAACTTCTCGTGAAATTCGAAGCAAATTGACCGTTCCCAACTCGAAATATTCAATGTCAAAGTTAGCAACCATTATGTGTGTAGAGCATATAGTAAGCATTGCTGTACCCTGATACTAGCACGGTTTTTTAAAAATATTACAACTAAACGCGTAACCGGATTTTGATGAAAAAAAAAATTGTAGATGGGAGAAGACTAATATTATTCACATGTTATAGGAAAAAAGAACAAAATTATTAATCGTTTCGTTTACGAACGACGATCACAAAAAAAGAATGCAATATGAATGAAAATTCGACGCGTAAGCTGCATATTCTATGGTGTGAATAATCTGAATATGCACGGTTCCATGTATAACAGCCATTTCTGTACAGATTCCATCAAAAGTTCGCTCCATATGACCACTAGAGCCTTGTATGTTTTATCATGTGGCACATAAGAAACTTTCTCGCACTATTGTAGCACGAGGACTACCTTAAACACATCTGGAACATTGCTTGTTGTCATTCGTCTTTCCAATTGTCAGTTAACGAATTTTTTTTAACATAATTACTCGCCCACGTTAAAATTCGTAAATATTTAATTCGAATTGATTAAATTAATTTGCTGTAATTCGGTCAATTTAGTTCCACGTGCGTTTGCCAACGAGGGATCCCACGATAGATATGCTCTTACCTTGTAACAGCAAAGATATCAGAGTCATCGCTGTTGAAGAATTTTCCGATAAACCTTCGTGAAAAACTGCACGTTAAATCCATCGATCTCCGATCGCCCGCGTGACATTGTTTCGAATTCAAGCCTTTGCGCGCTTATAGCACAACGGACGTGTACTTAGCGAACTTTGGTCGGGAACACTGCCTTGTCGTTTCGGCAAATTTACGCGAAATATTCAAGCGGTATTCTTGGTTTTTTTTTTTTTGTTTTTTCACTTAACGGGAGAGAGGCGGAACTCTTAGAATAGAAAATTTGACATGTCTGACACGATACGGATTTTTCCACTGTGACCCGCGGGTCAGCGTGAAAACTTCACAACTCGCGGTGTCGCTTAAAGCACAGAGGAAAGAAGCGAATTTACAGTTTTGAAAGAAGGCGCATATACGGCTGTTGTACCGTAGGTGGACGATGATAACGCGCCGCCGCGGTTCTGACCACTGTCGTCTCTTGGACAGTATACCTATTGCGATTGTAAAACTTGGCAGCGCGATATGTTATGGTGTATAACTCGCGGTATAACAATTACTCGCTCAACGGCAATGTCGATTGGCCGAATGGCAAAGAAAACGTTACGCCCTCGGTACGGAGGGCATGCGCGTATCTCACTTGTGCACGCAGTGTCAAATTGTATCGTCATAGATAGTTTTGTGATAGAGAGGATACAACCAAATGTCCAACGAGCACGCGGTATAAAAACGCCCATGTAAATATGATACGCGAATGAATCGCGAGAGAATACGCGCAATATCCGATACACTGAAACGATCCCCATAATGCCGGTTCATTTTTCTCGCGCGTTCGTTAGATCGTCCCCGCGACCTGTGTATAGTCCTTGAGATAGTTCTTGCGTCTTCAGAATTATCGATGAACTTTATGAATTCAAAGTATTTCAAAGGTTGGGGAACACTTCTTTTTCGTAAGATCCTAAAATGTTTTTTCTTTATTTCATGCTTTCAGTTTTCTACACTGTCAAAAATTTCTGTTTGAAATTTAATCAGAAAGTGTGTGAGACAATTAACATATACTTTTTGTATATTAAAATTCAACGATTTAAATTATTGAATATTAATATACGTAGCTTAAAAAATTCAAAACCATTATGAAATTTAATTTTTTTAAAATACATTAAATTTCACAAATAAAATTTTTAATGTGAAAATTAATATACGCTATTATATTAAATATATCTCTTGCAACATGGTTCCATACGTATATTTTGTCGTTGTTATGGGTCAAAGAAGGGTTACATTGGAAAAAAAATTCTGCACGAATTACTCGATGGGATTTCATTCTCCTCGATGGGGACTAGAATCTGCGACCTACCTACCTATCATCCTAACACGCTACCCACTACAGTATCGACTGTTTATGAACTGTGGTAATTCACATCATGTATTGGACACGCCTGAGAACACTTGATCAGTATGGGAGCTACTCAAGGGACGGTGGTCCCTTTATTTAGTATAACCAATAACTGCATATAATGAAAATTCAAAAACAGTCACTTAAAATTCAGAGAACTCACAATTTGTTTTTAATTTTCAAGATGGTCTTTGAATTTTCAAGATAGTCTGAATTTTCAGGATAGTCTATGAATTTGCAAAATAGTCGTTGAATTTTTAAGATAGTCTATTAATTTTCAAGATGATCTTTGAATTTTCAAGATATAGTCTGAATTTTCAAGGTATTCTTTGAATTTTCAACGTATTCTTTGAACTTTCAAGGTAGTCTTTGAATTTTCAACGGATTCTTTGAACTTTCAAGATAGTCTTTGAATTTTCAAGGTATTCTTTGAATTTTCAAGATAGTCTTTGAATTTTCAAGATAGTCTATGAATTTTCAAGATAGTCTTTGAATTTTTAAGATAGTCTTACAAATTTAATACAAAAATATTAATATAGAGTGATAGTTATTGAAAATTCAGTACTTTTTTTTTATTCTGAGAGCTACACATAAAATTTAATTTTTTCTGTATTAATTTCAATTTTATTACCAGGGTTTGTAAATTTCATCATTTTTTGTATCTTAAATTTCAGGATATTTTTTACAGTGTACTTTCAAAGTTGCAGCATAGGCTATACCAGGGGAATGCATATCCTTCGAAAAATTGATTTACTTGAATAATTTGAAAACTGACTCGTTAAATGATTAATTTTTTTGCGAAAGAGTGAGATATGTTTGTCGGTTGCATGAGAAGATCCATATGGATTGTTTTACACCGAAATTTCGAATTGAGAATAAAGTCAGTTGGTCGACATTAAAAACGAACCGCTAAGAGCCCTCTGCCGCAATAAAGTGTTGCAGCCAACACGACTATCCACACCCCACCCCCCCCCCCCCTATATTAGTTTCATACATGATGAAATGATATCGTTATCGAAACGTACAATATATTCATTTTGTGAATATTCGAGGTAAAATCATTGATCGGGCTAGTCGAATATAAAATATGACAAAACAAACATTGTTTTGCCGATTTTAATGAGATTTTTTTTGTTAAGCTTTATGGGCTTCTTACGGTCTTCATTGACATTTATGTACGTGAAATCCACGCGCATGTAAATCAACAATATTTCCGATTGTTTTATGAAACTTTTCTTGACACTGAAGACTGAAGACTTGACGACTGATTAAATATACTTACTTAACGTTCGATGAACGAAAAAAAGTCTGCTCGGGCGTAATATTCATCCAATACCTACCCTTTTTCGATAGCCCCGATTTATAGATTATCGTAAATACGGAATCATAGTTGTCCGAGGGACGACCAAATCGATCGTAGAAAAAAAAAAAAAACAGAATTTCTTTGAAATTATTCATGCGACGTTTAACTATGTATTACGGTTTTATTATTTTCACGTTGCGACGTGTGTGCTGCATCAAAAGTGCAGATAAGAGGGTAAAAATGCATCGCTGCATATTAAAGACCACGATGGTTGGAGCTATGGACGACGAATGTATATAGTTATAGAACACATGGAAAACAATTCATGTAAAGAGTATACAGAGATACATATAGATATACGTAATATATGCGTGGGTAGATCGGGACGTAGGTGATCGCGAGGATCAAACGGGATCAACGACAAAATCGGTAGTGTTAGGACTCCCTCGCGATATACACGCACCTGCGAGCTATTACGAGAACGTAAAGCCAGTTGTGATGGTATACGCGTCCTGATGCGCGGTAATTACCTTCTGGGAGTCTTTCCAGCTGACACAGGACCCGGCACCCCCCGTCCCTCAGCTCCGCGAATGTGATATATATATATATATATACACGCCTCTGCACACGCACTTACCCCTACAGCGTTATTTTACACGTTCCGACTTTTCTATATCTCTATTCCTGTATTATCCACGAATTTTTAATGCACCGCCGCGATGTTGGATAATTGTACAATAAGCGACGAGGCATAGAATCGTCCGTAGATACCGTATATGATATAACTCGCGTTTTTATACGATGGGACACACGATGATTTGTATATATATATATATATAAATGAGCGTACTTCGGTAGCGCGGAAAGTTCATGAATTATTAGTTTGCGGAAGTCGAGCGACGAAGCCATATTATGTGTAGTGAATAACGGGAATTGGAGAAAAAACAGTCGGAACTTTGGTAAATTATTTCTGGGCGAGCGTCGTAAGCTTGTGTCTTTGTTGCATTGTCGGTATCCAGTGTGCGCAGTATTATTTCAATAACGAAGGAGTCAAGAGATCAAGGTGTAGCAAAGAAAAGAAGAAACCTCACAGTGTTCTCACAGTCTTTTATAATAGTCTTCAGCTTCGTATAGTTTTCTCTTCTTAATCCTTAGAGATTCTCTTTAAAATTTTTAGGGGAGTATTACCGCGTCACACGTCATACTCGAGAGTGCGATCGAAATTTGTGTGTAGGAATGAGGGTCGGGTAAGGTACGACGAAGGGCTTATCCGAGGGGAGTCCTCTGCCGAAAAATCCCTTCCGCCTGATATGGGATCCATTCTTCAGATTTCTGATGGCTATCAGTGCAGAAATCTCGCTGACTTTAAATTGATTTAGTAACAGCAAATCCTTCCGGCGCTTTTGTTCATACAAATGCAAAGTTTCCGCTACACTGAAAAAAATGGTTCGGGATTTACAATAATACTGTTATTGTTGGCCAGTTATAGGTATACTGGTGAAAAAATATTGCCCACACAGAAAATGCAGTAGCCCTTTTAGAAAATCCCGATTGCCGTAAAGTTCATACAAATATGACTAGTGAAGTATTTCTAATTCAACAACAATATCGCTGGTGAAGGCAAAGCAGTTTTGTCTACGGCGCCTATACTGCGCCTTTGTGGACGACACTCAATCGTCTGGCTAGCTTAGTCATTATAAATAGCTGGAAATTCATCGTTTTTGTAAATCAGCCATACTAACATAGCTCGCGAAACTACACTGTAGTAACTGTTCAAACAGCTGTAGTAGCTGATTTTTACATGCCTAGCTATTTCAACCATATAGTATGGCTGCGAGAATAACGTTGTGACACATAGCTATACTAATATGGCTCGCGCAACTATACTACGTTTTTGGAACACCTACAGTAATCTGTTAACGCGTGGTGTCTATGCCTCTGCCTCGCGCGAAAACGAGACCTCGCTACGCAAAATTTGATAATGAACGAGTTTGTGAAGAAGAAACTGAACGAACGGAATCTTGATGAGCTTATACCAACATTTGAAGGTAAGTCTGTTCTCACTTATCTACGGAATATGTAAAAAAAGGACTATTTTTCCTGTTATATAAACGCCAATCGTATAACAAGCGAATTTTTGTAGGTTAGGTCAACTGTCATTTTCCTGCAAGGAGAGTATCATATGTCTCCGGGCCATGGATTCTCTCAAACTTCCAGGTGTGTTTCATTAGCTCTAAAAATCAAGTCTCTTTTGCAAAATATTTATGTATGAATATCATTATCGATAACAGATGATTAAAATAAATATTCATGATTATGAAACATATTGGCTGAATTTTTACTGTGACCCGAATATCCCCTACTATATATACCTACCTATACGAGTATAAGTAGGTACAATATCCTGTAATTTATCTATATAAAATGAATTTATAATTCAGCCATATTCTTTTGGTAGTATGGCTGGTACGTCTACCTCGTATGCTAGCGTTTATAAAACAGCTCTACTAGTATTGTTGGTATACAAATAATTCTGCCTATACTGACAAAACTGCTATCCACGAAACAACATTGTATATGCTTGCTTCGGCTATACTAGTATGGCTGGTGTTCGTCTACCTCGTATGCTAGCGTTTATAAGACAGCTATACTAGTATGGTTGGCATACGCATAACTCGTGATGGTGAACTCAACCATACTATGGTATTGCTGAAATAGAGATACTTGTCAGATTCGCGGAGCTATTGGGTATATTTCTGTCATGACATAGTGGTATGCTTACGCCAACGATATTGTGTCAGTCATATTTGTATGGCTTTATTACCTAGATGGTATGGCAGTAGCGTATTTTCCCATATAATATGGCTGAAGCAATAATAATTATGGCTCGAATCGGGAAACTTTTATACGAGAAAATGATTCGTTGGTGACAGATGATAATGGACTTTTAGTGAGGATAGTAGTATAAGAGAGAGTCAAGTGAGCACAGGAAACATTACATGATAGGATCGCGCGGTTGGTGTCCGATAGATATATACATATATATATATATGGCTTTTCTCTGCGTACCAAAGAACGGGATGGTTTATGATGAATTCTCGCGCGGGTTATGCATCGGGAGACGTGCGAGGGGGTTTTGTGCGAACCGACACCTGTCGCGAGCGGATGTAACGTGACATCGCGTCACGTGAACCTCGTCCCAGTCGTGTTATAAGCAAAACGGCAAACATAGCAAGAGCTCCAACCCCTTTTGGCCCTTTCAGGGTTTTGTGGATATGCGCTATAGTTATGGGACAGGGAGAACTTTTGCCTCGTACATGTATTTATAGTAGATTGTATTATTGTAGTGGAAAAGCGACGCCGCAAGATCCTCCATCACGACCTATAATGGCTGCCTAACGGTAATCACTCTAATCGCTGTCCTGGAAACCCGCGGAATCACGCACCTTCGCGAGATCGTCCCCGTTTATATCTCTCTATATGCATCCATGTATATATATGCACTCGCTGTTATATTTACCGGGTCATTATAGACGGGAAAGATGAATCGTGGTAATGCCGATTACCTGCGAAACTTTCCATCATGGGTTCATATTTTTCCGCTCATTTAAAGATTGGCCACGATCAATCCTACAAGTTATACAGCGTCCTAAAGATTTCCTGAGATTCCTACTCTACTTTGTTTTAGAAAAATCTTAAACGTCGTATGAATTCCGATCGATCTTGATATACATCATTTTTAGCGACTCCCCCCCCCCCCCCCCCGATCCATGTAAAGAGAGCGACTCTCATTAACTCCGTTAACTCGAGACGCTGCATATTATGTCGAGGGAAAGGAAGCAATTGCAGTTACGAAAACTTTCTCAGACTTCTTAACGTATAAGTTATTTCTCTCGTCTAATAACTCGCAGGCATTCGTATTATGCCTGTGTGCAATAAAGTGAGGCCAAAAGACGCGGTGCAATGGTAGCGTGATGGGCAATGCCAAGAGTCAGTGCGATCATCGCACGTCGCACGTACTGCAAAGTTTACGTCACAAGATATGTATATACATACATTAATAGGGCTTTGGTTGATATATCCTTGGTAATGTCAGGACACGCGGAGGCCTTTATAGTTCCACCGCATCGGGGAATCCCTCATCCTCTATATACCCCTCGGCGTTCAGGATATATATATATATATATATATATAATGCTCGATAATCGTGTGCATCCCTTTTACCAAAGGTTTCGTCCTTCTCGGCACGAAAGATTTTCTTGTTTCACCAACTTTCGTCGCAAAAGTTATTCCGCCCCTCCCGCCGTGGTCGTCGAGTCGCGTCGTCACGCGTGTTAGGTAAATTTCGATCGTTCGACATAATATATACCTCGGTCATTACGTGCGCTCATACAATATTTCATATACGCAAAGCTCTTATACATCTATATTTGTATCGCCATTATCGTTATATAACTGCCGAAAAAAAAAAAAAAAAAAAAAAAAAAACATTGCCAAATTACCACCAAATTTCTGGATTAACTAAACTATAGCTGAAGAAATTGAATTAAATTTTCACTTAAAAATAAAATTTACGTTATAATTCGTATAAATTTGTACAAATACTTTGCAAATTAAACTTTATCGCGGAACGTGTATTACGATCGAGTGGCGTTAATAAAGAAAAAAAAAAAAGTAATGCGAGTGCACGAATGATATTTGAGCGGTTCAGTGATGCAGTCTGCCGATAGTGCGACGAAGCACGTTCATTTTCTGCACACAGCCACACATACCCACGCGAGTTTTCAATCCCCTTCTTATGCTCTCTGCCGCGAAACCTTTGTCAGGATAACACGATATAGTATACGCACACGATGACGAGAACTTTGCAGCAGATGGTTGTTGTTATAGTGTTGACCTCGCCTATATGGATATTAATTTTTTAACATGCCTCTTCCTCGCGTAGGCAAACTATATGACTCCGCCTTCTCCCTCTTTGATATATAATATATACATACGCGTAAATCCCTCGTATATATTCCGTATAGTCCCGAGTTTCACCAGCTATTAGATGTGCTATATTTGTTCAGCCCCTCTATCCTCTATCCAGAAAATTATATATTCAAGAATTACCTTCTCCGTGTTCTAGGATATATATATATATATATATATATATATATATATATATATATATATATTAGTACAGCTACAAAGACGCTTTGTTCGTTTTCCACCTCGCAATAACGTTATCGTTTGATATTCATATAGAAACTTTTCAATCGTCTTGCAATTGACGTCTCAGTTTACGTGGATTGCAGTACATGGGGAGAATTCGTTCCTCGGCTTGTAGAAAATTTATCAAACTGCTCGATATAGCGTCCTGATATACGGAACCCGCGTATTTTGACTCGATCCACCGGCGATACTCTTCTTTCAACTGGGAAAAAAGTAAATTTAATTATTCACACGAATGCTTAGCGTTTTGAGTGAATGGTTATGAATATACAGCTTTTTTTTCATACCTCTTTCCAATCAGATTTAATACACGCCGTTAGGGCGTCTTGGACCAGGGAATCACCATAGATGCCCTGTAAAAAATGGTAATCAGTGAGGAATTAAGAAAAATCTACATTTTTATAATGCGTATGCGATATGTATGAGTTTTCTTGGATTCACCGCTTCTGATAATAGTGTCGCTCGATTCTCCACCCTCAGACAGTCGAATTTATCGTGATAGAGTGCTGCAGCCCAGGGTTCGGCAAAATACGCGAAAAGATCGGGTATCATGGAGTTCTGATGGATTTTTTTTTTTTTTTTTGTAACGAATACGTACATCGTTGTTAGAATATATATTGTGAAAATGAAACTGCGATGCTTTGAAAATTTGGATTGCTACTCGTACATGCCTTAAAACGAATCTTCAAATTGTTCAGCATACTATCGTGTTTCCCGTAGAGACTAATGAGGTCCTGTACTCTGAATTCCTTTGAATATATATATATTTTTTTTTTTTATAATACGAGGAATAACTTAGGGAAAAAATAATCAAAGTTGTCAATTAATTTGGATGACGATTAAAAATGTAGCAGAAAAGGACATCTCTCGTTGCTTTGAAAAAAAAAAATAGTATTCTTTGCTTATTTTTTCCATTGTTCATTTTTTTTTTTAAATTATAAAGTGACTTGTAATATCGGGAACTATAAATGTTATAATTATGTAAATAAGTGTTTGTTCGATGGCTTTAATTGCAAGGAGAAACGAGTAACGAACGAAATAACGATTGTTCAATTTGTTCTAAAGATTGTTTTTCCTGAAATGTAAAAGACGAATGATCATTTACATTATGGAGCAAAGAATAAACGTATGCATGCCCAAATACTGCAAGTCGTTTCAATAAAATAACTGATTAATGAATAAATTATTTACGCAAATAGATAATAAAAAAAAAACACTGCTTTTGCAAAGTAAGGAGAGGTAAGCATCTCTGAATTGTACCTCTTTGCTAAGGCAAGTTATCGTCTCGACCCTATTAAATTGATTTAGTCGAATGCGGAAGTATCCAAGATCGGAAGTCATTGAGGCACTGCCAGTTATCAAAACTTCGCCCTGTCCGAAATTTCGTTGGAAGTAAAATCATCGATTTTGCATTTTTTTTTTTTTTTCGTAATTAGCTAAAGATAAAAGTGAGATTATTACGTATGTGCCGCGTGTGATATCGACGACTCGAGAAATTTTCTTTCCGGGTTTTCGAACGTGAAGATAGTGCAAGCCACCCGGAAGTCGACAGTAGACGATAATAGGGGCACGGAATACGGGAAGATTCGCGTATCCTTGGGTATTTGACTTTGACATTTCCGGATTAGTATCATTTTCGTAGTTCGCGAATTTGGAATCAATATTTTGCTTCAATTTCTTCGCCAACTAAAAAGAATAATCGTTATCGTACAGAGGTGAAATTTATTTATCACGAATGGCTTACCGTTATATCCTCCAACTGTATAATTATAATCGACCAATGTTAAACAAAAATTTTAACTTCTCTAGAATTAAAATATCGAAATACACATAATATGTGTCTCGTTTCCAAATAATTCTCGAATATTTCTGGCTGTACGAAACTTCTTCAAGTACATTGGTCAATTTCCTTTCATTGTACTAGGGTAGAACGTATACCAGTTGTGGCCACTCCGCATTTCCCTCGAATTTCTTAAAGTTTCAAGGCTATGTTCACTTCGCCAAGCGTAATATTTTGATATTCAA
The DNA here is from genome assembly GCA_963564615.1 of Rhorus exstirpatorius. Lineage (NCBI taxonomy): Eukaryota > Metazoa > Arthropoda > Insecta > Hymenoptera > Ichneumonidae > Rhorus > Rhorus exstirpatorius. Next base: position 53,157,857 of record OY751313.1, read on the forward strand.
GATGTTTTCGAACCAATATCGATTGCTTTATTGAATATCTGCTAATTTATTTAAACGAAATTCGACGAAATGTGTCAACGCTGAGCGGTTTGGGTAGTTTTCTTGTCAGAAGTGTGTTAAGGGATCCCGAGATGAGAAGACTACGGTTTCTCATTATCTAAAGTATAAAAAATGTATATTTTATCGCCCCATAAAAAATGTATATTTTATCAGTTGAAGCTCATTTTGCGGGTTGGAATCACAAAAAAACTGGCATATCAGGTATAAAATATCTAAAAAATACGCGGTGGCCAAAAGTGGTACATTCAAAATACGATTGTTCTATTTGTGGCAAGCCAATCCCAATTCGAAGCTTGGTGGCCACAACTGGTACTTTAGATGGCCAAAAGTAGTACAATTGTGGCCAAAAATGGTGAAAATGACAGCTACAAGATAATTTCCTATTTTCTTATTTATCATGATCAGAAAAGGTTTTAAATGATAACAATTCGATTCTGTGTACCTTTTAGGTTACATCGATTACTTTTTCAATTCTGAATTTGCAATAATGTGAACACTGTTCGTAAATGAATGTTCGAAAACGCTTAAAATGGCCACAACTGGTAACTGGTACATCTTCACCCTAGTTCTAGAATATTTGAAATCTCTCTCTCTCTCTCAATTTTTGTAATTTCGTCAAACAAGCCTCTGAAAAAATGAATTATTCGAGCGAAACATTCTCAAGTTTCTTCAAGACGATATTTTATCGATAAAATTGGCAATATTTAAACATTGAAACTTTTATATTGAGTCTCTTTAGATAATTATACAAAAATAGCAAGATTTTCTATATATATTTGAGTTCACGCGTTAGAGTCCTTGAAAAATTGTTTTACCGGACAATTTGTCACAGTTCAAATGACTTGGATATATAAAGAAAATAGTACGTGCTAAAATATACCCTCTCGCCAACTTCGATACTGTCGTAGTACTGATGTTGCCAACTCTCGGCCCCATATTTTCTCGAATACTTGGTGATAGAACCGGCGGCAAAAATGAATGGATCGTTAGTTTGGTAATCGGGATCTATCACCAAACGACCGTCGAAAACTAGACCCGCTCGTGAAATGGCTAGGATAAGAAATAAATCAGAATCTCTTCGTAATTTAAATACGAAGGGGTATAGGAAAAATACAATCGATTCGTTATAAAGAAAGTTACAGTGTCGTCCAAACGTCTTATCATATTACTGAATCGATGATCTTTAGCAATTTTTTTTTTTTTCTTGTTTTTTTTTTTTCAAATTCTCTTTTTCTTTTACCCATGAAAGTTTTCATAGGCATCATCTTTTCGCCAAAATAGATCAAGGCGTCACAAGCAACGAATTTTTTCTCCGTTTTCGATTCTATTCGAAGACTCTTTATCAATCCCGTACGATCATTCCCGTTTCCCGAAATATCCTCGCCGATCTCGACGATCCAATCTTTCAAGTCCCAACCGGAGATAATTTTCACTCCGGCTTTTCGCATCGACATTTCCACTGCGTCACTGACTTCGTCGTCCTCGAAGAAGATGTCGCTCGATTTTCCGCATTCGCCGAATTTCGGCTCGATCATTATAATCCACGATCCTCTTGCACCGGATTCGAGAAGATTGCTCAGAGCGCAATAACGCTCGATATTTTTCCCGTAGATCACGATGAATTCTTTGAATTGTAAAATTATATTTTGCGCATAAAATTATTCTCGGTGAATTTCGCGCGGGCTTTTTATTATTCGACTCACTTTTCGTGGTAAAACCGTTGGTCAATTCTCGCAATCTCTCGTGACACGTAGCGGCCTCCGCGTCGCCGTTTACGAAAAAACAATTAAGGGGAATATTTTCTTGCACGCTTTTGCGAAAAAGGAAAATAATGAGCTTCAACAGGGATCAACAGAGGTGGGAGCTGGAACGTGCTTTTTTTTTTTTTTTTTTTTAAATCAAAATAAAAAAATTTAATTTGATTCGCATAAATTACGTGTTTTCCGCCGCTCCTCTGGTGCCTCGGAAATTTGGAATCTGATATTGCAGACCGCATGTAATTACGAGATAATCGTAACTCAATGTTCCCAGTCCCGAAACACTCACGTATTTTTCCTTTCTGCAAAATCGGATTGAAAAAAAAAAAGGGGTAATCGCCGCGCGGACACGTAAATTAGTCGGATGATAAATTGATATTTGACAAATGAAAAATTGGGAACCTGTTGATATGCGATACAATTCCATTTACGACGTTAATCCATACTCTGCTGGGCACGACTTTTCTGTACTCGTAGCAATATCTACCTCTGAATGGAATCATAGTCGCGTGTTCGATCGTACCTTTTCCCTCGAATGGTATACCATTTGGCGAAACGATCGTTAAATTCTTAAAGTGTGCGATATTTGAGCTAGATCTGGTGAAAAAAAAAAATAAATAAACGTTTTTCTCGTATTCACTGGCGAAGAATTTTTTTTTTTTTTTTTAATCGTAATTTTCATCACGAAAAACGATGCGATAAAAATTTCGAAAAATAAAGAAAACGGGAAAAATAAAACAAATATTGACCCTTGAAAAGCGAGATATTCGGCAAAAGCAATACCGCAATCCGACGCACCGATGACAACGATCTTTGAGTTTACAACTGGTTTTGACATCATAGCGAATCTCGGAGTCGTGATAAAAAGTGAAAATAATTTCTCAACGCTCGATTCATTCGAGTCCAATCTTCGTGGATATGGATAATGAAAGCGAGTTCGAGATTTAACGGGAATCATTGCATCGAGGCACATTACGAGCGGTCGAGTCCGATACTGACGATCCAAAAGTAATTATTATTATTATTATTATTATTATTATTTTGATTGTCCAATTCGAATTCGTCGAATGAAAAAATTCATTCGACGTTTTTGTTTTTGAGAGAATTTGACGAATATATATCTTACGACAGCCGTCGTCTCGTTGTCGTAAAGACGATAATAGAGTACCGTAGCAGAGCTCAGACGCATGAGCTCGCGAAAGAAAAGTCGGTGATAAACGGCGAATATTGGAACTATGATAAAGTGAAGTAACTGAGCATGCGCATCCCTCGATGTGTGTTTCATCGACACGTAATCCTCGACGTTGTACATCATGCACAATTCGTCTATATGAGATTCGTAGCTACGAAAAAAAAAAAAAAAACGTCAAACTTTCTCAATCATCGAGCGATCCTTTTTTTCCCGGAAATCTTTGCTACAACAGTCTCGTGAGTAAAACTTGAGAGTGAAGCATTACCGCATCATTGCGAGACCAATAATTTGATTGTCGCACAAGAAAACGTAGCAGGTCTTCTCGCCGTTTGGATACGTTATCGCCTCGTCGAAGTCCTCCAGTACGATCTTTTTCTTCGGTATTCCTTGCAGAAAATTTACTATCATCTCCCGATCGTAGGGTATGGCCTGGCGTGATTTAAAAACACTCACGAGTGTCGCGCGATGCGTGACGTACAAGACCATGGGAAAGTCTCGATCAAAGCGCAATGGGACTTGCTGTGAAAAAAAATAAAACAACAAAATTGTTCTCAATCACGAGAAAAATTTTGCTCGTACTCGTGACTCTCCGATGAACGAGTCTACGGGAATACAGCTCTACCGTAATGATTCTCACGTGGAACAGCTCTATCGAGTTATAATTTTCTCGTAATACAAGCATTTAGGAATAACCCTTAGCGAATAATAATTTCCCCGGTAAATTCTCTGTTCGAAATGACAACTCTACCGGCAGACAACTATCTTGAACGACAAGTCTAGCAGAGAACATATTTCCGGGCCACGAAGTACATCAAGAGGCGCGGGTATAGTGTAAGTATACATTCTCTAATACACGCGGTAAATGCTTCGTGAGCCGGCGATAAGTTTTCCAATGGACTTGCTATCCCGTAGAGTTGTCCTCCGAGATAATTGTCATTCCGCAGAATTATTTGCCGGAGGCTCGTCTTCTGGGAGAGTTGTTACTCGGTAGAGTGTAACGAGCTTGTAGATTTGTGCCAGGAGAATTGTTTTCCGATAGATTTGCGTCCAGTAGAGTTATAAATGTGCCATTCCTAATATCTCGCATAGATAGGCACTATTGGAATTAAAAATTATTCAAAATAACTTTGAGCTCAAATAATTACGAATTTTTAGTTGACAAACCTATCCTTTTCTTTTTCATAATATTAATATATTTGATCTAGAATAATTATTCGTAATTATTTTGCTTGAAAGATTATTTAGAATCAGAGCTGGGCAGTACTTCAAGTACCCGGTACTTACGATTTACTGGAAGTACAGTACTTGAAGTACAAAGTAAGTTCAAAGTATTTCAAGTATTGTACTTAAATTTCCAAGTACTCGACCTGTACTTTAAGTATTTTTAGTTATGTTTTCAAGTACTTTCCTGTGCTTCAAGTACTTTTTCAAGTACTAAGCATAAAGTACTTTTGAATACGTCTTGCTAATATGGTTGCATGTATAAAGCCTTTGAATATATAATTGAGGAACGTTCTGCGCCATCTTTGGTCAAGATTGTAAGGAATGACCGATCAAAGGCTCAAGCTACGGTATTTACCGTGTCATTGTTAATCCATGGCTCCGTTTTTAACAATCCGTGTATTATATTCTTTATTTTTTCTTTTTCAAATCTTAAGCTGAATAAATCTTAATTGCAATCGTCAATGCTATTTTTTAAATTATTTCTAATTCTTCGTTTTGATATTTCTGTTCCAATCTGCCTAACCTGAGTGAAAATATGTTTTGATACAAAACGTACTCCAATCTAAATCAAATGAGCTTAAAGAGTACGTAAGAAATCAAATATCAGTACTAGAACTTACGAGACGTAAACCTGAAATCTTGAAAAGTTGATGATACTTGACGTATTTCAAGTACTTGATACCTCAAGTAATTCAAATATTGAGTACCTAAAGTAGTTGGTACTTCAAGTATTTACGGTACTTGGTACTTGAAATACACGAGTACTTTAAGTACTTACAGTACTTTGTACTTGAAGTACTTTCCGGTACTTTGCCCAGCTCTGTTTAGAATTTCTATATCCGCTCGAATAGTGCCGCGGCATAATTGATTTTTCAAATTATCAAAACAACGTGATATTACGACGAAATTTTCGAGAAACGTGAAAAATGGCTCCGTGGAGGGTAGCAGCATAACGCAATAATCGAGATCCGGAAAACACTCGAATGCCGCTTCGAGATAATCTTGGCCGTGTCGTTCGTCGATTTTTTCATCCATACTGAAAAGCTCCAAAGTAAAGGCATTCAATTCACCCTGGCGAGACTGTGTGCTAGGATTTCGTTCTTTTTTTTCACTCAAATGCGAATGAGGGATTTCGCCCACGACGTTGTAGATCGATGATCCCAAGCTTAAGACTGAAATTTAAGGATAATTCGATACCTATGATCGACCACATATGTCAATTTTAAATGAGCAAAAGGTCATTTCATTTTTTCGCAATCGAAATTTTCACTTTTGTTGTTTCCGAGTCTATTCTTTTTTCAAATTAACTTTGGTAAAATTAAATTTTGCCAATTTCCAATTGCATTTTAATGCATAACGTTTCCTTACGCGGTAGCTCATTGATGGCCTCGGCGAATACGCTCGTACGAAGGACAGATTCGAAATTGACGGAAGGATCAATTGTACTGCGTCTTTCCGGAATTTTTTCACTTTTCAAAATCGGCTGTGCCGAGCCCTCAGGATCGATTTCTCCCTCGATTTCGTCCTCGAAACGCATAGTTTGCGCGATAACTTGACTAAAGCGTACTCTATCGCGATCCCTTGGACGATCGTTTTCCATAATTTCACTCGCTGTTTTCGTAACTTCGGAAGACGATGACGTTAATGTCGATGATGAAATTGACTCGTCGATGGGTGATTCGATTATGGGAGATTTTCGAAGTGCGTTGTAGGGCGCGAGCTCGAAATTTTCATTCAGGAGATCAACGTTGAAAATTCCATTGAGGCACATTACCCCCGTTGCCCGACCCTCGTTCTCGGCAACGATCAACTGCCTGTTATCATATTCGGGATGTCGCATCATTTCACTGATGTAATAATCACCGTACAATTCCTTCAGTGTTTTCGACTCGGCGTTTATTATCGGTATCAGGTCGTCGTTGTCTTCCTCTCTGTTTTTTTTTTTTTTGTTTTTCGAAAATTTTTAATTACGTCTCGACTTTATGGTATTAAAATTATTCTTAATTAATTCCACGAGAAATTATTTTTTTGGACATTGCATATCCGAAAATAGGTATAATTAAAATAACAATGAAAATATCGTCAAATTACTATCAAAACCAAAAGTAATTATGACAAAAGTAATTCAAAATTTTAATTGTTTGGAAATTTTTTTTCATTGCAACAATAATTTTAGCGTTTCAAGGTAAAAATAATTGAAGCCACTCTGAGAGTTTTACGAATTTTCAGACATCGAGCTGCGATGCCCCCCGTGATGTTCGATTGAAAAGAATCGTTGATCTGTATAATCGGTGGGAAATTTTCGATTGGATAATCTTACTGATCATTCGGTTGAATGAAGATACCTTAACGATTTTTGAGAAAATCTGAAAATTTCATGTTCCTGACGAATATAACGATACGACGATATCAGCGAGGAATTTTCTAGTGAATGCATGGTCCCTCAACGAATTCCACTTAAGGAGGTATTATCGAAACTTCAGAGTCAAAATAATGTTTGGATTTTCTGCTAAATTTTTATTTTTAAATAGTGACTAAAAAAATTATTTTAATTTTTTATTACTAATATACTTGTGTTTTGAACACTTTAATTGTTAGGAAAAAAAATTTTCATAAGAAAAGACTTGCATGATTCTAGCAGTTATATGGCGAAGAAGGTTAGGTGGCAACATCGCTTAGCGGAAGAATGCGTGTGTCGTGTGTCAGAGTTGTATGGGTGAGTGCGTGAAGCATGTGAACCTAACCTCACTTATTTTGTGATCGAACCGCAAATGGTGAAATTATTTCACTGCTTATTTTTTGCATTTATTTTTCAAGTTTCGATCTATATATATATATATATACATATATATAGACACACATATATGCGTGCGATAGTTTGAGTTGGTTATGCGGCGTTGCCAAATTTATTTTTAATCAGCTCGTATAGTCCGTCGCGTTCAGAAACCAGTGCGATTAACTCGATATTTCTCTTTTATTTCATCGGTAATCCTACATTTAAAGTACATCAATTTATTACCTGTAATCCAAAGTTGCATGTGTTCGTTTTTCATCAACGAAAGTTGGAATTATCACGCAGAAAAAAATAAAAAACCTAACATTGGTACCCCTCACGCCATAAGACATGTGTTAGAAGTATACAAAAATTGTGATTTTGAAATTAAATATCTCAGTTTCTAAACGGTAAATCGTTGTGAAATTTCACCACAAGTTGGATTTTGCTCTGAATTTCGTGTTCACCAAATTTCACGTAGCTAAGTTGGAAAATAATTTTCACGTGAGAAACGATAATACCTCCTTAAGGGGTAACACCACTCTAGGATTTTGGAAAATGTGATTTTTTTTTGCTTAAACAATATTTTAGGATTATAAAAACAATATTCAGATGATCTTATAGTGAAAAGAAAATTTCAAAAGGTTCAAAAGGTTTTAAAAGGATTTCGCCACAGTGCCTCGGAGCACGCGCTGAGCAGCTCGTTAAATTTTATTAAACGCATTTTTCTCGAAACCACTTTTTTCAAACTGGGAGGAAAAATTACTTGAACACCGTTGCATGGATCGATTTGAAATTTTTGGCAGTAGCTTCACGATTACATTCTCTATGGGAGTACGCAGCCGGTTTTTTTTTTTTTTTTTTTAATTTAATGTAAACTTTTTTTTTATAAACAATTTACTGCTTATTTTTTGGCTAAAAAATCGATTCATTTTTTCAAATGTGCACCATTTCTACAAAATTTGATTTAAAAAAAAACCTCTGTGTAGTCACATAGGCAATGGTATGTAGATTAGAAAATTTTTTGTTTTTTTTTTACTTTACGAGAAATCCGTCCTTCCGTGAAGGAGTTTTTAAAAAAGGCGATTTCAAAGATTGGCTCCGTCGCTGCCATTTTGCATCAAAATGATGATAACATTTTTTTTTTTTTCATACTTCAATATGTGTTAAATAAACCCTCTGAATAGAAATTCTATTCCCTTTTCCATACTCTCAAAATAAATCGTCAGAGTTAGGCCTTTTTTCGGACGTTAGAGCGATGTTACTCCTTAAGGGGTTATCCTACTGTACAACCAGCGTCCAAACAGACTAATGTTTGGGAATTTATTACGGAAAAACTACAAATTCAATATTATTAATTTTTTTTTCATGTTTATGTTTTCGTCTCAAGGAGAATGTGTGTAAGAAGTTTCATCAAAAAATATTAAAATTTTCACACATTATTCTTGGTCTGAAACCAAAAAGAAAAATATCTCCATTGACCATATGGTATTGATCTATGGTGTGACGGACCTTTTTTTATTTTCGGAGCAATAATGCGTATTATTATTATTATTATTATTATTATTATTATTATTAATAATATATATTGCACAAAAAAAAACGTACTGATAAAATCATCCGTCACGCCTGAACATGTGTACCAAATTTCAAGTCCATTCATCAATCAGAGCCTGAGATAATATATCGTGTACACTGTTTTGAAAAACATCAGCCGACGCGAAGAAGAATAACTTGTAAAAATTTCAATATTTTTTAATGAAAATTTTTACATGATACATTACTAATTTTTGGGATTAAAAAAAAATCCCAAAAATTAGCCTGTTTGGATGCTGGTTACAGTAGGATAACCCCTTAAGATAAACAAATCTTACGAATAAATAAACGAAAATTTTCCACTTATTACAAAATCAATATCGTTCAATTCAACCCTCGTATCGTATGAAAAATATATCATTGAAATTATGCCAATATCATACACGACACGTCTTATCTTGAGTTTCGGATCTTTCTGATGTCTCAGACTGACGTAGAGCGTCTGCACAATGTTGCCGCTGCTGCTCGTCTCGTTTTTGGGAACGTGTCTCGTCATGTGTCTGTCGAATATTTCCAGCGCACTGTCGTATTTTAATCCCGGTGGAACGATCATAATGACGCGAAGACAGTTAAAGGTCATAGCGAAAATATCGTTGAGCATAATTTTTAAAAATTTCTCCTCATAACGACTGTCCCAGACGAGTAGATGAATGAACAATGTGTTTATCTCAATCACTTCGGGCACCCTGGACGAATATTATTGTGTGTTTCGTTTGTGTGCAATTGTCGTATATATACACGTGCTCGTATATATATTCAAATCATTCCGAATGATCGATCCATGAATTATTCAGTAAACGCATTATTTACATCCGGAGCATCTCGGAGATTCGTCCTATGGGAACGGCCATGGGACTTTTCTAGCTAAAGCGCAAGTGCCATCGCCATTTTTTACCTTTTTTTTTTTTAGTAGACAAACAAGCATGAAACATTTCACGGTCTTTTAATTGGCTAAAAAGCCTCTGATTACTCGAAAAATTTTCTCACTACGAGTGTCGATAATTTTTAAAAGATTTTAGATTTTTTTTTTTTATCAAAACGTTTTCGAAAAATCGCCATTTGGAAAATCTAAGGGCTTCGATACTTCCGGGAAATTGAGATCCTTGCGAATTTTCAGATTTAATTTTTTAATATGATTCGATCGCTAGCTACGAGATTAATGCGAAATGAATTAATTTTGTAGAAAAAAAAAAAAATTGAATATAGTTGTGAATTTGACTCGGAATGTCCTGTACGTCGTCAAGAAGCTTACCCATAATGCATCGTTATCCAAGCGAGCCAATCGTTGGCCGGTACCGACGGAACGTTAGGAAAATTGCAGAGACTGACGTTAGATATGACTTCCTGTTCTTCGTTAATTTGCACCAGCGACAGACAAGCCCTTTCGCTACGAGCGTTATCATTTACAAGTGTGATTTATAACATATATATATATTTTTTTTCCTCCAATCTTGAAAAATTATTCAAAATATGTCTATTTATCTCTCTCTCTCTCTCTCTCTCTCTCTCTTTCTTTCTCTCTGCCTCTCTTTGCCTTGGATAAACTTACAAAACTTGGCCAGCTTCGACATCGCCGAATAAATCAAAAGTTTTTAATCTCATCATTTGACAGATGCGAGGTATGTCAGAGTGATTCGCTCGACGATAACCAATTATTTCGGGAATTTCATTCTCGTTGATGTTGATGATACTCGAGTCACTCGAGCCTAGACACAAATCATTCGCCATTTTGAGATCGAAATTGCGATTCGAAAAAAAAAAAAAAAAATTAAATCTAAAATCAAATCGACCATAAAACTACAATCGAGTCACTTGTCTTTTTTGTTTGTCGGTGTGGTCACACCCAGCAGGCTGATTGAAAAAAATGAAATCCTTTTTCTTTTCGTTTTTTTTTATCTTAAAATACATTATATACTTTTTTTTTTGAATTATCATTATCATTTAGCATTTATCGACATGTTGAAATTAGCGTTATAATTTGACATTATTACAAGACTCGAGAAAAAAATAGCGTTATATTGAAAAAATAGGAAAAATCGTAATGACTATTTTTTTCTCCCTTTTTTTTCGAGCTTTCGTCGCTTGGCAGAAAAGCTTGGAAAAAAAAAAACGAAAAATCAATTGTCGTTTTATCGTTGATACAAAAAGATATTTACGTACTGGTATATATATGCTTCATTGATTATCCACCAACCGCCATATAATATTCTCATTTTTTTTTCCCGTCGTACAGCCTGACTATATTTGTATATATACTCATCACTGTTTATTTCTCGAGTCGTGTACACATATGTTATATTTATGCAGTTATACCGTTTCACTTGTAGCAAATGTAGGCGGATAATCGATATTACAATATTTTTCCAAATTTTTTCAACATATGCCAATAATGAGGGCATCGCATCAGAATCCATGCAACTCGCAAATTGTATACACATTGCACGAAATTAATGAACTAACAGTAATTATGAGTCGCGAGCTCAACAGAGCCCAACTGAGTTCGTTGAAATAAAAAATTTTCCATCCCATATTCGTAAAATCAATGCTATTTTTTTTTTTTTTTTTTTTTTTCGTCATTACAAATTGTTGCGGATTAATTGAATCCAATAAAGGATGGACTGCACTGTCGCGAGTGCCATTAAAACAACGAGATTTTTGTGGCAAAGGATTCGTAAGAAAATCAATTTGGTTTGTTTAAATTTTCGATGAGATGTATTTTCGTTGCAGTTTTTTCAAATTATACATCATAATGAGAAAGTAAGCCCAATCGTGGATATCGCACTCTCTACATTATTATATCTCTGAAATAATGATGATTTAAAAAAAAAAAAATCAATCTTATAAAAAATCCTGAGCTAATCAAACGAATATTTTGCATTATTTTTTGAAAACAAAAATAAATGAAAATTACACCTCGTCGAAAATTGCACAAAAAAAATCCTAAATTCTTTTTTTTTCACCAATTTATAAATATATTTTCTATGTCAGTGCAACATATGACCGTATCATTAATCCTTTATTCGCTTCGATCGCCCCACGATAGATTGGGAAAACGATTATTAAAGATTACCACTGATTCGACTAGTACGGAGCGCAGCTACCTCAATTGCTCAAAAGAAATCAACTACATTGAAGATATCAAGAATATTGAATTAACGATAAAAAAATATTGAACGATATTAACAAACCAATCGAAAATGTTTTTTCGTTAAAATTTCTGGACTGTACTTTTTTTGCTATACATCAAAATCCCTCATCTTCACGAGTAAGCACCGTTATTATTATTATTATTATTATTTATAATTTTGGTACCTCTTGTAGTTTATGTCAATTGTTGAAATTATGAATTCCGTTCGACAATTTTTGAAATTAATTTTTCCTCCTGTTCGCCTAGAATTGTTTTATCAGAAAGAATTTTTTACAATTTTCTTCGCTAATCTTGCGGCGCGCGAAGCATGAATCATGGCGAAAAGAATATTCTCGAGATTCTCCCACCTTTGGAAAATTAGTCGGTGAATGACTTGGAAATTTTTCACGCGTAACATGAAATTCCTCTGCGCAAATATATCCAAAAAGCGAATGGATTGTCCGAGCTTTTCTTTATTATATTCTTCCGGTGTGCATCCTTTTGAGAACGTGCGTGAATTCTCGTGTCGAAGAATTTCTAAATTAATTTACTGTTTTACGAAATGGCTCGTTGATGTAAAAAAAATTTACAACCGCAGAGTTGTAGAATTTCGATAAAGTGGCCAGTGCTCGTCGCATCCTTAAACCGCTAGCCTATATAGCTTCAGAGTCAGCGGAGCGAAATGAGACTCAACCGATGTCGGATAGCACGTCCGAGGAAGTTAATTGGGCAACAGTTTTTTTTTTTTTTTTGATGCGCCGGGATACATGGAAAATCGTCAATCAAAGTTGCAAAAACGATTGGTTATTTTAGTCTTTTGTAAATTGATGACTCGCAACGAAAATTTATTCACGTCAGTACAGTATATCTATATATATATATATATATATATGTGTATATATGTATATATGTATATATATTGATATATAAAGTTAAATATCACATTGTCCCACTCGCAAAATCTACGGATAACTCTATGCCGTTAGTTCAATCGTTGATTTGTCACGGGAGATTTTTTTCTTCGGAGCTGGCAGAGTCAGGCGACACAAAATCAAAGGAATTTTGTCCCCGCCGGACGTAAACTGTCGACGAATTAATTTCGTAATTCCCGTTTTTCCATTGTCGCTGCTGTTTTTATTATATGCTTTTTTTTTTTTCCCCCTTTTCCTCATTGAATTGATTTTTTCCATTTAAATAAATTTAACGTTGATCCATTTATCTATAAATTATCGAAACAGCTGTGCTATCGCGGGTAGGGCGGGGGGAAAGGGCGCACGTAATTTCCGGCGTTTCATCTCTCGGGCTCGAGTGCCCCGACGAGATGCGGCGCGACATTGTCAACCGGACGTTCGGCGCCGCTCTGCGATTCGTTCGCGTCGCAATTAGCCTGATTATCCTGAACCTTGTAGAGTATGTCGTGACAAAGTGGACATCGATCCTGTATGTAGAGCCATTTGCGCAGGCAAACACCGTGAAAGTAATGATTGCATCTCGTTACTTTTGCGCTACGCATTTCCTGATAACATATCGCGCAAACGTCGTCGTGCGCCCGCAGCTGCTCGACCCTTGCCTCCGGAAGCGAATTAATTTTATTAACGGCGGTGCGACGTTTCATGAATACGCTCCAGCCTGCCGTTGCCTCGCACCATATATTGAAATAAGCGTGTATGCACATCATTATCGCGCGTATAGCACCGCCCGATTCGAAGACGAGTATCCAAAAGCCATTGAAGAAGAGGACAATGCCGAAGGAAAATTCAACGGTATTGCCGAATGAGCGTATCATGTAGACGCAATCGTCGAGCTGTTCCCAAAAAACGCTACGATAAGCGTCGAAGAGGAAGAGCGAGTAAATGGCGAGCGAAACGAATACCTTGACGATGACCTCGATACTGAATACGGATACGGCGAGGAGCCATGTGCTTATGGTGAAGTGCGACCAAAGGAAGACGAGAAGGGAGACGGGAAATATAATGAGTACGGCGCATACGGCAAGGGCGCGTATGTGCCGTTGAAGAGCCGGATTGTGCGATGCGCTAAGCGACATGAGCAATGGATTAACGATATTGTGAACGAAGTGCAGGAGAGCGGCGAATAGAAGACAAAAATTACGATAAAGACGAACGAGACGTTTCTCACGATCGAGGCTCGTGAGGCCGGTTTGCAATGCGAGTATGTAGAAAAGTACGGCGGATACGGTGCCGATGTTCTTCTCATCGTCGTCCTCGGTCATCAGTATCCAAAGTGAGAAACAGCCGATGTAATGGCATATGTACGATATTATACTCGTCATACCGAGCAACGAGGTTAGTGTCTCGCAGCCGTTGACCAATAATGTTCTTATCATCACGTAACACGTGAATGTTTCCTCGCCGTAATGATTGCCGAGTATCTGTACGATCTGTTCGGCTACCCGAAGTATCCAAAATGTTCGCAGAACGCTCGGAACTTTGAGCCTGCTCCATTCGGTCTCGGCGAGAGCCGACATACCGTAATTCGTGATGAAATTTCTCGCGTGCCGATAACCCGCGTGTAACGTCATCAGCATCGTTATGCTGTTGTACCAGATGACGAATTTGCTGACAGCGAGGGGCAACAGAGTGGCGAAAACCGGCGCGTGATGCAATATCGTCGTCTGCAACGGACAAAGAACGAAGATTAGTCCGACCGAGCTGGTGGTCTTGAGATTCGTTTCGTGATTTATATTCGGATATCGGATATGTTTTGTCATATGTGCATGTCTATTAGGTTGGCCGTTGAATATCATCTTGAGGAGTGAAACCCCCACAGTTTATAGACAAAAAAAAAAAGAAAAAAAATTCTGGCGCCAGAGCGAGGTTTTTAAAATAAAATTAACCCGTGCCTAAAAGACCTCAAAGTTTCCCATGTAAAACAGATGCCTTTTTCACGGATCTCAATTCAAAAATTCACTGTGGAGCTAATTTTAATTCAAAAAATTCTAAACTAGGTGAAAGTATCAGGTAAGTGTACTACTACATGGAGAAAAATCGAGGATACCATACCGTTGAATTTGCTTATTATCCCACGCCAAACTAAAATTCTCTTTATCGATTTTACGGGTAAAATTCTAATTTTCGGTAAGTATCCTTCGGATGAAAATTCTATGATAATTTAAATCATTTCCGGAGTAAAATTTCTCGATAAATTCAGGGAAACTAATTTTTAAAAAACTCTACTCGTAATATTTTCTAAGATATATCGATTTTTATGAAAAAAAAAAACTGTTGAAAATTGCATTTTTCGATGTATTTTTCATGCAAAAAGATTGAACAGATGACTTAAACATTTTTTTTCATGAAGTCTTCATGTTGACTGAATATCTTCAGTCAACAGTTCTTAGAATATATTGATAAGAATACAAATCAAGTTGTGAAAAATATAAAGTTTATTTTATTTGAAAAATTGGATTGTCAATTATGTGAAATCCACCATAACAGTTCTTTTCGTCGAATCTTGAAATTGTTTCCGATATTCTGCAACCACCTGTAGCATGTCACATTTGAAATGTTAAAAATGTAATTTTTTATAAATACATCATGCGATTGAATAATCTTATTATTTTTTTACAGTAAATACTCATGAGTGAGGAATACATCGAAAAATGCAATTTTCACCAGTTTTTTTTTTTTTTTCATAAAAATCGATATATCTTAGAAAATATTACGAGTAGAGTTTTTTAAAAATTAGTTTCCCTGAATTTATCGAGAAATTTTATTCTGGAAATGATTTAAATTATCATAGAATTTTCATCCGAAGGATACTTACCGAAAATTAGAATTTTACCCGTAAAATCGATAAAGAGAATTTTAGTTTGGAGTGGGATAATAAGCAAATTCAACGGTATGGTATCCTCGATTTTTCTCCATGTAGTAGTACACTTACCTGATACTTTCACCTAGTTTAGAATTTTTTGAATTAAAATTAGCTCCACAGTGAATTTTTTAATTGAGATCCATGGAAACGCATCTGTTTTACATGGGAAACTTTGAGGTCTTTTAGGCACGGGTTAATTTTATTTTAAAAACCTCGCTCTGGCGCCAAAATTTTTTTCTTTTTTTTGTCTATAAACTGTGGCGTTTCACTCTTCAAGATGGTATTTAACGGCCACCCTAATGTCTATGAACACTAGGGTGTTGAACATTTTAAAAAAATTTCGATTTTTTTCTACGGGCAGACGCAAAAAATTCTTGCTCCTGGTCTAAAAAGAAGCCTCCAAAGGAGTGAGCACTGTGGCACCAGTTTTAGGGTCTCCGAAAACGATTTTTCTACAAAAAAAATAAGTGAAAAATCGATCTTAGCACCCCTTTGATATGTACTGTTTCTTTTATGCTTTGCAAACAATGAATTATGACCAAAAAAGAACATTAAAGTGCATTATAGAGAAATGCTGACATGGAATTTCCAAAACCAGTGTCGTAAGGTGTTAGTGCGCACGGTTGGTCCGATTCAACCTTTCGAAGTCTCACCCTGTTCGGGCAGCACTTCCGCATCTTTTAAACGTGGGGATCTGAAAAAAAAAAAAAATAATTATGCGAAAAGTTACAGTCAATTGTACGAAATTTTTCAAATTTGAGGCACTATTTTGCAAAAAAACTTGGTAAAAAAATGAAAAAATGTCCTCCATCGCATAATGAGGATTTTTTATTCCAAACAAAATGAATTGTACCATCGGTGCTCCCAAAACCTTACGACACAGCGCCAAAAATATAGTTTCAAGAAAAACTAATTTGATATTTTTTACCAAACAGTTGAATTTTTTTATTGGAAAACCTTAAATATCTTTTTAACTGTTGGGTAAAAAATATCAAATTAGTTTTTCTTGAAACTATTTTTTTTTGGCGCTGCGTCGTAAGGTTTCGGGAGCACCGATAGTACAATTAAAATCCTCATTATGCGATGGAGGGAATTTTTTCGTTTTTTTTTTACCAAGTTTTTTGCAAAATAGTGCCTCAAATTTGGAAAATTTCGTATAATTGACCGTAACTTTTCGCATAATTATTCTTTTTTTCGGACCCCCTCGTTCGAAAGATGCGGAATCGCTACCCGAACAGGGTGAGACTTCGAAAGGTTGAATCGGACCAACCGCGCGCCTAACACCTTACGACACTGGTTTTGGAAATTCCATGTCAGCATTTCTCTATAATGCACTTTGATGTTCTTTTTTTGGTCATAATTCATCGTTTGCAAAACATAAAAGAAACAGTAAATATTAAAGGGGTGCTAATATCGATTTTTCACTTATTTTTTTTTTTTGGAAAAATCGTTTTCGGAGACCCTAAAACTGGTGCTACAGTGCTCACTCTTTTGGAGGCTTCTTTTTAGACCAGGAGCAAGCATTTTTTGCGTCTGCCCGTAAAAAAAATCGAAATTTTTTAAAATGTGAAACACCCTGATAAACACGTATGACGCAGCATATTTGTAGTAATTTTCATTGAAACATATTTAAAAATGAGAAAACTGTAGCGGTTTTTTTTTTCTTTTTCTCCCAAAATCATATATTTATTTTTAGTATTTATTTATATTTATATTTAGTACTTATTATTTATTTTTTATATTTACTTATTATTTATATTTAGTACTTATTAGCTTATCGTTGATTGATTTTCTCACCGGAACTGGAGAAATTCCGAGTATGGAAGGAGCCAAGAAACTCAGTGCGAGTAGTTGTTGTACAAACGCGTATCTCGGTGCGAGATGTATGTAACAGAATATACTCGCCAAAAGGCATTGCAGTATGTAATTCTGTATTATGAGAAAACCTGGCCCGTAGCCCATGAGCACCGCAAAATTTAGACTCAGTATGTCGTCGAGTATACTCGATGGACCGGCATGAGTACTCAGATAGAGAGTTATAGCTTTGACGGTGCTGACGTTCGACCAGTACGACACGAATATAACTCCTATCGATATCAGGTACGAATGAACCACCACCAGATGCTTGGTGGAGAGAACAAAGATGCAGAGAGCCACTATGCATCCTGAAAAATAAACAAATAAACAAATTTCGCTATAATATACCACCGGAAACATTGAAACTGCCGCTCGATTTTTTTTTTTACAATAGCCGATCATGCGCGCGATCCAAATTTTAGCCAAAAAATGCTGTCGATTGTAATTCTTAAATTTTTTCTTATGGGCTGGTGGAGTTTTTCGGTCTTATCGATTAACGGTATTTTATTCCCAAATATTTAGTCAATGTTGTGAAAAAAAAAAAACTTAACAACAACCAATGGCCACTATTTTTGGGGGAAGAAATTTTCAAATATTCAATTACTCCTCAAATTTCTAAAATTCATGTTACCGAATTTATTTTTCTAAGCAGCATTTCTGTAGGACCGATGGAATTTCGTGTCATGTGATCAAAAAAAAAATTTCATCATTAGCACCATTTTTCTGCGCGGTACCGATGAGTTTTCATTAGGATGTTCAGCCAAATCTATGTCAGAAAACTAGTAATTTCCAATAGCCATTTTAGAAGTTGCCAACTTTTCGAAATTTGACCAATGATATATTTGAAAATTCCTATCTCAAAGCGAAAGGAAATGAAATAGCAACTAAAAAAAAATGATGCGTACCGTACATTAAATGGAAATAACTACAACAATTTTCAATCATTTTTGGCCAAAATTTGGACTTGATTGACGATTCTAAGCAAAATCAAGCGTTTCAAACTTTTTAATATTTCGAATATTGGTGAATAAATAAAAATTTAATATCCTAGAATTTTTATTGGTCGGAGGCTTGCGTCGCATCGTACTGAAAATAAAATCAATGCAGCCAACTAAAAATTGACGATTCTCCACAATGATTGCCACTGGCTATTTCAATTAAGGGGGGACAATTGGTGAAATTTCGGTCAAAAATTACCAAAAAGAATTTCAGATGATGTTTTTTTTTTTTTTTATATCTTAGAAAGGTCGGATTGAAAATCGCTTCTTACAAAAGTTAGTCCGTACTAGTATCCGTACTGAAAATAAATTTCAGCTTGCTGCGATACAAGTCGTAAATTTTGAAGGATAGTGTTTCAAAATCATAAAAAAAGGCTATAAATTGGAAAGTATTCGACCGACAGAGCCCAACTTTGGCTCAATTTCTTGTTCGAAGCTTCCGCGTACATTGTCAAAACATGAGTGATATTCGTTCACGGACAAAAAATTTTCTGTTTTCACCAAAATCCCCCCCCTTAACAATAAATATCCTGAAATTTTTTTTCGTACCGGTTCGAGAAGTTTCAAAATTTTTGCTATAATCAATCGTCGAATTTTTATTGAATTTATAATGCTCTCGGGCTCTTACCATAGCAGCAGGCGATGAATTTCAAAGTTCTGACAAGATAATTCTCATAGAAGTAACTGTCGAGATTCAGCTGTTGCATCAAAAATGGTTCCTGACCGACGATGGAAAAACTGTCCATGATGACATCTTGAAGTATCTGTCCCTTGCCGTTTTCCGTCGCGTTGAGAGCTATTGTTTCACCGGCGCCGGTGCCGAGACCGACTCTGAGCAATTCGTCGATGACAAAGAGAAGGGGTACTCTCATGAGAACATCCCCGTAGCTCCCTATCCAATTCTGAATCGTTCTTTTCATTTCTAAAGAAAATTATACTCTCCGCGCAGCTCGTTCAATAATCCGTCATGTACTCGGGTCGACTTTGCTGTAAAGCAGTCTCTCGCCGTACGAAGCATACCACGCGAAACGAAAATCCTATCGATATTTCTGTAAATTCATCAATTTACAGTTGCAGAGATTCAATCAAATTATCCACACGCCACTGCGATGCAATATATATATATATATATAAATACGTTGCACCTACATTCTCAAATTCATCGAGATTTATCCAATAAAAAAAAAAAAAAAAAAGAGCGATAATCCAATAACTCGTAAATTAAATAACGTTCTTAAAAAAAAAAGAAAACTACGTCGTGAAATTTCGAGGGCTGCCTATATATGCATGAGGATGATTCGTGAATAAATTATACAAATATAAAACGATGTATATACAAGCGTTCGCGCCGCGTTTGTACGATCATGATACGACGTTTTTAAAAAAAAAAATTATTCGTATTTTCGCACGATCTCGATCGATAAACGAGATATTACGGAACGCACGAAATTAGTGAAAAAAAAAAAAAGCAAAAGTGTCATCAATGTTGAAGATTTATCGGATTTTGCAGCGACGTTTTTGCCACAAGCCGTTTCCGTGCGATCTCCAACCTTTTTGTCAAAATATACGCACAATTATATGGATGATGCGATAATCTCGATGTGGTATATGCGCACTCACCCTATCGATATAAACACTCGCTAGCCGTTTTTTTTTTTGTACCGCGGAAGAGACTGGCGAAGGAAAATAAAATGAAAAAAAAAACCTGCCCGATCACATTCTGATTTGAAAATTGCACTGGTCGTAACCTAGAAAAAACATACCTAAATTATTTCGCCGTGAATTACGGAAAATTGCCGTTGGCACATGCGGATGGCAGCACACGAACAGCTGTGATGACGCTATGAACAAAGGCGCGACCGCGAAAAATGTTACGAGAGATTATCCGCGAGCTTACAAAATGCGGTTTTTAATTTTTATCGTAAATCGAGAAAAATAATGCCGTTATGTTAGCCGGACAACATTGACTTTTGAAATTTGTCAAATATCTATGATCGTTTGGTGGCAGATTAGTGGTGATTGGTAGCCTAATTAAAACGCTTGGTAGTCAATAGTGGAGGATTAGGGGAAACACTTTTCTTTCCGCACCTATTTTCGGCTGGGAATAGTTTTTTGCGGGAAAAGGATTTTTAGAAAAAAAAAATACAATTTTTAGATTCGTGACTTTTGGAAAAGTTTTGAGGTTTTTCCTCCCATCAGTGATCGAAAAAGTCACATAGCTAAAAATAATTCTGGATTTTTCTGCTTTCTTTACTCTTTATTCAAGTATAGCTTTCGTGTGTGACAAAATAACTGACGCGATTATGAAATATGAAATTTTTAGGCTCGTAGTTTTTTCGTACAGGTGGCGCGTTGAATCGTTATTTTTATTTTTTGAAAGAGTAACGATATCGTCGCGTCTTTCACTAATATTTTTTTGACATCTTTGTTTTCTCGAATTGTCATACCGATAATTCGATAATATTAATATCAAAATCTACATAATCATCCACTCGATGTTTCATCGAAGTGGATTATTTTTAGGATTGTGTCGTAATATTGTGCGGGACCGAATAATCCGGGGACCGTATATATACCGGTTTGTTTTGGTCGTATTTTCGTCTTATATACATTACCCTTTTGCATTAAATTCTAAAAAAAAAAGTTTCAACTAATCTGTCCACGATGCAACATTGCGAACAGAGACTAGTAGAGAGATTGCTCATGCAGGTGCTCGAGGGGGTTTCGACTGGCCGAGGTAGTGGGGGTAGTTCGCGTGGACATTGACTCGGGCGGTGTGGCAGATTCTGAGTCAGCTGTGTGCACATTGGCCTCCCGGGTAATGCAGGTTGACTGAGCGTGGCGTGCACATGGTATCGAGCGAAAACGCAGATATATATGTTACACGGACCACGGATTGAGAACCACTAGCACAGTCTGCTACCCTGTCGGTCTTGGGATCGAAACCACTACGCGCATTTTTTTCGGAATTAATATGTTTCTAATATTTTTTTTTGTTTGTATTTAGTAATAACGATGTTTTCATTTTAGTAAATAAATGGTACATACTGTTATTATGACGAATCTTTGCTACAGAAAATATTTTTATTTTATTAACTCTGTATTCTTCAAATACCAATAATAATTCGGTCCTCGAAGTATAAAGTCTATTATATATTTATTTATTTATTTACATTTATGCAACCACCACGCGCAATTTTTTTCTTAATTAATATGTTTTTTTCTATTTTTTTTTTTCTATTTTGTAGTAACAATATTTCAATTTTAGTAAATAAACGGCACCTACTGTTATTATGATGAATCTTTGCTACAGGAAATATTTTTATTTAATTACTCTGTATTGTTTAGATATTCATGTCAAATATTTCATAAGGAAGTTGTACACATTGGAATGCCGAAGAATAAGCCTATTTTCATAATCCATGCATATGTATA
Organism: Rhorus exstirpatorius; assembly: GCA_963564615.1. Lineage (NCBI taxonomy): Eukaryota > Metazoa > Arthropoda > Insecta > Hymenoptera > Ichneumonidae > Rhorus > Rhorus exstirpatorius. Next base: position 53,179,710 of record OY751313.1, read on the forward strand.
AATCGATCTTGTATACTAAAACCTTGATTATTTGGTCAATAAAAAAAAAAAATTCATACAAGTCTAAAACAATTGAGTGTAAACAACCAGACAAAGGTCTGAAACATCCAGCTGTTTCTACACATTTACAAAGAAATCAAAATTTTGGATCTTTTTTGGAAAATTTTTGAAAAATTTAGAGCTTGCTGAGGAATCATAGAATGTGCCATATATATTAGGGTGGTCCTTATTCAGGGCTCGGACGAATTTTTAATCAAACGCCCCCCAAATCAGCTCTAAATAATTTAAAAAAAAAACCCTAATTTTTTCAGATTTTTATCTAGACTCTAACCCCTCCCGCCCGAGGGTGAATTTCCCCATTTGAAATACACATGTTTCGGCCATATTCTCAGGATATATTTTATTATAAGAGTAATAATATTTTTAAAAATCTGCAACTGCGAGATTTTACTGTTCATTGGTGCTACTATATATGAAAAAAAAAACACATTATCATACCGATCAATTTAAACAAATTGCACACCCTTTAATTTTGAAACATGGTGGTAACCCACATTACCACCTCGATTTTCTTGAATTTTTATAATTTATTTACTTTTTAACGTATTCAGATCCGGTTTTTTTGCACTTTTTAGTTACTTTAGTGATGAAAGAACATAAATATACAGTCTGATTGGCATCATTGTTTATAATATAAGATTTAGAAATACACAAGCTAAAAAAATTACGTTTTTTTTTTTCGGAAAAATTCACTCTTGAAGAATCTATCCAAGGTAATCACTTGAAATTTAGTGAGAGTGAGTTTTTGGGGTCACTGATTACGAATCCGCTATCAGATCTGCATAATTCAAGATGGCGGATTCAAGATGGGGACACCGAAATTTAAATATATTCAATTTAAAAAATCTGACATATTGGATTCGTAATCAGTGACCTCAAAAACCCACTCTCACTAAATTTCAAGTTATTACCTTGGATAGATTCTTCAAGAGTGAATTTTTCCGAAAAAAAACGTAATTTTTTTAGCTTGTTTATTTATAAAAAAAATGAATATCTAAACATATTCTAAACAATGAATATCTAAACAATACAGAGTAATTAAATAAAAATATTTCCTGTAGCAAAGATTCATCATAATAACAGTAGGTGCCGTTTATTTACTAAAATTGAAGTATTGTTACTACAAAATACAAAAAAAAAATATTAAAAAACATATTAATTAAGAAAAAAATAGCGCGTGGTGGTTGCATAAATGTAAATAAATAAATACATATATAGACTTTATACTTCGAGGACCCAATTATTATTGGTATTTGAAGAATACAGAGTTAATAAAATAAAAATATTTTCTGTAGCAAACCCTCACGGAAAAAACACTCGATTTTTGAGGGTATATCCTCAAAATTAAGCGTTTACACTAAATTTTGGGTGTAAATATTGATTTTTGGGTGTATACACTCTATTGTTGAGTGAATATCCTTAAAATCGAGCGTTTACACTAAATTTTTTGTGTAAATATTGATTTTTGAGTGTATACACTCGTTTTTTGAGTGTGTATCCTCAAAATTGGGTGTCAATTCCGATCGATTCGGATCTCACTCTATTATCAATTGCGCACTCTGAATCTTTCAGTGCTGCGATCATATAAACCTTCCGAAATATTTTTAATTATAGTCAGTTACTTCTCACTCATTATTCTCTGAGCTTAATTCATTCATCAGTCACGTAACTCATTGTACTTTCACGCTCTTGTTTGAATTTAACTGGTTTTAAATATAGTTTCACTTATGCGACCTTTTAATTCTTACGCTCGGGAGGATCTCGCATCTCCCAGATCATTGCATGCGGTTTTTTATGTATAAAAAAGGCAGGAGTTTTTAAAATAATTTTATCAAATCACAGTGTATAATATATACTTTAAAACTGTGTGAAAAAAAAAAAATAAAAAACTATGTTAAACAAGAAACTATAAAACTATGTTAAACAAGAAACTATAAAACTATGTTAAATAAAAAAATATATTAATTGCGTGCAATAAATACTTTATTTCTGAAATTTAGGAGATTTAAGTTTGTTTTACGTTGACAGTTAATTCTCAACTTAACTCTCAAGATGAGAGTTAACCCTATAAACTTTTGGGAGTTAACTCTCAACTTGAGGCTTAATCCTCGAGTTGAGGATTGACCCCCAAGTTGACGACTAACCCTGTATTCCAGTGTTTACGCTCAATTTTAGTGTTAACTCTCAAGGTTGGAGTACGAAATGATCATCAAATTGAGTGTCCACTTGGGGGTGTCGTTTTGAGTGTTTATTTGCGTGCTTTTTTGAGAGTTTTTTCCGTAAGGGAAGATTCGTCATAATAACAGTATATACCATTTATTTACTAAAATGAAAACATCGTTATTACTAAATACAAAAAAAAAAAAATAATAGAAACATATTAATTCCGAAAAAAAATGCGCGTAGTGGTTTCGATCCCAAGACCGACAGGGTAGCAGACTGCTAGCGGTTCTCAATCCGTGGTCCGTGTAACATATATATCTGCGTTTTCGCTCGATACCATGTGCACGCCACGCTCAGTCAACCTGCATTACCCTGGAGGCCAATGTGCACACAGCTGACTCAGAATCTGCCACACCGCCCGAGTCAATGTCCACGCGAACTACCCCCACCACGACGGACCCCCCCTGACGAGCTATACACCCGCAGGGCGAGCATGAGCAATCTCTCTACTAGTCTCTGTTGCGAATACGATTTCTTTGAGCACACACGCGATTTATGTGCAGCTCGGTTGTTATAAAGGTTTGTGTCGTTTTTTATTTTTATTTATTATTTCTTCATTTTTATTTTTGTTTCCCTCCGTAACGACGCGAAGTTATAATTTTTTAATAAAAGTGACACGGTATAATGACGCCTAAATTCCTGTCTATTATCCCGTTCCGGTCGTTGGTCCGAATCTTCATGGCATGCAGAATTCATGCTGAAATATTAACACACCGTCGTATTATGCAATGTCCCACAGTGAGCGAGATAATTTTGTCACGTGTTAGACCTTTCAAAATTTCATAATCGCCGTGCTGTCGAAAAGAGATCCGCCGTCACACTCTTTTATAATTATAAAAAAACATTTTATAAGTAAAACTTTGATATAGTTATACTGCTTTGTACTGATCGATATATATCACGAAGGTCGATACAATTTTAATAATTAACAAATTTCATTTGACTCAACGAAAAATGACCTGTAATTAAGTTTTCGCTAATTTTATAGAAAAAAAATTAAAAAACAATATGCTCGAAAATGGCGATCGTAGAGTAAACTTGTACAAGCATCTTCTCGGTCCCATTTAAATATTTCAGAAATATTTCACGAAATCGTCTGGACACGAATTGATCCAAATTCGTTGGATTATCAATAACGATTTCTTTAGCATTATATTTTCGTACCATCAGTATTCTTTTTATTTATTTTTTATTACAAAAAGCCCGGAGTACAAAGTAGTTTCTTTTATTTCTCAAGTTTTTTCCAATTACTGCGTTTTTGCTCTCGTTTGTAGCTTTTTATTTTGAGCATATAGTGTTGTTTTTTTTTTCTTATTCGTTGACCAGAAGAAAGAAACTTTAAAAAATACGATTTTTACATGATTTCGTCTAATTTACAAAATAGCATGTACATTACAATATACTGCCAAGGTGTTCCGTACGAGCAAAATAATCGATATTCATTTCCGAGCTGTTGAATCGTCGTTAGTTCGTAGCGTGTTTTTTTTTTTTGCCAAATTTATTTTATTTTTTTCAGAAGAAAGTTTAGTCGAATAAGCCGCGCTTACTCTGAAACAAAAAAGAGTACGAGATTCTCACCGTCTTAGCAGTCGTCCATGTCTCTTTGCTCGCGATGCTAATTTATCAAAAACGATCACCAATACAATTTTTCATTCATCCAAAAAAATTTCGAAATAGCACAATTCAAAATCCCTCACTATAATTAGGAGTATGAATGAAATTTTTTTTCAATCATTGGGCCGCATAATGAAGAGTAAGTAAAAATAATGAGGACGTATTTTTTATTTTTCGTTAAAAATGACAGATGCACCTGTTATAGGCAATTTAATTTCACGGATTTTGATATATATAGATATAGCGTAACATGTGTGACGTCATAATGTTATATTTTTCAATTTTTTCTATTAACGGCAATTTTGATTCAAATAAAAAAATAAAAAATACGTACTAAATGTTTTTTCCTAAACTACCAGATTTTGAAATAAAAAAAAATTCATTTATACTCCCAATATTGCACGCGAATCATATCTGAATTAACTCTCTCTGCCAGAACACTTGTTTTTCACACACCGCATTTGGCTGGTAAAGTGAATATAAATGTACGAACGGGAAACCAAAATCCGATATCCTTTTAGTCAGGAAAAATTTAATTAATATTGGAAATTCGATTGTATCTTTAAATCTCCGGATACATATATATAACCCAACCAATCCGATATATATCACTTGCTTCGACACTGCTGACAGCTATGACAGAGTCGTCGGGATATACCTACACGAATAATGAGTTCTCTCAAAATAGGAGTGAAAGGAGTATATACAAGTTAAATAACGCTCAACGAGTCCTCTCGTTGCGAGCTACAAGTTATCTCAAGGTCTCTCAGGGAAAAAACAAACAAAAAAAAAGCAGGTTAATGAGACAGCAGATATTTTTTCTTTTTCAACATTTGAAGTTCGTTTTTTACCCCTTCAAATGCAAAAAATTCGTCCTGGGAGTTTTATTGGAAAAAGAAAAGAAACGAAAAAAAAAAACTCTATACTTTCGTCCGCGTGTGTCGTTGAGACTCTTCTCACGTGTGTTACGAATCTTTTTATGCCTTTGTTGACATTGCGGAAACGACGAGGTCGTTCACTCTTGTTTACTCTAGATTATACGTTCCACAAACGTGGACGTAAACACCAGACACTTACGCCAATTGCTTGAATATAATTATTTTTTTTTCACAAGCTTCGCGTAAAGATCTTTTGAAATTAATTTCCATGAGCAGCATGCTCGCAGCTCGTTTGCATAGAATAATATAATCACTCGTTCAAAAGGGTTTTGCTTTTGTCTAATGTCCGAGAAGCGGTGTATTTTGGGCAAGTGGTTTTTAAAACTTTTTTTTTTTTTTTTTCGAACGAGCTACACATTATTCTTGTTCGAGTCTAAATACTCGCAAGCTCAGCATAGAAAAAACGTAAAAAACGAAGTGTCATCAACAATAATGTGTATCGTTTTCGATAAACATAACCATTGAAATAATTCTTCATCTCAAATAGTGGCAATTGTGAAAAAAAAAAAAAAAAATTTCTGTAATTTTTAAACAATCAATATTTTTCAATGTCCACTTCTGTGATATTCCATAAAAAGATCTTTCTCCATGAGAATGGAGAGCCATGTAAAATTGAATGTACATTATACGGATTTTTCAACGAACAAAATCGTTATGAAAATTTACCTCCCAGGCAAGTTCCAGCTAAAGTAAACAATTTTCACGTAAATTGATAGTCATTCGTTTTGATCCAAGTTCACACATTTATCAAATCTAAAAAGGATAATTAATATCACGTTTGCTCGTGAAATACTAAAATAAAGATTTAAAAAAAAGAATATTAGCAAAAAAAAAGTTTAAAATTATATCTCGTCGTATTATTTCTGAGATTTAATGTTATGATGAATTTTGAAAAAAAAAAAATTATTAAAATTATCCTGAGGCCAAAAAAATGACTAAACAAATTTGCACTCGAAAAAATTATTCCGTATATGGGCATTTCGAAGGACAATATATCCATGACATTTCACCAAAATTTCATCCCTATTGTTCATCACTATTTTTGGTTTTCGAGATAATGATTAATGAATTCTCAATTTTGTAAAAATCATAACTTCGTAATTGCTTATCGGATTTAAACGATTAAAAAAAGGATACTTTTTTTTTGCCCTTTTTAAAAAAAAAAAATATGCCGTCATCGAAGAAAAGCTCATTAAGGGAGCTTTCCAGTGTGAAATTTTCAAAAAATCGATTTTTTTCGTCGGACTGAACAATCCATTGAGCACGATCTTTTCGAAGAAGCAGAAGGGATATTGTATGGACCTGGCATCGCTGATTGACCGTAAGTAAACGATTTACCTAAAATTTCCTCACTTGAAACTTTGAACGCGTTTTTCTCGAAACAGCATTTTTTAAAACGGTGTCCAACCTGGAGGGCAGAGTTTTAAGGCTATCGAGTTGAATTTTTTACACAATATTCTTAACGTCATTGTTTATCGTGCTATGGAAGCTTTTTTTTTTTTTGACATCTTCCTATTTTTTTGTAAAAAAAACTGCCAAAAAAAAATGCTAAAATCGATACTTTTTGTTCAAACCGGCGCCATTTTTGCAAAAAAAAAAAAAAAAGAAGCCTCCATAGCACGAAAGCCAATTATATACCGATCAATAATCTTTTTGTGTTTTTTGTTTCAGATCATAATTGTGACCCCCAACGTGGACACCACATCCAAGTGCATTTTCTGCAACAATTGTTTCATCATTTTTATAGATATTAATTAATAAATAAATCGATCTTTAAAATATTGGTTTGTATTCTTCAATACCCAATTAATATACAAAAAAAAACCAGACCGATTAGATTATTTTTTCTTTAAAAAAAAAAATCGGGAAAAACAGCGATTTTTCGGGCTGTCACACTGGAAAGTTCCCTTAAGGTGGCTCATCAGTGAATTAAAAAACCGGCAATACGAATGAAACTTCGGGAAAGTGTTATCTAAGATGCAATGAACGCTCTCTTAAAATTTCAGGGTATGTTGCCAGGCAAATTATTGCGAACGAGTAATTTAAAATTACCTATTTTAGCATGGGTCTTATGGCAGTTGATTCCATTTTCACCGGAAGTGACATGATACCTTTTGATAAAGACGAGAGTTCTTATTCAAATTTTGAGTATTGAAAGATGAAATCGTGAACTTTCCAATGGTATTTAAAAAATTGTGTCTTGCCAGGGATTTTCCCGAGAAATTTAATCGCGAAAGTCATCGTGTGTGCAAATCTCGGATACAATATATGTCTGTCATTCTGCACGCGAGGAAACATATGAATATCAACTATCGTTTTTGACTTGATCGCCCTGACAGCGTTAAATACTTTTGTCAGTTGAGACTTTATTTATAATATTATTTATAATAAATTATGAATAAAATATCACGGGAAACGTCATCGAAATTCATACATTTTATTTAGACAGAGTATTTAGAAAATATTATGATAGGTTTATGATTTTTTTTCACGTCACGATTTTTGACTAGTGTTGTCACTGATGGGCCGCCTTAAACAGTTTTCGGGGTAATTTTTCGATTTTTTTTTTCTTCTACGAAATGGCCACCCAGAATTCCACTCACTATTTTTTTCCTGATAGAGTTGTGGAACAATACGCAACTCCACAGGATTTTTTAAGAATGGAAAAGGGCATCGGTGAGGAGGAAAAAAATTGTTTTTTTTTGTCAATTTACCCCGAAAACTGTTTAATGAGCTTTTATTCGATCACGGCATATTTTTTTTTTTTTTTTAAAGGGCAAAAAAAAAATATCCTTTTTCCAATCGTTTAAATCCGATAAGCAATTACGAAGTTATGATTTTTACAAAATTGAGAATTCATTAATCATTATCTCGAAAACCGACAATAGTGGGGGGGATGAAATTTTGGTGAAACGTCATGGATATATTGTCTTTCGAAATGCCCATACCGAATAATTTTTTCGAGGCCAAAAGAAAAAACGGGGATGGCTGAGTTGAGCATGGAGCGTGTGACATATGTACAATTATAATAAAAAATGAGCACATGATAATGAGAATTATCAAATATCGCGAAATCACTGAAAGCAGCGAAACGTATTTTACATGGGGTTGAAAATGGGCGAGAACCATGTGTCCGTGTACCTTTATTATGTGTGTGTGTGAATCAATCGATAGTCCTGGGCGGCAAGGGTTTTATTCGCCGGATATTCGTGACGCGTGTCTCGTAGGTCAGAGATTATGAGAAAAAAAAAATAGAAAAAAAAGCCCCAAAAACGTGATGTTTATCTTTCATAATCGTATATTATATTGTTTCTGCGATAAAAAAATTACAGCTTACGCATCTTGTGATTTTTCGTTTGTTTTTTTTTTTTTTAAACGGGAACAATTGATCTTGCGGCAACTACCAGTTTTTATTTTTCGGTCGAGGGTGCGCTGTTGATTTCTCGCGTTTGTTTGTTTGTTTTTTTATTTTTTTTTAATTTTTTAATGCGCTATGTGTGCTCGATTAATAATAATTAGTTTCATGGTTCTGTAATCACGCTGGAGAATCTCACTATTTTTTCACTTATTTGTACAACCGTTGTTCGAGTCGCAGATCTCTCTCGCTCTCTCCGCTCTTTACTAACTATAACGACGCCATGTGATTATCCGAGATTTTTCTTCTTCTTCTTCTTCTTCTTCTTCTTCATTAATAAGCTTGGAAATAATTGGGGCTAGGGAGACCAGATATCGTTGACCGTTCTTCGTGATGACGTGTATTTTTATTATGAAAATAAAAATGAGCAAATGTAGGCCCTATAAGCTTGACAACAAATATCATTATCGTTTCAATCCAGAATTTCACACTTTGGGTTTCTTGTTTTTTGTTTTCTTTTTTTTTTTTTGCTTGCTTCGTAACCGTGAAAAGTAGTCGATATAATAACTCGGACGTTGAACGTTTCTCGCGTAGGAAAGCTGGGTATATCAATGAAAAAAATTAAAAAAAAAAAAATAAAGAACGAACGAAAAAAATGACGAAGCGTCGAGAGGGACTGAAAATTCATTGAGGACGAATTACGCGATAACATTGATTTGCAATTCATTGATTCTCGGGTCACTTTTGACGTAAACTCATTTGAACTGGGATTCATGAATTTCGGTAACTTTTCGTTCTTTTTTTTTTTTTTTTTTGTGTATTAAAACTCGAGCCGTCATCTGCAATTTTCGTGAACATTACACATCGATTATCCCATATATATATCTATATATATATGCAGCACTCCACGTCAGATCGACCCGACCAAAAGCCCCTGACCCTCTCAGAATTAGTTTAAGCTTTCTGTTAATTGTCGAGAATATTTGTGGTTTTTTTTTTTTTCAAATTTTTATTCGACGACGTTCGGATGTTGGCATTCGATATAATATATGCGAAAATTGAGAATTTCCGAAGTTCAATCAAGTATAACTCGGAAACTGTTGATTATAAAAAAAAAGTTCCAGTTTTGAGCGAACTTTAACGCCAAAATATGCAAAAATTTATCGAAACCGCTGAAAGTTCTTAAAAACTAAAAAAAAAAATATTGGTTTTTCGAGATTTTTCCAAAAAGGGTTTAATTTTTTACGCTAAAAATTTTCCGAGGACTCACTTAGCGTTCAAAAACTTGTGTAAACTTCATCATGGGCACGGGATTCGGTTTCGAAGTTACGAACTTTTTCTTTCGCGGTTTTCGTAAAAACTGTCATGTCATGTCGTCCTGTCGTCATCGTATGAAACAATTCCAAAACTTTGAAACCAAATCCCCGGCCCGCGATGAAATTTATACAAGTTTTTGAACACTAAGAGAGGAGAATAGACGCTAAAATTTTTGAACGAAAAAAATGTAATCGTTTTTGAAAAATCTCAAAAATTAATATTTTTCGAGTTTTTAACCAGCTTCAAGCGGCCTTGATAAATTTTTTCATATTATTCCGTTAAAGTTCACTCAAAACTGAAACTTTTTTTTTTTTAAATATAGTCAATAGTTTTTGAGTTATACTCAATTGAACTTCGGACATTCTCGATTTCCGCATATATATCATATGAAATGCTAACGTCTAAACGTCGTCGAATAAAAATCGAAAAAAAAAAAAATCGTAAATATTCTCGAAAAGTAACAAAAAGTGTCCACAAAGTTTAAGACCAAAAGCCCAAAGGTGGTCAGGCCGTTCCGACGTGGAATGCCCCATACGTAAAGTTAGGTTTTTGTTGCTGTTATAATTTTTCTTTTTATTTCTCGCCCCCAGAGTCGCGTGCATTCACGCACGAATTTATTCGGGCAATAATTTTGTTCCGTTGTTCAAATGTTTTCCGTGCAAGCTTGGGCATGTGAGCGGGCCGCGCGCGTCTCTTCAACTTTACAGGAACCCATCGCGATATTACGTCTTTTTTTTCTTCTTCTTCTTCTTTTTTTCTTGCTTTTCTCCCAGTTCATTTCAATTTATATTTACGCAGCTAAATAAGTAACGGAGCTTGGGGCGGGGGTTGTTTCATGAACCCAGCGGCGCGGAGATTCGAATTTATTGGAATATCATAGCTGCTAGTAGTTGTCGATCAATTAAATGATCGCCGATGTGTGTGTGTGTAAAAAAAAAAAAAAAAAAAAGAAACAATTATAAAAGAAAATTTCGACGTCGCTGCTACCAGAGTCGTTACGAAAAAAAAAAAAATAATAATAATAATAATAACAACACGGATAGAACTGATGGATATAACGAGCACGCGCGCTCGCGCATCCTCGCGTGGACGTTGCTGCTACGTACTCCGATTCTTGGTCGGTCAACTGTCGTTTCTTTTTAATTTTTCCTTTTTCTTTTTTTTTTTTTTTTTAATTATTATTCGTAAAAACAGCTGACTCTCGTCCGCGAAAGTCGTACCTCGGACGCTCGTGTTTGCTCCATCGCCGCTATCGTACAGAGCTCCGAGCGCCATCCTTACGTCAGTATGTAGCGTTGTATTATCTGTGAGCGAGTGGAAAAAAAAAAAAAAAAAAAAAAGTCAAAAATATATCATTTGTACCGAGAAAAAATGACGAATCGCATGGAATTGGCGCGGTTAATTGTTATTTTTTTTTTTTTTTCCTCCGTCAAAAAAGTGAGATTCTTACCTGCACGCAAATGTGCTAGAGCTTGTCCTGAAACAGGAAGAGATTGTTCGTTGCGGCAACGGCAACGACATTCTCCGACGGATGCCACGCGGTATGCAATATTTTCTTATTAAAGTCGAGACAGTCGACGCTTATCTCGTCCTTTTTGCGCTTTCCTCCGGTGCACACCTTGCGCGGTTTCAACAGCGTTTTCGGCTTTGCGATATCGCGGGCAGCCTCGAGCGTAAGATCGCGCTTTGTGCCGCGATCGAATACGCGAAAGAAATTGTTGTAAGAGCCGGTCATAATTGCCGAATCGTTGCCGCTCCAGCAGCATTCGAATTTATCGAAGATACAATCGTTCTCGTACAATGAGCACAGCTTCGATCTCAGATACTCGTGCACCTGTGATAATTAAAAAAAAAAAAAAAAAAAAAAAAAAAAAAAAAAAAAAAAGAGAGACGCGACTTTATCGAATGAATTTGATTGATTGATTTATTTATTATGCCCTAGCAAGCTATGGGGTGGAAAAAGATGTAACGTGAAAGTAAACATGATGCAGATAAGGGATGAAACAAATTAACAAGCTAAAGTAACTTGAGCCAAACTAAGATTGGGCAACTATAATTAGCTCCAACTCTCTCATTCTGAGAGTAAGAAAAAAAAAATACGTAGCTAGAAAAATGGTTGCGATTTTCGATACAGATTACTCCGGCTGGAGTTTGGACCGTAGAAGGTAGTCGTAGAGTTTAGTTTTGAAAGTAGCCAAGGAGCTGGAAAATCGTAAGCTCGGAAGGAAGAGAATGCCATGGGTAAGATGGCAGAGAGGCGAAAAGATTTTTTATAGATGTAATAATTTAAGTTTATTTAATATATCTATTTAATATATCTATAATAATTATAGATGTAATGATATAGGTAATTTCGAATAGAAAACGTCCGAACTGAGTCTTGAAGATGGGAGGAGAGCTGGTTCATAGGAGGGCACAGGGACATTGAGAGGCAGCAATTCGGGAAGATACGATGGAGAACTGAGATTTTAGTCTCCTATAAGTGGCCATAGCAAGGAAATAGTTGTGACGATTTTTTTTTACAGAAAGCCAATTTGGAGAGAAAGAGGGAGAGACGGAGAGAAAAAATGAACGCAAAAGAGGAAAAAAAAAAAAAAAAAAACTCACCGGATAACACTCGATGGGTTTTGTCTCCATGTGCAAGTCCCATACTTTGACACTGAGATAATCTCTGCTGATCATGTATCTGCCGGAATTGCTCAATTTAACGTCGCTTATACTGGAAATAATTTCGGAGAAAAAGCTTCGGTTTGTCGGATCCTCCGGTTCCTCGAATATTTTACTATGATGGTCGCAGAGCGCCGCGGATCTCATGTCGCACAATCTTATCGTTCCCTTGCTACTGCTGTACACCAAAAGGTTACACTCGACCGGATGAAACTCGGCAGCCGTTATAACTTCCGTAAGTTCCTCCATATTGGTTGGCTTAATATCTACTATGTCTGTATTTCGTTGGATAGGAAAATTTTTTTGTCATTTTCTCCCGCGCTCGGGCCATCTCGTACGACAACGGGGTATACTTTTAGCGATTGTAGCAAGTTCGAGCAAGTACGCGAATTACGAAAATCATTCGAAATTAAATCATGCGCTTGAACAACAATGTACATTGGTAGTTCGTTTCGCTTTCGCGTATTCTAAAAAAAAAAAAAAAAAAAAACAAGTCGAGAAATATTATTGAGTAAAAATATTCGTATATAATTTTTTTTTTTACTTCCGCTGAACGATCCAATGTACAAATTAAGGTAGTTCTATCGCATAGCGATTTACCGTTTAAATTTCGATAATAATTGGTCTAAGGGTCGATTATGATCGAAACATGACTCGGTTACATTTTTATGAAGTTTGGTGAAAAAAAAAAAAAGTTATCAAAGTTTTTATTTTTATACATTTAACATGCAGTCATACGGAAATCCGCGCTTTTGAGAGATTCAATTATAAAGCTAACGGAAACTAGCGTTGATATATAGATGAAACTTTATGAGATACGAGTAGAATGTTTGAAGAACATTTTGCATGTTTGAAAATATATTGATTGATATAAGTGCATGAATAAATAAAGTTATGCCAAATGTAATTGACCGCCGACCAATATTTAGCAGATGTGGGTTAGCGAGCAATTTAAAATATGACGCGCTCGATAGATCATCCATGCCCGAGGATTTCTCAACGTTCTCAGTTATACATTGGATTTTTGGGAGAAAATAATTAATTATTGACTGTAATGAATAATATTACTTTGAAAAAGCTTGAATAACGCATAAAAACGACGCTGAGAGAAACATGCGACGCGGACCGTTCCGTGCAACGTTGCCAGATCAATGTACCGAGTTAGTAAAACCCAACAGCGCTCGAGCTTGACTAGGGTGAGCGTGGGTATTACTGTGGTTTGAAATGCGGGGCCAGCTTGACGAGCATATTTTAAAAAATCGTTCAAAATTACGGAGGTATTATTGTTTTCAAATCAATATTTCACTTATTTTGAACTTGAAAAAAAATTAACAATGTTATCGAATGACTTTTTCATCAAATTTCCATCAAAATCAAATCAAAATCAATCAAAGAGCATTTGAAAAAATAATGAAGATGCTGCGGGGTCTGGAACGACGAGAAGGTATTACTGCGCACGAAATACTGCGAATTGTCCAATTACTGCGCCCCTAATACCGCGCGTCGTGTATGCAATCTTTAATTTTTTAAAATGATAACAATTTAAGCGCGCTAATATCTGATCTTTATTAATTACCTGCTCAACAATTAATATCGAATTCGAAATAATTATTTAATAATTATTATTATTATTCCGATACTTTCTCGAAAAAAAGTTCAAGAACGGGAAGTTCAAGGGCTCTGGCTCATGGTCTACTCGAACCCGCTTGTTTTTATTTGATTTCGCTTTACTTTTGTTTCTACTTTTGGCATTAGCTGCTATCAACGAAGTCAGGCGCTATTATATATCCAGAATATTCGGCTGTGATATTAGACAACGTCATGAGACACGAGACTGATAAAAACATACGTCTTAATTATTTGTATAGGTCAGAAATTGGAAATGTGTAAACCGCAGTAATCGGTGCGCACGCTTCGAAAGGATGGAGTCCGATACCGCGGCAATAGTATTAAAACAGCAGGAATGCGCGCATCCTTGAAAAATTCGTGCCAAATACCGCGGCGGCAAATTAAAAATGAAGATAAATTAAATTTTGATTCTACAAAATTTTTTTTATTAAAAATAAGTCTTGTTTTACTGACCGTAACAAAACATAAGGATATTGCAACATTAACAAAGAAAAACAAGGACCTTGTACTGATATCAATTTTTGACCATTACTAGCAAAAAAAAATGGTGAAATTTTTACTCACAAACACCTCTTTATTTTGAAAAATCAACAATAAATTAAATAATCTCGATGCTCGTCATTTTGTTGATTCATTGTGTTACCTAGACATTGAATTAACGGTCTGATTTTTTAAAGCTATAAATTATGAGACAAGATCAAATTCTGATACTAAAATAAAAAAAAAATCGCAGTAATACCCACGCTTACCCTAGTCAAGTAACGATAGAACTCCCCTTAACGTTCAAGATTAATATCGAATTTTTATTCGCTATTCGAAGCCAACCTCCGAGCTCGATCGTAAGCACAAACGATTGATGCATGAATTGTCGAGTAAGAGAGAAAAAAAAAAAGGATACTAAAACTCTGATCCGTGATCTCGAGGTGCCATAGATTAATTCTAAGATCATCGGCACTGAGGTATGTCTCCTGGTCGCTGTTGACGCTTATACTGTTTATATGGTATGTGTGCGCATTGGCAAATATTCTCCTCGGCGATGCCTCGACCATCAATTCCATGGGTTTGATAGTGGGCACCTAAGCGATTTATGGTTCAACAATACCAAAAAAACAAAACAAAACAAAAAAAAACGTATTCGTTTGTCGGTTATTTCGATTTTGGAAGAAAAGAAAAAAAAATAAAAAAAAAAAACAAAAACAAAAGAAATTTCACACTTTCAGCGAAACGACGTTTCTCACCCTCAAGGCGGTGATACAGGCTGGATCCCGAATCGCACCATTTTCCTCCTTGGTATTATAGCCCTCTACTCTCTTGTCCCGTTCGCTGACTTTCCACAGCTTGATTGTTTTATCATTCGTCGAGAGTAAAAAGTGAGCCGGATTCTTTCGTTTCAGCCATCTTATTTTGTTTATTCTCTCCTCTATCTCCAATGACTTGAGATAATCAAACTCCGGCTCGTGACTCTGAAACGTACTGTACACATTGTACTCCCCTCTCCGCGGTATACTGTTTTTACTCTGTAATTCCGTACCGAGGAAACAAAAGGGGGGAAAAAAAAAAAAAACCCGTGGATTAGTATCGAAAGAAAAGAGAAATGTTTATGTTCGATCAAATTGCGAGACGTATCTTGCAATTTGACAATTATCGCCGTAGCGATAATTGCTCTGCGCAAAACGTTCGTAACTCACAATGGGATCTCGCTGGAAGATAACGACCCGTCCACCTTTGTCTCCGGTGGCGAGAAGATCCCCATCGTGATTAAATTCGACGCACGAAATTATATCGGCTGTAACAAGAGACAATTATTTATTTATTCATTTATTTATTTATTTATTTATACACTGAACTGAGACCTCTTACGATGCACACAAGCACTTAAGATCGATAGTGCGTTGAAAGATGCGCTACCGCAAGATCAGTTTTATAGATAGGAAATTGAAAAAAAAAAAAAAAAAAAAAAAAAAAAGACCGTGAATCAATGAACGTGTGGGCTTGAAATTCAAATTTACTCGTAGCGCGGAATAATCTCAGAACTAGTCGAGCGATGCGTTTGTGAGAATAATGATTTGTTTCGAGCTCGTTAAAAATACTTTACCGCATAAAAGTGACTTTGTTTCGTGATTCTTGAATTTCATCTTTGGAGGAGAAAAAAAATAAAAGGCAGCATGGTACAGAGATAAATTACGGTACATCGCCTAATCTCGCAAGGTAAACTGGAATGCCTCGAGCGGGTCTAGAGAATTACTCTCGTTTCCCGATCGGGAGCGAGAAATACGATAAGATACCGAAATGTACGACGAGCGAGTAAATTATTTTACGACTTTGGCAAATATCGCGCTTTACTCTTACCGTCTGTGACGTCATCTTCGAGGGTTCCCTTGACTTGAGAGAAACACCACTGTATGTCGCCATTACCTGCAACGGAAAAGAAAAAAAACAAAAATAAACATAGGCAAATTTACATGGAGCGCGTTACGAGCCACCGACGGTCGGGATACAATTTCCCCAGAGCAAAAAATTGATGTTGAAATTTGCATAGTTGGAATGCAACGAAAAAAGATTTTTTAAAATCATTTACAGTATTGACTCAAAGTCAAAAATCGTTTAAACCTTTTTTTCGGTTTTTTTTTTCGATCCGGGGCCTAAATATGCCAGAAAAGCGTCAGAGATACCAGAAATGATTTTTTTTTTTTATTTAAAAAAAAACCGATTTTCGTTGCATTCCGACGATGCAAATTTCAATATCATGGAAAAAATGAACAAACACTCGGGCACGTGCAAAAAGGCAGGTGAAGTGTGAATCAAATAAATTTGCTGAATATCGATACGCGACGAGTCGTCTTTTATCGAAAAAGCATGCGGGTGCAGTGGTTATTATTTTTTTGAAAAACAAAACAAAAAAAACCCCCAACAATTCGGTGAAATTACGTGCCTCCCTGCGTACAGAGATGTTTCGAAAAACAACCGAGGAACAATGTTCAAAAAAAAAAAAAAAAAAACATAAACTAAAAATTTGAAAAAAAAAAAAAAAAAATGACGCGATAGTTACGAGGAAAAAGCGATGATTCGCTGCTTTACTCGTGGAGGCGAAGCATTGAAAAAAAAAAAATAAAATAAAATTCGAAACAAAAAAACAAATCCACGAAAAAAAAAAAAGACGAATGGCCCGCGTGTTGCAGCAGCCATCGTATGAAATTCGAAAAGCAAAGTGTGGGGAATAAATTCGAAAGAAAGTGAGGTGAATTTTCATATTAACAATGATGTTGAACAAGGCCTACTTGAAGTTTCGCCGCAATCCATCGTTTTGTTCTTTTTTTTTTTCTTTTCTTCCTTTCTTTCTCTCCTAGGCCGCCACCGCCGCCGCCGTCGACGGACACATCTGCACCCGCGTACGCGTGATGGCGGAGCGCGGAGGGATGGGGGATAAATTCACTGTGCGGTTGGATGGTTCGTTGGTTGTGCCAAAAAAAGGACGAAAAAAAGAGAGAGAGAGAGAGAGAGAATGAACGAAGGAAAAGTTGGCGAAGGAGGAAGTCGAGGTTGATGATAATGACGATGATCGGCGTGAAAGAGAAAAAGAAACGGGATAGCGGAGAGCGTGAGAAAAAAAAATGCGGGGGCGGGAGGGGTCAGTGCGGGGAAGGTCTTACTATATATCGGGGTAACGCGTACCCAAGAGTACTATATAAGAGGTGATTTCGTAGGTAGGTAGGTAGTTGCGGACGTAACGACACGGGGAAATCAGGCGGGGTGTGGGAAAATGATAGATGCGCCAGAGAATATATTCGGCTCTTGGGATTTTAGCGACGATACGAAGAAACTCGGAAATTTTTCACGTTCGAGTCTCACACTTGTGAAACCGTCGAAACGCCAACGTGCATGGGCCTTTTCGTCGATTCTATGGAGCGAGGATTTGAAAGAGAGAGAGAGAGAGAGAGAGAGAGAACGAATCAAAAAGACACCAAGCGATTTGTTCGACGGGCAAGGTGGTTGAAGTTTTTTTTTTTTTTTTTTATCGTCGCATACGTGCGCGCGCTACAACGTTAAAAATCGCATCTTCGCGGCTCATTCCTGCCGTTTCGTTACGAGAACAGCACATACACACACGCGCACACCCACACTCGTTCTCGCGACGGTCAAATTGAGCCGATAACACCGCAACGCGACGTTGCAAGTCAGAGCTATAAACGAAAAACTGAATATAAATATACACTATCGAACAATTGCAGACTAAAACGCCGTTTCACGCGCACTAAACACGGGAGACACTCTCCTCCTCACCGCGCGCTAAACTGCAACTTACCGGCCATTTCTCGGATAGAGGAGCGCGAGAAAGCCCGAACATTTTGTACGCTATAGAGATAATATGCACGGAAAGATTTTCGCAAACTCGCCGCGACACCAAGTGCGTCGATGTCGAACTGTCTCGTGTGATTTTAAGGTAGTACGAAATATCGACGGTCGGTAAGAAAGAAAAAAAGACTAGTCGATCGTCGATGTTTTCTCTCTCTCTCTCTCTCTCTCTCTCTCTCTCTCTCTCTCTCTCTCTCTCTCTTGGGTTTTATTCATGTTTTAGGCAAACAAAAATCAGATAATTCGATTCCTTGTGGTGGAATGAAAATTCAGGACTTTTTTTTTGCAAATTTTTATTTCACACAGGCAGTTGTGTACCATGCTGATACCGGCGAAATTCTATGAAATAAAAATTGAATTCTGTCTCGAAACGTATGTGAGATTAGAAAATTTTAGGAATAAAAAAATTTCTAAATATTCATTCCAATGTAAGGAATCGAATTTTTTAAAAAATTCAGCAACAAAGTCAATAAAACGAAAGGTGAAAAGTTCGGTTGAATTATAGGCCTGCTGAATACGCCTCAAATATTCATTAGTTAGAAGGGAGTTTTGCCGAGGAATGGGACTTTGACGCAAAGAAAATTGTATGAAGAATTACGAAGAAAGGATTGTTCATTTGTTCGGGATATAAATTGAAAAAGATAATTTAAATTGAGAACAATAATGTTCAAAGTGGCATTCATGCTGCGAGTGAACGCTGCTCGACAGGTGGCGTCATCTGGCGTGGATAAAATGCTCCTCTCACCTCTGCCCCCCTCCGTTTTTAAAAGTACACGGGCTCGCCGTTATATTGGCGCTTTAAACCACCACATGTTTGTCTTCACCAATTTCGCATTCTCCACGCTCTCTCACTGATTTCGCGAAATAATGAAATGAAATTAAAAAAAAAGAGACAATACCCGTTTACCAAATTTGAGCACGATCTAGGCCGAAATTTTCCGGTCGAACATCCGGCGGGTTTTCAAAACTCACGCTATCATTTTTGTATTATAAATTATGATATTTAGCACGGGGACAAGGGATTATGTACACGTAAAACCATACACGTGCCGGCTATAATTATGCATCGATGCACACCCCCTCTTTTCTCGCGCTCCACTGCGTCGATTTATCAGATTTTCCATGTTCATTAAAAACGGCGTCGAGAATAATAATTACATTTATTAATTTAAAAAAATGCAATCTTTATTTTTCATGAAATTAGATTTAATAAATTTATTTTATTCTTTTAAATTCGAATTAAATTAAAATATATTTCAATTACTTTTGCTTTTTCCTTGCAAGGAATATTTTTCATAAAATCCGAATTGTCGAAAAAAAAAGAAAACAATTGAAATTTATTTCCCGGGAAATAGAAAACAAAATTAATTTCAACATTATTATTATTTTTTGATACACACGGTTATTACAATTGTCCGAAAATAAATAATGCCGTCTATAAAAATCTATAACGAAGTGCATGAACCACAGAGTCAGCGATATTTTCGGTGATCGTGCTCGATGTAAGCATATTTTCCGTGTCACACGGTGCGAAAAAAAAAAAAAAAAAATTTAAGGAAAGACGAGAAGGTAGATAGGACACGATCGCCGTTGTCGTATTCAGCCTCGCGTTGCTCTCCCCTACCTATTATATATAAAGCTCGTTGCATTTTAGCTTGATCCGAGAGAATGAGAGCCCTGATCAAAGCCCGCTATACATATATACGGGGGTCCTATAGACCTATTAAACCAGAAAACTGTATTATCCTCGATTCTCGATGAGCTATACAGAGTGCTTGTACGTTTTTTTATTCACGTTTTATTTTTTCTTGTTTTTTTTTGCTGCTCTCATCGTAAACAATTTTTTAAAACTTTTTTTAAAATACAGATCACGTAGGCTTGCACACATACACACACACACACACAGAGAGAGAGAGAGAGAGAGAGAGAGAGAGAGAGAGAGAGAGAGAGAGAGAGAGAGAGAGAGAGAACTAAATGGGGAAAATATATATATGTCTAACAAAACTTTCTACATTTGGAATAAATTATTGCTGCAAAAATATTTGACGGAAAATATTCTGGCTCATGAATTTCATGTACGACCTGTACGACTGGTCGTGGACCTCGGATTCCTTCGATTTTCAGTCGAATTCCAAAAAAATTTCTGAAACATTAAATGTCTTCGATTTTTCTCAATTTTTTTTCTTTGTTCAGTATACACACTAAGGAAATACTTGAGATTTTCTTTTTAAATTTTATTCCTAAGTGGTTTTGACTCCTCGAATTTTTTAAAAATCATACTTTTAGGATAGGAAACTCTTACATTTAAGATATAGGATTTTGAAAAATTCGCGGAGTCAAAGCCACTTGAGAATAAAATTAAAAAAAAAAAATCACAAGTGCTTCATTGATTGTATACTAAACAAGGGGAAAAAAATAAAAGAGGGTGCGAGGATCGCAGCCTGTCCAGGTTGGCATGGAATATCCCATATATATTTATCTAAGCTTTTTGCACTATTTACATAAAATAATGATTCTTGATTTCTGCGTTATTATTTATTATTATTTAATTTTTCTGCCCCTAAATACACATAAATAATATTATTTTCTGGCTATTTTCATTATTCATACATACGATGGGTAATTCAACTATAATTTTATTTTGTACAAGGCCTTGAAACGAAGGCAAATGATCGGGCAAATAGAGTAAATCGAGTAGAGGTGAAAAGAACGTCTGCTATTGAATTATGCAATAATCAAAGGGGGGGGATTGATATTTTATGAAAATGTAATTTTTTTTTTCGAAAAATCACTATAAATACTTGAACTTCAGCAAACATTCATCATCATATATAATTATAATTTCGTGCAACATAAATATATATATGTCGCAACGTTCTTAGCATACTTCGTTCGTAGCATACTTCATTCGTTAATGAAGTATTGGACTATCCTGTATATTTGGCAAAAAACCAACTAACTTTCGGGTATACTTATCACATAATACGAAAAAAAAAAAAAAAAAAACAATTTGGCAAATGGAGCGTATAACATCGCTTTTTCATTCTTTTTCCTATAGTTATTAAAGCTTGCTCCGATTCGATGCCAAAATTGATCAATATACTGGCTCAGGAAGATATTTCTTCCTGTACGATAATATAACAAAGAATGGGACAGGAGTAACGTGCAAATTTTTTCATTCGAATAACGCTGTTCCTTACGTTATTAATAATTGAGAGAGAATTGAAGATTAGCCTGTTAAAAATCATCGTATAAAACTGCAATTTTTTTTTTCATTTTTTTTTAACGTTCTCGATATCATCGAAAGAGTTCAAAAGAGAAAGGACGATGAAAAATATTATCCGAATGAAGTTTTCGCTTAGAGAATTTGGCGAATGTTTTTTTTTTTTCTGTATTTTTAGCGTTTACACTCTTGATCAAAAGGGTCCAGTACTCAAATTTCAGTTATATTTTTCATTCGATTTGTGCGCATGCGATTATTTTGACCTTTTTTGCAATCGGCGATTTTTCGAAAGTTTTAGTTTTTTGACGAAAAATCGGGGAAAAAAAAAATATGTCATATGACTTTTCCGTATCAATTATTATATTAGGCGAGAAAGAGAGGAGGCGTTTCTAAGACGGATCTTTTCATTTCTACGCATATACACAGAATTTATTTCTTTTTTTTTAGGACACTTTTTTATACACGGGCATAAAAAATTGGCCGAAATAAGAGAAAGGTTTTTCACGTTGGTGTTTGCGTGCGCGTGTAAATGAAAAGACCTGTCGCAAGGAATATACGAAAAATCGATAGCTCAATGGCTCTCTCTCACTGAATCGCGTATTATATACATGGGGCTTTCCGCGCTCATCCGGACACCCCATTTTTTTTTTGCAAATTTTTTTCCGCAGTCAATCAAAGTGTCTACTGAAACGGGGACTTGGTTTAAATTTCTCATGGCCATCGTTTAGCTACGAAAAATAAAAATATTTAAAATTTCAATCAAACATACTTGTGCACCATTTACTTCCCTATATATGGTATTGTAAATGCCTCGTTCCATGATACAAAAGAACTTAAAGCTTGAGAAAAACTCGCCTTTGTTCGCAAGTTTTATTTTGCGTCGAGTATAAATTTTTAGGTATCACACGTTGATTTTGACTTTTGAAGGAATGGGAGCTTGATCTTGAAAATTTTTCCAGAGTCCGCGTACATGAATCAACGAAAATTCTCTGACGTCTTTGAGCAAAGACTCATTGAGCCATCTAAAGGGAGAAAAAAAGGTTCGCAATGCTTTCGGTTGTTGATGGAAAAAATGTTATTGCAAACCGTATATTGTACCGAAATTTTTTTGTGCGTTAAAGTATCCGTTTGAAAATTCTGAATTGATTCATGAATATTTTTGGCATTGTGAGCGAGTCGCGAAATTTTTTTTCGATAATTTGGTGTAACTAAATTGATGTGGAATGCCTCATATATATATATATATATATATATATATATATATATATACATATTAGGGTGGTTCTTATTTTCCCGATGTTCCAATTTCAATTGTTACGCCCCCTCATTTGTTTCTAAATAAAAAAAAAACAAAAATTTTGAGCCTAATATGAATGTCATAACTTGATTTTTACTATCCACTGTTTAAAGACGCGAAGTTTTTCATTTGAAATACACGTGATTTCGATCTTTTAATATTATTATTTTACTGAAACATTCAAACTTTGACGAAAAAAATTAATTTGATATGGAATTGACGGAGATCGATAGTACTTTCAAGGGGGAAAAAAAATAAAAAAATGTATTGGCCATTCTGAGTCATTTTTACCCTGCTTATTTAAATATTTTTCTTTGTTTTAATTGAAAATCTATCAGTAATATTACGTATAGTTTATTATGTAATAGTTTATTACGTATTCAGGTTATCTAGAAATATAATATGAAGAATTTTAGATTCTAACGAAGTCATCAAAGAGATATTTAGGTAACAATCATCCGCTTTAAATTTAAAATTAGGTCATTAAAAATCATTTCCGTTTAATAAACCTTTCCTTATTTTAACGCAATTGAAATTGTATTTTTTTTTACCATTTTTTTTATCGAGCCAACGTTATGAATTCCAAAATATTCATCTTTTTTTGTTTTTTAATAATACATAACAGTAATTATACATGAAACATTAGATATTTTGAATAAATATTTTTCGAAATAATCTAAAAATCGATCTCGAAAATCAATTATTTTTTTTTTAATTTTACATTTTTAAATTAAAAGCGAATGATTGTAACCTAAATATCTCTTTGATGACTTCGTTAGAGCCTAAAATTCTTCATATATTTCTAGATAACCCGAATGCGTAATAAACGTCAGATATGACTGATATCTTGCTTTTTTCCTACCATTTTCAATTGAAACAAAAACAAATATTCAAATAAGCAGGGTAAAAATGCCTTAGAATGGCTAATACATTTTTTTCCCCCTTGAAAGTACTATCGATCCCCGTCAATTCCATATAAAATTAATTTTTTTGAAAACTTCGCGTCGTTACAGCGGATAGTATAAAAATCAAGTTGGGACATTCATATTGGGCTCAAAATTTTTATTTTTTAAAATTCATAAACGAATAAGGGGACGGCACAATTGAAATTCGATCATCGGGAAAATAAGAACCACCCTAATACATATACGCACGGGGGTGAGCGAAACGCGAGATGTTTCGGTATAAGCCTCTTTCCCAAGACAAAAGTGGTTCAATAATTTGACCGTGGAGCGCGGGGAGGGCCAATTTATAACGTGGTTGAGGGAGATACAATGCCGCATATAAATACATGTGTGTGTGTGCATGTGTATGTGTGTGTGTATAAGCCACGAATTACCTAAAAGTTCGGTCAGCTTGTCGCGCAACTCTTCGAGCGAAGAGAAAAGCGGTCCGCGATCTCGGAGTTGTCGCGGAGTAAAAGCCTTGGGCGACCGATATCCTGACGTTGATCGGAACAACCAAGAATTTGACGACGATACGTTCTCGTTGTTATCCATTGTTTAAAAAATGTATAAATATATCTATACATGCATATCGATCGTTTGATTTTAAAGATTTACAAAACGTCGCACTCGCGACTGGATTCTTTATACTCATATAAGCGTGTAAATTTAGCATCACTCGCAAAATCGTATTTACATACATCATATATGATTACATAGATTCAGTCAAAATTCCATGTCAAGCCCGAGAGAGTAATCGAATTTAGCCCGAAAAAAAAAAAAACACAAAAATACTGCGTCAATCAAAGACGAACGACACTTTATGACGGTATTATACCGGAGGTACAACGGATACACGTTTAACGGACAATTCGCCCACTTTTCTCCGATTCATTACCGCGTGTATATAAATAACGCAGCAGAGTCCCACACAATCTATCATCCATGCGTAAGCAAAACATTACTCAATTTGCACTCGAGGCACGTGCAAATTTCTCGAGTTTGCAAAAGAAAAAAAAAAAAAAAAAACAACCAACGCACCCGATCGCGCGTCACTCCACAGTCGAAATAAAAAAAAAAATTGAAAAAAAAAAGGCCACAACTATATAGCACAATACGTGAAGTAACACTTTTTGGCCTCTGACGAGACTCTCTCGAGGGGGTTATAGCTCATATATGTTGAGGCGATCGCGAAATATAATGCTCGGATCGTGAATGAGGACACATCGCGAGACGCGTGTACGAATCAAAAAGTACCGAATAATTCACTGACACAAATAGCAGGATGCCCGAGTATAAGTGCGAACGCATAATGCTCGGACATGATATCGAGACTAAAGACGATCGTCTTAATCGTTCCGACAGTGTTATATTTCCTTCGTCTCTCTCTATATATATACATACATATATATTAACGAAAGAACACTATAAAATAATGAGAGAGGAGCTCATCGATCGACACTGTATTGCGAGAGAACGTCGAAAAATGAAATACTGGATCGAACGAAGCTATGCGCGCGCGGGTTAAGTGTCGATGGTGTGACAGAAGAAGATGATGGCTACGCTCGTAATGAAGCTATGCTGCCATAGAGCAATTTACATAATCGAGAACGCGAAGTTTCGAGAGCAAACATATAGAATACACTATACACAGACGAGAAAAAGAACGAGCGAGAGATATGATGAAGAAGAAGAAAAAAGAGAGAGAGAGAGAGAGAGAGAGAGAGAGAACTGTGTGCTATTGACCGACGAAGTTTATACATATACATACGGGGAATTCCGTGTTCGGTAAAATGGTTTTTTTTTTTTTTGGCAAGGAGAGATTCTGTGATTTTGACTCTCGATTAAAATTTACTTCCCTCCCCGTCATGCACAATTAAGGCAGTCCTCTCGTGCAAATGCGTTTATAATGAGAATTTGTTGAAATTTATAGCGAACGAAGAGAATGCTAGTACCCAACTTCTCGTGAAATTTGAAGCAGATTGACCGTTCCCAACTCGAGATATTCAATGTCAAAGTTAGCCAACCATCACGTGTAGAGCATTATCAAGCATTGCTGTACCCTGATACGAACACGGTTTTTTTAAAAAATATTACAACTAAACGCGTAACCGGATTTTGATGAAAAAAAAATTGTAGACGGGAGAAGACTATTATTCAAATGTTAGGAAAAAAGAACAAAATTATTAACCGTTTCGTTTACGAACGACGATCACAAAAAGAATGCAATATGAATGAAAATTCGACGCGTAAGCTGCATATTCTGTGGTGTGAATGTATCTGAATATGCACGGTTCCATGTATAACAGCCATTTCTGTACAGACTCAATCAAAAGTTCGCTGCATAATGACCACTAGGGCCGTGTATATTTTATCATGTGGTACATAGGAAACTTTCTCGCACTATTGTAGCACGAGGACTACCTTTTAATATTCAAGTTTCTTTTCTCCTTAGTGCTCGAAAACTCGAACTAAAGGAGAATTATAACTTGAGATATTTACATCGATTGAAAGAATGAAAATTCATTGCATGCTGGTAAAAATTTTCTGCAAAACAAAACAATCGATTCGCGTCCAAAAACAAAACCCATTCCTTCCTAGTTTTCCATTACTTTTTCGCTGTTGAATTAAAAAAAAAATCCAATTTTTATTGCGAAATCGCTCGTATTTTTTTTTTTTTTTATTTACGAGACGTAGAATGAATTAAATAATTAAATCAACATCCTAATATAATGTAATTTCCAATGTCATTGATAAACGAGATCTGTAATTAGAGGCGGCTTTCTGAATAATAAAAAAGAAAGTAAATTGCAAACGAGAGTTAAGGTAGTTCTATCGTGGTAACTAATCCATAAGATTAAAATTTTTTTTTTTTTTATATCTTCAATTTTAATATATTTATTCATTTCGCGAAACGTCAATGCCCCTTATCGACCTAATTACGGAGAAATTAATACTTGAAAATGCCAGTTCCTCAAGGCAAATTTGCTTCGGCATATAGAAGAACCAATTTCCGGTCACTTTAAAACGATATATCTTATCGAAAATCCAAAAGATTCTTACAAAAAACGAGACTTAGATTCATTAAACACGTAAAAATCTAACGGGCCTAAAAAAAATATGATTGTCGACCAATTTTTTAAGTTATACTGATTTTAATACGAGCATCCGGGTAGTGATACACAACTTTTATGGCATAATGTCGTGACGGTGAAAAAATGTGGCAACGCGATATCGAAACGAAAGCGGTATTTGACAAGTCGAACAACATAACCTCTCCGCGTCAACGTCAATAGAGCGGGCGAGAGAGTGAGAGGGCACGAGAATGAAAAGAGAAAGAAAACGCAACGTTGCCACACGTAAATATCATACGAGATCTAGTAATACTTGAGTCGTTGCAATTACTATTTTACTAGTTACATATTTATTTATAATAAACCGTTGATTAATTTTATTCACCTGGGTAACCTTATTTAATATTTATTAATTTTAACCCATATATCCAATATTTTTAGGAATCATCATTTAGACATTTATAGCTAATTGACTAGTCTGCAGCGATAGAACTACCTTAACATTTTTTTATTTTCCTACTAAAAATCGTGTCAATCCACGTGAAATTCCTCGTATATAAATATCGAGAGTGAAGACTGTCCAATGCTGGATTCATCACCGGGATACATAGCCAACGGATTAGAAGTCGTGCGCTAATTATCGCGGTCCCGAGTCTGCATTAACACACTCGATTCTTTCGTACGTCTCCGGCCATTCCCAACGCTCTCGCAATATGCGCGTCGCGTTGATGATGGATTGAATTTTTTTCTTCCCCCCCCGGTCACTACGTTTATCCAGCATTCACAATATTATCGGCAAACGCGAAAGAATTTATACGCGATGCCAGGAGTTTAATGCACGAAACACACCCGCGACGAGAGTTAGGAAAGAAAGAAAAAAAAATGGGATTGAGTTGCCCCGGGGACCGAAGAGCGGTCGACTCTTATATAGAGAGACCTCATTAATCGGCATTTAATCGACACATCGCGATGTCGTTTAACCGAGAGTTTCGCGAGAGTCTCCACAGGGTCCTTAAAATGCGCGCGACGATATGAGAATTTCACGTCAAGTTTTCCATTGTCAATATAAACAATTGCTCGTATCTCCGTGATTCGACTCGAATCTCTGCTGGGTCGTGTCCTGTGAAGGAATATTTGATCGAAAACGCGTTCACACGTTTGTGCCATTTTCTTTTCTTCGATTTTCGGCAGGGGACAATAATGTCGTTGGAAACCACAGTGTCGAAAAAACTTTAGAAGGTACTTCCTAACAGAAAAGCCCGAATGTCGTATTACCAATTGTTCTCCGATTTACTCACGGTACAAGTTGCCGTCATCCTCGTTCGCGTTCTCGCATCTCGACGACACTATAACGCTCTCTCGTGCCGGCAATCGCGCGGATTTTTCATCATCCCGAGCGACATTACTATTAGGTCCCTCTGACTTCCCGCTATTATTTTTAACGATCACCGATGGTCTTCTCATTTCTGGATCATTACCAGACGAACTCATCGTACATGTTATTATAATACAGCTGAAAATATCTCGCGACACTCAAAACACCCTCCCCCGCCCCGGTAAGCTGTATATCATAATTCGCTCAGTTACGGTTCTCTCGGTGTTTTCAGCATTGCTGATATGAATAAATCTTCGTCAACCGTTTCGAACGCGCGAACTCGTGCGAAATAGATTGTGAAACGAACGCTCCTGGCGACACGCAAATACGTAGAACGAAAAATAATTTTTTTCTCTCTCTCTCTCTCTCTCTCTCATTATATACGAAACAAATTTATGTCGGTTGTAACAGCTCTAAAGTCTTGCGCAGAGAATGTGCGATCGACAACGCGATATATATATATGGTGATTGTCGGTCAATGGCCCCGAATTAACGTTTATGTAGGAACCAACTGGGTGATGGATCTATCAATTTAAAAGGTTCACTCTGACGCTGATTCGAGCAGACACCTCTTGATTGGCGATTCTTTATTCTATGACCCATTGATAAACCCCGTTGCCGCAATCGCAATTCAGAAATCAATCAGTTTAAGCGTGCGTCGGTATATGGTTTCTTGAAATTATAAATTATGATCGTAAAAAGTGTTTCGAAAAGTTACAATCTTTCAATATCTCTCGTATATCGTCTATGTATACTCTCACGATCCATTTTTTACGTTTGCAGGCTCGTTCAATATTTCATTCGTTTCTTTTTTTATTTACAAAAATTGTATTAGTTATTTAAATTATGTATGATTGAACTCTTTTCTCAGGATAATTATAATTCTCATCAGCCTTATCGACGATATTTAGGCAAGCAGTTCACCCGCGTCGAAATTTAGCGCCTGCTTAGAACCTCGAACTCCCCTCTCAAGGAGATTTTTTGAGGATCTAGAAGGTTCATTTTTGTATGGGAATTAAAACCCTCACCAGCGCCTAAAACTCGTAGATACCAGACAAATATGCAGCATTTGAGGTCTAAATGAGGATCACGCGAGAATCTCTTAGCCCCTCCACATCCTCAACGTTGTAATTCGTGGGTATATTATATACCCAGGAATTTAATAGTGGTGCTTTCTTAAATAAGTGCCACATTGAAAATAACATTATTTCAATTCCGGTAGACAATATTGTTACAGTCTGTGTGTTTTTATACGGATGTAGCAGACAACCAGATGTATATCGGTATTCCAGTAAACCAACAAGAGCTTGAATGAACTATAGTACTGAGGCATTGGTTACTATTATTTTCCTCTTTTCTATTTCAGTATTATATTTAATATTTGTTCGCATCCTGCAAATGTAATTGTACATGTTGCTGAAAAAGTAATTTTTTGAACATTACAACTGTGTGAATAAACATACAACCATGTAGAAATTTGAAACAAATTGTCACTGATTCAATTCTACTTGATGATGATGATTATAATGTCGATTAATCACAGAAAAATATAAAAGAAAACATAAAACACCAATTTACGTAGACTTTATATCCTTCCTAGTAATGATAGATTATGCAAACATTCAGTATTATTAATTTTCAAAAAATCTTGATTCTGATAGACTTCGAGGTTGAAAATACAAGCTCGAGGGTGAACACGGTTCAGTAGTTCATCTGAACGCTATGAGTACTAAAGTAGGCGCTAAATTTCGAGTCTGGGCCGGACGTAATGAGTATAAAAATAGGTGCAATAATGAATCCGGAGGACTTTTGGAAGTCTTAAATGGGAGTTGGAGGCTGACCAGGTTTGAAAAGAGGCTTAAAGTGGGTGCTAATTTTGAACTTTGGAGGACTCGGAGGTTAAAACAGGAGATTGAGGTTCAAAAGGGGGCTAAGGAGGTGGAGTTGAGTGCTAGGAGTATCAAAACAGGCGCTAAATTTCGACTCGGGCAGTAATTTTCAAACTCATTGTCCAAATCTCTAATTTCTCGGTCATCCCTCCTCGCTGGTCTATTCAAATTAGCGGTCGCACACTCGTTACGGTCAGTAAAAAAATTCAACAATTTAAAGAGACGTATCGTCGTCTCTTTACGTATAGTTCAATCCTCGTCGCTTTTACACTCTTACGTCTATGTATACATGTATAGTTCACCTAACAGAGATAAGGATTAATATGTCTGGCATACATTACGTATGATAATGGCTTTACGAGTGAATAATAGTTTGAGCTGCAAAAGCTATATATGAGCAGAGAGCGGTAGTCAGTTCAGCGTCGATATATAGCGCATCAAGGTACATGCATTAGGGATCCTCGTGAGTTTTTGTCCTTCGTCGTGGCTTTTGCTCATAGGCCAACGTCGATGTCCAATATACATATTCGCATGTGGGTACATATACACTGCAACATTTTGCGTACATGTCTCTCACAAAGCATTCTCGCTTATATGCTCGAACGATATACACGTATATATGTGTTCCGGTAGCGTTTATGAATTCCAAACCGTCCATCCACCTAATACGTGCTTCGTGCGTAACAAAGTGCATTAAAGAGGAAGTTAGCTAAAGCGTATAGAACGGGATAAAACGTTATGACGTATGTACGAGGAGAGCCGAGAAAAGTCAGGGGAAGGCAAAAGTATATAGGCGGAAGAGATGAGAATGGAGAACGGGTGCGAGGGGGAAAAAAAAATCTCAAGTCCAAGGCCAAAACGCGAGAGATGTTTCGCCTACATCAACTACCGAGCTTGCTAAAGTTTTCTTGTGTCACGAGCAACCAACAACGACGACACCTAGTCTCTCTCTCTCTCTCTCTCTCTCTCTCTCTCTCTCTCTCTCTCTCTCTCTCTCTCTCTCTCTCTCTCTCTCTCTCTCTCTCTCTCTCTCTCTCTCTCTCTTTCCCACGCCCAGAGTAAAGCTTTTTCATCCATACAGAAGGGGATATTGACAATCCTGACTTTGCTTCTTCCCTTTTCCTCCCTCGTGCTGTTTCTATTATCTCAACTGTGGCGTATCATCCTCAGGGTCACCCTACCACCCCACGCGACAATAGAAATACGAGGCAGAGAAATTCACGTATATATGTTTAGGGTAAAGTTGGAGGAGAATTTGTATTAGTGAGGTGTATTATTACGAAGCAAGAACACCCACTGTGTATATATATATATAGAGGTTTAAGCAGCTGGATAAGAGAGCTTCTAGGCTGACAATGAGTGGAGCCACAGAGAGGAAGAAGGAAGAAAGGAGGATGAGTGGGGAAATAAGACAAAGTGAAGCGTGCGGTGACCGAGATGCAAAAGTCCTCCCTGTATCCTCTTCGTCTCTGTACATTGGGTATTCCAAGTCAGCTTAAACAATGTTGTATGTCTAACATAAAACATTTTTCAGGAATTTTGACGATTTTTCAAATCACGAGAAATACATTAGTTCGATCCTGAGTAGAAACGTTAAAAAAAATATTGATGAAATAACTTATGTGCCCTTGAGTCGGAAGAATGTTGTAAGAAATCGTGAACTGAATGACGCAGGATAAGGGCAAGGCTTGGGTTGGCGTTGAATTCCTCATACAGTATCTACTTTACTCGTGCTACATGCAGCTGAAATAAACGAGAAAGTACAATGTGTGTTTGTGTGTGTGTGTGTGTGTGTGTGCGTACTTGTGGACGTTTGTGAAACTCACCGGCTCTTTTGTTGACCGCTGTGTTAATCATGGAACCGAGCTTGGTGAGGCTTGACTGCCTCATGATACTGGAGGGACTCTTCATTTGCTTGGAGCGCAAGCTCGCGATGTTAGAAACGTCACCTCTGCCCGTACCAAAGCCCGTGCCAGAATTCGTACGGGACTGCAATACACCGCTGGCGCCGTTCCAACAATTCGAATCGACGGCGGACGATTTTGAATTACAGGGGGACCGCTGATGATGCGGAGCCCCCCATAGACCGACGACCCCCGCGTGACGCGTTGTGATTTTTGTGTCTTTCTTCACCTCGATCGCTCTCACCCCAGTCTCGATTGTCCTTTCGTATTTTTTATTCTTCCTTCGGTGCTGTTTATCGATTCAATGGCATCACGCCGATGAATATTATTCGGTTGTCTCGTCGATGACGTTAGTATCGCTTCGTCGTCTTCTTCCGTTTGTTCCTCGCTCGACACGAGACCGATCATTTACCGCTGAAAAAAAAAAAAAAAAAACAATTATGTATTCCAACGGTTGAATATATTCTCGGAATTGGAGAATGACAAATGTTTTTATTCGAACGAACTTCGGAGAGAATTTCCTCAGATCGCGTAAGCAATCCACAAATTAAACGGTGCTTTATGACATTTTCATGCGGCTAGGCTGCTGGTGCACTTAAACTTTTACAAATGTCGTCGGGCAATATTCCAATGAATTCGATTGGAAAAAAAAAATCTCGACGAAATAGCAACCCCATGTCATTTTAATGTTTCATTGAGTCCCTTCCTTTTTGTTAAGATTTTCCCTTGATTACTTGAAACCCTCCCGAGTGTTGTCGACAGCAACTATTCCCTAACGCACTATTGTATCGCATTTGCATGTATGTAGACACGGGGAAATTGCGAAAAACTTGGCCAATATACAGACGGTCATTTAACTGACTATCCGTGATAATGTTACAGAAATTCAGAAAAACTGCCTCCCTCTCCTCAGTAGTTGGTTCGCGAGCGGTTGCACAGATAAGCGGTCACCCATCCCAGTATTGACATATGCCAATCCTGCTCTAACTTATAGGGGACCACGAAAGCCGCAGACCGACCGTCGATTGCTTGTATTCAAATGCTAAAGACAGCTCTGATCTGGCCCAACAAATCGTTTTAATTATGGATCAGAGTTTTTCAGACGCTTTAAAAATCTATAGTACTCATTCCCGCGCAACATTTTGATAGCTACCTCGAAATCATTAAATCAATATTCTAACGGATCATACCGGTGTACGCCGATGATGATTTTCACTTCACGAACCCTTTCTCCACGCAAACCTATCGACTATGACGATAATTCCATTGTTCATCTCCCGTGGTCCGCGCGTCCATCAGAGCTAGTGGGATTTCGCGCGTGGGAATCAATCGCTTACCGCAGAATCTCCGTGTATTATACATACATACGCGCTGTATATAATCTTTCCAATGTGAAGGTACATGCCCCATCGTACATCGTGAGTTGCATGAATATGAAATACCAAACGATCGGCTTGATTCGCACTTGTGTGACCACAATTGAGCCTACGCAGTCTCGTAATACGCGTATATCTATAGCAAAACGGACCTTGACGATGCGAATTCCGCGACACTGGGACAATATGACGGGGGGGGGGGGGGGGGGGGGGGGGGGGGGAGTTTCTGGCAGAGTCCACTATAGTCGAAGTTGATGAATCCGTATACGCGAGAACTACGGCGTCATTCGTATGACTTCCACGAGGAAGTTTAACATTGATCGAGAGAAGCTCCGTGTGCCCGTGCTCCCGTTATCGATGATCGCGGAGCCTCGCGGTTAATTGATGAGAGAAAATTGCTGACGCCACACACGTCGAATAAACCGCGAGAGAAGCATATCGGCAATTTGTATAGAATAGTGAGATAGGGCCGTGGACAGAGTGACACGGACAAATTAACGCCGTTTGCTCGTACGCAGTTGTGGCCCTTTTATATTGTCCATATAAGTATAAAATTAGCAGCAAGGTAAAAGACTCTTGATGATATAGACGTTATATGGATTCATTGCTTTCCCATCAACGATTGAAATCGTTTACTCTCTTTTTTTTTTTTCATTTTATTATACTAACGTTGACCAATGTTCTTCTCGAAAGCTCTGCGATATTATGACCTTGAAGCTTCTGACACTCTCATTTTTTTTTGTCGATCATCGAGCATTCCGATGATAGCCACGTGAGAAGTGAGAACATTCGAATGGCAAACCCCGTATGACTTGTCACGACTATAATGATCCGTGGACAAAATAACCATGGACAAAATAACTGCGACAAAATAACCGCCATCATCACACTGTACAGCATATCATCTCACACAATATAATATTAATCACCATACAGAATATTTCATTACAGAATGTTGTATTACAGAATGTGAATTCATGAATTCGTGAAGCAATGAGATAACTATAATGAAATATATTTTACTCATAAATACTTTGCAGTATTCTGAATTACTTATTAGTGCCCCCTACGGATAAATTGTGGGCAATATTAGCCGAAAATTTAAATTTACTGTATCCGTCGTCACATTCCGAAACCACATTTATAATTCGTGCATCGTGATCGCGAGACCTTTTATTACGCCGAGTTTGTATATAATCCTCTCCGGATTCAATTTGGGCTATCACAACGTCGCTTATATTTTGCAGAATATCAATACATAATCATAATAATAATCATAATACATGACCATGTATTATATTTATCATATTTATCATAATTATGTTCGTATATTGTTATCATCATATTTATTAGGTCATTTTGTCGCGATTATTTTGTTCGCGGTTATTTTGTCTGCGGTTATTTTGTCCGTGGTTATTTTGTTATGGAAGCTCGTATGATATAAGGCATACCATGAAATATATAGTGATTTTTTTTTCCGCGATAGCTTTTCGCGTATTTGTGACTTTTTGCACGTCTTTCGGGAGTGTCAAAGGTCAACGCGCCCTGAGTTTTATAGCACGTGGAATTGGAGGAGAGTCAAATATGTGATTATAAAACGCAATTTTTTTTTTTCACTCTATACACAGTCAGGATTGATGGAGTCTCAGGAAAAGTTTTCTTCTAGAGCCGGTAAATTGTGTTTTATGAACACTTATTTTTTTTTTTTCTTTCTATCGCCGATGAAAGTGACACGTTCATAAGATTGTTAGGCGAAGAGAACACGCTGCGACACTGTCATTGTGTATGTGTATAACATAAGATATATCATATACACTTGTCTTAAGTCCGAGCTCATCTCTCGCTTCCATCTGATGAGAGATTGAGAAATATCGGCTAATCCGTCTCGTCCTCGAAAGTATATACACAATACTCGTCAATGCATCATCATCTACTGTCTTATATCGACTCTGTATGCTTTGATCATTCCACGTCAATGCAGCTATCGAATTTTTGTAAATTCTTTTCGGGACTTGCTCAAATAAGTATCAAGTCACAAATCGCAGGTATTTTTTTTTTTTTTTTAGTAAAGTATAGCCTTGAAAAATCTATAATAATTCGTGGACATTCCTGACACTCTGAACAATTGGGAAAAAAATTCTTAACGTTGGGTTGCCTGAGTTGGCCTGGAATGACTCGTATACGTATATTATACAGCGACGAAAACGAAGCGGGGAGGGTTTTGCAATAAAATTCTCGTTCATAATATGCAATATTGCAGATGTTAACTTCGTTGTTTATTCGATAATCACGGTATCACCCGCATCTGTGCAATTATCGTTGCAGCAGAGAAAGCGCATATAATATTAATGACGTTTCGTGTTGTATAGTCATCAGGAGCACGAGAAGATTATTGACGCAATGGAATGTAGATTGGATGTAAATCGAAGCAAATACTCGACGATCAGATTGAGAATAATTAATCACAACTTTCATTGTTATACGTACATTTTTTTTCTCATTAATTAATTATTACGATTCGCTATAATAATTTGCAGAATGCGAATTACAGTCGATCAGGACTATCCAGGATTATTGAAACTGTGGAATATTATAGGTTGAATAGAAAATCGATGGAAATACTCAACAATAAGAATACGACTGATTTATAATGACTTTTTTATTATTCATTATTGGGCATAAATTTTGGGCGAAAAAGAGAAAAATCTCGATACCTAAGTTGTATGGTTTATTTAGATCCGGATTTAATTTTCTGAACGAAAAAAAAAAAACAAACGTTTCAAATGGGAATTCGAGTACTTGTTGATAATTCTTTTTTTTTTTTAACAATTATCATTTTTCCCTCGAGTTTTATTATCATCGATTATTCGTTAAGGGGGGACTTCGGTGAAAACAGAAACTTTTTTGTCGGTGAACAAATATCACTCATGTTTTGACAATGTATGTGGAAGCTTCAAACAAGATATGGAGCAAAAGTTGGGCTCTGTCGGTTGAATACTTTCCAAGTTATAGCCTTATTTTTTCTGATTTTGAAACACTGCTATTCTTCGAAATGCTCCTTGCGTTACAACTTCTATCGCAGCAAGCTGAAATTTATTTTCAGTACAGATACTACAGTATACACTAACTTTTGTAGGAAGTGATTTTCAATCCGACTTTTCTAAGATAAAAAAACATCATCCAAAATTCTTTTCGGTCATTTTTCACCGAAATTTCATCGAAGTCCCGCCTTAATGTCCTATTCATCATAAAAATTCTTCGAGAATCCTGAAGCATTTGTGTAAGCCTTTGATAAGGCTAAATGTGTAACAAAGAGGTCTGTCCCGCCTTGAAAGAGCTTAGCTAGCACGATATATCGTGTAGGCTTAGAAAAGTCAGAGCTCCACTTGACGAGTTTACGTCGAAGATGATTGTTCGATGATTCACGAATGGTAATCTAAAATTTCTGCGTAAATTTTTTTCTTTTTACCACTTGCATAATACATTTTAGAATTTCTTCTCGATTTTCCGTATATTACCAAAATAACGGAGTAAATAATTATTGTCACCCGGAGCTCGTTATCCTTATTTTTTGATCTTTCGGTCTTCACGCATATGGTCCGTCATTGCTCTAGAACTTTTCAACAAATCCATATTTTTAGATTCAATTGGATTGAAATCGAAACGCTGGACTCTTTAATTTTTATTTAAAATAACTAAAAAATCACTCATCAATCGTAATACACGTGCACGTGTAAAATATCGCAGCTCCGATAATGTCGCAAATGTGTTTATCATATAAAACGCAAAATTAGATCGATAGGCGTCACGTAATCGTAATGCCCCGATATAAATACTGCAACTATCGCGTATCGTAACGTAAAAACTGTAACCGATCTCGTAGCATACAGTGCTCTCTCTCTCTCTCTCTCTCTCTCTTTCTCATCGTTTGGAATAAACGAAAACCAGTTGGATTCGGATCCAATAAAGTCCGTTAATCGGTCTCGGGCGTGCTGCGCTTGTCGCTCGCAGGCGCGAGAGTCTCAATATGCAATATATATGTATTTATATTTATATAAACTATATGTATATATACATGCATACGATATATATATCGTTTGGACGAGCGACAAGAGTGTCTCGACGCATTGTCGTGGTATAAACATATATATATATATCGTATCGCACGAAAGTGCTTTTGACCGCGCCAGCAGCCAATTCTATAAAATCGCGGAACAAACATTTCGCCTTGCATCGGACGATTTACATGCATTACACGCTATTCAAATATTCATATACCCGGAATATATTGTGCATTAAAAAGAAATATCGAACGTGACGTAGAAATACGCGGTTGTAGGCCAAATTTATTTAAAAAAATTTATTTTCCGTACAATAATACGTTTGGTAAAACATTTCACGGTATAATTTGCATTGAATATTAATAGTTTTTCGTGGGAAATTTGAGATGTACATAGAATGATCATATTGACGGACACACTTTGTCCAGGATGTTGCGTAAAGAACAGCTTGTCCGGGTGTGGAAAGAATTTCTCAACGATCATTCTTACGTGGAGATTGACAAGCGCCAAATATTGATTTATGGGAGCCTAGGTTTTCCGTGTTGAAATTACCGTAAAGAATTTACTTCGGGCGTATGATAATACGTACAATCGTAATCCCTGATGAAGTCCGATGAAATCCACAGGGATCCCATCGGACAAATTTTGAACATTGTTCTCATATAAGGTGTTCTCCATTATCCCCTCTATGCTTATTTCCGGTATATTTCTGACTTTGATACGCGTACTATTTTTCGTTTTTTTTTTTTTTTTTCCAATACACGTTCATAAGTGACCTACCACGCAAACACGAGATTGCAATTCTTGCCCAGGAGAGCATGAATCACGTATTTGGTTTTTTTTTTCTCTCTCAAATAGTGACGCAGACTTGTTTTCTTCGATGCAATATTTCGCGTATATGCATTATCGTACCAAAATTATGCTCCTACATGATACAGTACGACCTCCGAATAAGAACGCCCGGAATAAGAACGGTTCCCCTATTTCTCGTTCGAGCGCTTCCCCCACTCCGACTCGAACTCCGAGCTCGAGTCACGCTCGAGTGAATCGAAAAGGAGAGAGAGAGAGAGAGACAGAGCGAGTCCGAGAGCGTGGAGCGCGCGCCTGGTGGGGGTACCAGAAATATAGACAAAACTCTTCCCCTTGGGGGGCTTTACCGTTCTTATTCGGAGGTCGGACTGTAACTTTCGCGAAAACGCGAAATGTCACGAGTGTATATGTGAGAGAGATAGCATTGAATAAAGGATATCGCGAGCATAGGAGCGATTGTTCGTCCAAGTTTGAATTCGCGTACGACGTATATACATATGTACATGTATGTACTCGCGGAGGTTTTTGCAGAACGTGCCGCGTTCGAAAAACACCAAAAATTAACGTACGTGGCTGAGCTCGTACAGTTTTTTTTTTTTTTTTTTTTTTTACATAGATATGCATTATCTACAGATAGTGAAAAGATTGTTTAACACGTCCTCGTTACGATACTATACTCGTTATATCCGTCGACACAATACGTTCACCTATTCTCCGATCTTTCTCTTTTCATTTGTTTCACAAAGACGAGGGGAGGGAAAAGTTTAAAAAAAAAAAAATGTAAAAAAGAATTTTCTCGAATTGTCAATGCACGCCATAACTGATCAAGCTTTGTAATAAAGCTGATCCGTCGTGATGTGCGTTGAAAAT
Organism: Rhorus exstirpatorius; assembly: GCA_963564615.1. Taxonomy (NCBI): domain Eukaryota; kingdom Metazoa; phylum Arthropoda; class Insecta; order Hymenoptera; family Ichneumonidae; genus Rhorus; species Rhorus exstirpatorius. Next base: position 53,218,689 of record OY751313.1, read on the forward strand.
TTATATTTACGCCATATGGTGTAAATTATATTGCGTAGTATTTTATTTTTAAAGCTGAATGATCCAGTTCTCAATCGCTTTGATTTCACAATTATTTAATCCTGTAATTATCGTAAATCTTTACTTGCTCTTGATCGAAGACTTTTCGTTGCATTGGCATAATTTGAATTTTAAAAAAATGACTGTACAGAATTTTTCAACAAGATGATTACGAATGATTCATTACGAGAGAATAATTAATTTTCTAAATCTTTTCAGTTAATTAAAAAAAAAATATATCTTTTCATTAATTGCGTTAGTAATTAATTCACTGTACAATTCTTTGAATGGATTTTCGTTTGAACGATACCTTGCATTTCCGATTCTAGCAACGTTTGTGTACCGAGGAAGAAAAACAAATAAAATTCTTTTCGATAATCATTTCAATTTTGATCAACGGAGCCACCGAACTTTGATATAAAAATAACAATTCTTTCTTTCCCCTTCAAGCGCACGTTCCACTCGCATTCTCGGCTATATATGGTGCACACGCATATTTCACCTGTATATATACACACCAACTATATCGCGTACAGTATACGCACGATACGGATAGTAAAAGCTTTTCATCGCGTGTACAAATAGGCAGTTATGTGTAGAGCAGAGTTAGGAAACGAAAAAAAAGGAATCTTTTTTTTCATCTTTCCGTTTATCGGAGCCGCTGAATAATGTTTGACTTGAGACTTGGAAGAGTTCCGGAACTGCCTTCTTCTTTTTTTTTTTTTTATGACAGCTGATTCGTTAAAAATATATTCGCATTGCCAATGGATTTTCAGTGATAGGTTTTTTGAAGTGATTTTGTATGAATTATTGATGAATCGATAAATCTACATGGAACAATGAAATTGTGCAATTTTTTCGTAACAATTTTCGGAGCAATACGTCTTTCATGATATTATAAATACTTCAATTTTATCGCAAAGATAAAAGGAGTTTCTACGATTATTTTCAGTAAACCATAGGCAGAATACGTGTGATCGGACAAGAGAAAAGAGAGAGGCAAAAGGAATCTCGTGAAATAAAAACTAAAAAAAAAAAAAAACAAGAAATAAAAAACAAAAAGGCGTATACGATCGTGTACTGCGGGCAGCACACGTGCCCTGACCTTCCGGACCACAAAACCATTCGTGAAAAATATACATATATATAAATGCACTGTCTTGTACTATATAGCGCGAGTCATATGAAAGATGGGGAAAAAAATGGAAAAAATGGGGTAGGCCCGATGTGAATTGTGCTCTGAATATGATATCCCCTGGGGCTTTCTCTCTCTCTCTCTCTCTCTTTCTCTCTTTCTCTCTCTGGTAGCCTCAGCGTCAGTGCGAATATGTAGAACAGTCGAAGTTGAAATTTTCTCGACGGATCATCGTCGTTTGCGCTGTAGGACACAAGGGGTGTGATGTAAAAATAAGAAAAAATTCCGAAGAATTGGCGGTTGAGCACTGCGAGAGACATGTAAATCGGTCGATTTACATGAGTATATACGTGCGTGGGTGACCGGAGGTGTCGAATCAATTATGCGATACCCGCTGAGCGTTGCTCGAATCGAAAATTTCTCCCTCTCGCATATATGCAACCCTCTGCTGCCTATCGCGTCTCGCTATAATTTATAATCGGCGATCCGTCGACCGCGTCTCGCATTGAGTGCCGACTCTCGTTATCATCGATGTCTCGATTGGCCAGGACGAAAAAAAAAAGAACTGGCTCCTGAATTTGACGTTCACGATATGCGCGGACGTTGGAAAAAATACAATCGCGAATTATGTAAAACGAATAATGTTTTCCCGCGGTATTGAATATTATCAAGAACAAGCGTTTCGTATCATTGAATTGAGCAATAAGATTATTTTATTTCATCTAAAGAATCATTGAAATAACTCTCTCTCTCTCGCATGAGGAATCAAAAAACTTTTGAGTTTCTCCGAGTCAAAATTTGTGGAACTTCCAATTAATCCCTTGGCAGTCGGGCGAAAATATGAGCTTTTTCGTGCTACTTTTGCGTTGGATAAAAAAAATTTCAAATATTTGTCCTATAATTTTAGTATTACGGTTTTTGAGGTTGCCGAATGCGAATCTGAAATCGGATTTTCAATATTCATAATGACGGATCCAATATGGCGAGAGAAAATTTCAGTTTTGATTTGATTGAGGTTGATTTGAATTTGAGCGCCTAAATGCGAGAAAATATCTAACGTAATATAAAATATAATATAAACAATATAAATATCTGGTGAGAATTTTTTTTGTCTCGTATAGGCTTCTGGAATAAAGACACAACGCAAACTATTTATTCGAATTTGCGTCCGCCATATTGGATCCGCTATTTTGAATTTTAGAAATTCGATTTCAAATTCGGATTCGGCGACCTCAAAAACGATGATTTACCAAATTACAGTCAAATCGATGTAGTAAAAACATGTTTTTTTTCCTCAAATGCCCACATAAGTGGCACGACTTTTTTCCGCCCATTATGTGTGTGTCACTGACAGTCAAGGGGTTAACATCCACCTTTTGTTAAAAACGGATAAAAACTTTGACTTCCGGTTGATGAACGGAGGATCCCAAAGCTGACTTAAGGCGGCCCATCAGTGACAGAACTAGTCAAAAATCGTGACGTGAAAAAAAATCATAAAACCTATCATAATATTTTCTAAATACTCTGTCTAAATAAAATTTATGAATTTCGATGACGTTTCCCGTGATATTTTATTCATAATTTATTATAAATAATATAAATAAAGTCTCAACTGACAAAAGTATTTAACGCTGTCAGAGCGATCAAGTCAAAAACGATAGCTGATATTCATATGTTTCCTCGCGTGCAGAATGACAGACATATATATTGTATCCGAGATTTGCACACACGATGACTTTCGCGATTAAATTTCTCGGGAAAATCCCTGGCAAGACACAATTTTTTAAATACCATTGGAAAGTTCACGATTTCATCTTTCAATACTCAAAATTTGAATAAGAACTCTCGTCTTTATCAAAAGGTATCATGTCACTTCCGGTGAAAATGGAATCAACTGCCATAAGACCCATGCTAAAATAGGTAATTTTAAATTACTCGTTCGCAATAATTTGCCTGGCAATATACCCTGAAATTTTGAGAGAGCGTTCATTGCATCTTAGATAACACTCTCCCGAAGTTTCATTCGTATCGCCGGTTTTTTAATTCACTGATGAGCTACCTTAAATTTAAAATAAATCGAATTTTACACTCTGTAATTTTCGTCATTCGCTCGAAAAGAGTAGCATATCCGCCATTTTCGGTGATTATTTCATGTGGAATCTCAAATCTGAACCTAATCTTTTGGTACTTTGAAATTTGCTAACGTTTCAAATCAACGGAAATTCAAAATCTCCCCTCTGATTGATAATTCGCGAGTTTCAACTTAAACATACGGGTTTTCACCTGAAATTTCTGTGCAGAAATATTTGAATCCGATTTTTGAAAAAAAAATAAAAATCAAAATTTCAATCATATGCGGAAACTCCTCCGTCAATCCTGGAAAATTTCAATGACGGCCCTGCTTGAGAAATATTCCATTATAGTGCAGAGAGTTGTACTTCTCGTTATTTTTAAATTTGTGAAAAATGGAGCACATAATAATTGAATTTAGTCGATATATATTTATAATATTCGTCAATACATGCACCGTTCGATCGTTCGAGATACTTGCACGTATCACGTGTTCGTTACAATCCGTATTCTCTCGTATGGATCGTAACGTGCGCAGAGAGATGGAAATAAAACGAAATTGTGATCTCTCGGGGAGAGAGCGTTAAACGGGGGAACATCCTCTTTAAATCTCATCTCCCCCCCGCGGATCTATCGGGGCTCGACTTTAATCGAGGTTAAATGTTCCAGTTTATATTAAATATAACTATACATATATATTTTATGTATAAAGATACAGCCTTTGTTATATATATATATATGTATGCCTTTGCGCCAGCTTGTCACGCATTATGTGAATATTTGCTCGTACATCCGAGGGTTGTGTCACATCACAGGTGTAATGAACATATGCATATACATCGTCTCGCTTGCGTATATATAGTTCGGGAACACTTGTGATTTAATTGAATCCGTGTGTACATTAGAAAGAGCCCTGAAGCGTATAGGAGACATATGGGCAAAGTCCGAATTATTCGATGATTCGTGGATTAATGAATGATCCTCTACGAAAAAAAAGAAAAAAAAAAAAAAACAGCAAGATATATGCAAAGATATAAAACTTTATTTAATAAATAAAATGTACTTTTAATCGTAGGTATATATTTCAAGGTGCCTGAATTTACGAAATTTAGAGTAATCACAGACGCTAAAAAGTAAAAATATAAAAATAAAAACTCCATAAAGACGTTACAATCTGGAGTAATTTTTTTGACAATAATTTCAGTAAACAAATTAGCTTCAAGTTTTATTTGGAGCATTTTAAATATTGCTATTATATAAAAAAAAAACAGCTCCAGCCATTTTTTTTAAATTGGTTTTTAACAAATTACGATTTTACCATGCCGTTTGCAAAAAAAAAAATAATTTTTTTTTTAAATAATTTTAGTGACAATTTGTCAAATATACCACGTTCTCATATCTCTCCAGTCATCCCTACTATTTATTAACAAGTTCCAAAAGTACACCTGTGAAAGACGTCGCATATGAGAGTGAAGTTCACGAGAGAGCCTCTTGTAACAGCTCCATGTTGTACGATCATTGAAAGGGGTAGAGAAAGACGTGTACATAGAGAAACGTCGAGTGATCGAGTGAAACGGAGAATTCCCGGCGTATCCACGTAAAAGGGTTGCCACTACCGAGTGCCAGCAGGGTAAAAGAACATCAGCTGTTACAGGCGAAAGAGCAGGTTGAGTGGTTTGTTCAAGTAAGCTACTATGAGCTCAATGTCACGTGCCTATATTATAATGGGAAGTTTTTTTTTTTTCTTTGCAAAATCGTTGGTTCAGAATTATTTTATTTTATATCTTCGAGCAGTTTATCTTTTGGTGATTCATCGTTTTTTTTTTTTTTTTTTTTTTCTATAATTAAAGTACTCGATTAATCAAATTTCGTCACAATTATCGTTATAGCGCTTGAAAAGTAATTCGTTGAAATTGAAAAATGTAATGGTCATCGATGTAGCAAAAATTGTGAGGAATTTAGCAATGTACACGATACATATAATTCCTTTTGTAACTTCAAAGATGATTTTTGTTTTGTTTTGTTTTGCAAAGTCTATGAATCTTTACTTTTTGCTTGGAAATAAATTAATCAATATTGACGAGTTTATTTGCAACAATCGTTCAAATTGTTCAAGAGACATAAACGGTTTAGCGATGTACTAATACACGAGACGCGAATGAATATGACTCGGCATGAAAATTTTTATTTTATCCAACTCTATTCGTTCACGAGTATACTCGAGAATAATTACTGTACTTTCGTAATATTCAGCGTCGCTGCGTGAAAATAAATTAATTTAAATTCAGTAGTTGTTTACCTCGGTTATCGCGATCGTAAAGATACTAAATGATTTAGCAATGTATACACGGTATATAACTCGGTATATAGCTCGGTAGCACGGGGGGTTTTTTTTTTTTTTTTCAAACTTCATGGATGTACGCATTTTCGAGAATAATTCGAACTTTCGTCATCGTGATATTTCGTGCTCGCGGCGAGGAATTAATTAGGATTTAAAAGTTCAATTGCACGAGTCAGACATGAAACAAAAATTTTCACCGATGTTATAATTTTTTTTTTTCTTCACTTTATGAGCCTACGAAACAAGAATAATAATTGAAAATCCCCCTGCTCTCTTCGTAGTTGCCGTCAATTCTTGAAAATAAATTAAGACTGAGAAATTTAATTGCACCAATCATCGAGGCAGCATAAAAAAAAATATAAACGATTTAGCACCACTCTCGTTATAAACGATAGCTGAGAGATAGGGAAATATTTCCCGAGCTTAGAGAGAAGAAAGAACGAAGAAGATCTAATTAAGATTGTAATTAAAATCGATATCCTGTCGGATTAATCGTGCACCAACATCGCCTGATAATCCTACCCTCATAGTAAACCAGTTATCAGCGTGCATATTTTACTTTTTATATCTCTTTTTCTCTCCGATCTATTCTACGGAATATCTTTTTTTTTTTTTTTTTTACATCATGAGCAATAACTGACGTTTGAACGATAGCAGTTCCTGATGTTTTTTTTTTCATCCTTTTTTTTAAACTCAAAACCACTTCCTTCGAATAAATGGGTTGTGAAAGGAAAAACTTGCAAGTTGAGGTCCTTTGCCTACAATTTGCCACGATCGAGTTTCGAGACTCTTCTTCTCGCTTGGCTTCCCCACCTTTTTCTACGCTTTCCTCACTCTTGGCAGAGAGCGAAAGAGAGAGAGAGAGAGAGAGAGAAAGAGAAGGAGAGAGAGAGAGAGAGAAAGTATACCAGCAACTGCAATATCTACTCCGTTGCTATACCAAGACAAACAGCTCATCGTAACCCGAGCAACGGGTTTTTTTTTTTTCACCTTGTCAAGACTGCTGCTGTGTGGTATGCTATGGCAACTGATTTCACTATCCTGAACGTATTTTAATGTGTTTAAAACTATTCGTAGGCGTCAGGACGAATCATGAGGCCAAGATACCTTGCAAGAACTATACCAAGAACAGTGAAAAAAAAAAATCTTCTCGATGAATGCAATGAGCGTAGATTTTCACTGTTTCGAGTCATCTATTTTGATTTAGGGAAAAAAAAAAAAACGTCTCGTACAATTTCCGGTATACGTATAGGAAGAGCAATTGTTGCAGGAATCTGTGAAGCACAAGGGGGGATATATAATAATATATGCAAGATCGCTGGATGACTCCGCGTGCTCGTTCAAAATTTTTGACGTGATCGTGATTAGGCTAGAGGGCTTTTACCCGTGCGGCGAGTTTTGTGAAATACATGACTGGCCAGTTCGGTTCAGAAAACCGGATTGATGATTATCATTTTTCCACGAGTATTCTCGAAGCAAACGTGCCTGCCGACAACCCCTCACGAGCAATAAGTCATACGGGTCCTGACTATGAGCGATGTCAGCGTTGAAAAATGAATTTCGTAAAGTTGTTATTTGTGTACGACATCAGGAAGAGATTCGTTATTGGCCAAACGTATTTTTTTCGATCGAGCAATATATCGACGAGTCGATATTTATGAGTAACTATATATATATATATATTGGACTTTTGAGAAAATAACTTTACTTATTGTAAATTATGAGACATTGATTATTTTTGGAGTAACGTTGGGCCCTATGCGACTGATCATGGGAATATAGAATAATTAACATTTTTGGAGTAAAAATGTGTTCCATCAGAACGATGTGTATTGATGGAGAGATGCGTGAATCAATTTTAAAGTGATTGCATTTTTTTAAAATATCTGAATGAAAATTGAGAGGTTTGGTGAAATTTTCATTACAGAGTGAATAATTTTGAGTAATTGGACCCTCGAGAAAGTACTTTTTCGTTTTATAAATCCTTACATTTTATTTTGGAGTAATTTCATCAGCCACACGACCAATCGTGACGTTATCGAACAATGAAGATTGATAGTTAAACAATTTTGAGTAATAAGATTATACTTAAATTTTCTATTATTTCCTTATAATTCGAAGCAAATGTGATTTTTCACTCAAGTTATCGTGTAATTTATTCCACAGAACGATCCAAATTGTCTTTATCCTAAATTCATAAATTTTAATTATTTCGGAGTAATCTCGATTGACCATGTGACCAATCGTTGCGAATATCGTGAAATAAAGATTGCTGATGAGTTGCAATGAACTCGAAAGGAATACTTTCGAGCTGAGATTGTTTCCAGGAAGAGATAAGATAGGTAAAATCATCAAAAAATAAAAAAAAAATCAGGCTCGAGAAGCTAACTTTACGTATTATCAAATCTTGAATTTTAATCATTTCGGAGCAACGCGCAATGGACCACGTAAATAAGGAAAAAAATAAATATCTAGAATATAAAAACACAAGCCAGTTGAACAATCCGGGGGAGGCTCTCCAGTCTGGATAAACAATAGTCCCATCAAAAAGTCCAGTTTTGTTTTCATTGTTCTCTTTGCCTTTTTCTCTTTTCGCTCTCACTCTTGCCCTACGATTGTTCTTTTCTCGTTACTTTTCGTCGTTTCACCAACGAAGCGTGGACGAGAGACACGCGGTATGAGTCTCGAGTTTATACGTCTATATGCACTTGTGCATATCTTGCCTCGCTATCTCTCTCTCTCTCTCTCTCTCTCTCTCTCTCTCTCTCTCTCTCTCTCTCTCTCTCTCTCTCTCTCTATCTCTTCGTTTTCTTTTTTCAACTAGCACTCTTCGAGGGTCCCTCTTCTTCTGACTCCGAGGCAATTTCTTGGACCATTGCCAGCTTAAAATTGTAAAAAGAAAAAAAGAAAACTATTTCGTGGAAGGGAAATGCGCCGATAGACGAGTGCAATGGTCTGGCTGGGTAATATGCGACGTTAGAGAAGGGTAAAAACTCGTTGCAATGCGGTATATTTTTTATACCGTTGGACGAAACAAATGTCGAGTCTCGTTTGTATGTGTGAACCCTTTCCGATTTAAGGTATACAGAGAACGCGAGCTGAATATCGAGGGAGCCAATCGTACCGAGAGAAGGCGAATCGAAAACGAGTTCCGAAAGACAAAGACAGAGAGAGAAAGAGAGAGAGAGAGAGAGAGAGAGAGAGAGAGAGAGAGAGAGGGAGAGAGAGAGAGAGAGAGAGAGAAACAGACAAAAGTACGTCACCACGTTGTTGGCATGTGCGAAGAAACGGAGTAGATTCGTGAGAGATAGAGCCACAAAAAAGCCGGCTAACTAAATTCTTAAGATTGCCCACAGAATGTTTTTTTTTTTTTTTTCATCCATAACGCCTACTTTGATTAAGAAAGAAAGAAAAAACAATGACAAGCCTCGAAACCGTCGAATGAATAATAATTCAGGCCCATGCGGAGTCATTGAGTTGCATGGATAATACATTTTCAGGCAAATATTACTCACCAAAAAATTGCAGTTGACCGAGAGACGCTGATTTATGATTCAAACAGAGCGATAGATTTTTTTTTTGTCACAGAAACCCAGATTCAATTATTATTTTTTAAACATTGACGCGAGAGAGTCCCTGTGGTAGTTCGATTGTTTTTTTTTTTGGAATGATAGACATGTATTTTTTTTTTTGACAAATTATTCTGGCAAATAAAAAAAAAAAGAGTAAAAAAAAATGAATGCGGACACACGCACTTCACGTTCACTGTCACACGATCCTTGGAGCACCGTAAGGTTCTCGAATCATCACCATACCACCATCAACTTTATCAGATATAATATATACATTTATATATATATATATAAATATGTATATATATATATCTACACATATGTGTGGGTGTATGTATCAACGTGCGTAGTGGAGTAAAAAAATTAAATGTAAAATAAGACGGTTCTCACGGAGCCGGCGGATTTTGGCACAAACGATTCACGTGAACACGAAAAAAAAAAAAAAAAAAAAAGAAAATTGACGATATTTCTCTCTCACTCTCTGTATGCGCGCCCGTCCAACTCTGACGGATGTTTACTACTGAAACGTCGTGCCCTGGTGTGCCGACGACAGTCGTGCCACGATAGACACAACGCACCAGGGAATTTTTATTTTATTTTCTCTCTCGTTAACTTCTCTTTTGGTGGCACACGCTCCTCCGCTATTGCAACGACGATGCACCGGTGATCGTGCTTTCACGAGAGCGTCGACGCGAGTGTTTTACTCGGAGAGTGCTAAAACCCGTATAACTTCGGGGGGGGGGGGGGGGGGGGGGGGGGGGACCGAGAGCCCAAGTAGCAAAGGGACGAAACGCAGCAGACGAGACTCCCGAGTCTCGCCGATTTCGACCGAGCACAACCCCGAAAACTCGGGCGCAACAGTTGCCTCCCAACTGTACGTGAATTATATATCTCACTCTCTTTTTTTTTTTTTTTTTTTTTTCGTTATTCGAGAGACGCCTCTAGTTCGACCAGTGCGGCCCCTCTATCTTTTTGTCGCTTGGAAAACGATAGCAAATTACGAGAAAATTTATCGAAACTATAATTAAAATCGAAAATTAGCTCGAATTAGTTGGCGATTAGTTTGGAGTAACTATTCCGTATGATAATTGCGTCAACATTTACTTTTTCTCTCTTTTTTTTTTCCTGAAGTATCGAAGATTCGATAGGAGGTATTACGAAAAAATAATCACGAATCCATCGATGCTCAATGTAATCAATTAATCAACTGCCAATTAACACTGTTGCCCTCGAAATTTTTTACGATTGACGATCAATGGTAATTGGAATAGAAAAAAAAAAAACCAAAGTATACGAATATCCACTATTGCTGACGGAAATTAACGATTATTAAAATTCAATGAAAAGTAATACGAGTTCAATGAATCACTATTGGTTCGTCGAATACTTTTTTTTATTTTTTAATTTTTTTTCCCGTAACGAGACGACTGTCAGTCATCAAAGTGAACGATGAGCTCTGTACTCTCGTAATTTGCTCATTCTCGTGAATTATATCAAGCGGCTTGGTACTTGGAAAAAAAAAAAAAAGGATACGAAGCTGATAAATAAGCGCCTCGACGCGACCAGCCGTGCAACGCGCGCACACGTCGAGAGAATAGAAAATTTATTTTTCCCCCAATGTCACAGCTCAAAGATGCATTGCCTCTCATAATATATTTGCAACACCGCGCACACGATGAATATATACGTCGCGTTTTTTGTTTTCTTTTCTTTTCCCGTTTTTTTTTTTTTTGTTTCTTTTTGTTTTCCTTCGTTGAACATTATCCGTTCTCTACCATTTCTTCCTGATACCGTTGCAGCGAATCTTCGAGCGATATTCCTCGCTGTCGTAACGATTGCACGTCACTGGACATTTCGACGCTCCAATTATATCAGCGTAATACGCCTCGACCAGACAGACTTCCTCGTAAAGATCCTCTTCCGTCATTTCGATGACGCTCGAGCATTCCTCGAGTAGCCAGCGAAAATTTGACGAAAAATTTTGACGAAAGCTGCTTTGAGATGCGCGATTAAACATGCAGCGTAGCAGCCAATAATCGGTGTAAGGCCGGAATAAAGTTTCAAACTCGTTGCACGAATTCGTGGTATCGTCGTCTCTGGTACGATCGTTGCACGAGCTAAAACTGCTCTCGTGCAATATCGAGATATCGTCGTCGCTAAGACCAAAGTCCGGACATGAATCCGACGCTATTTTACCGGTCGATTCGTCATTTTCTCGACTCTCATTCGTTGCGATCGATTCTTCGATACTCGCTGACTCGTCATTCTCGCACAAATTTACGTTTTCCTTGCCGCGAATTTTCGATGTTGCATCAATCGTTTTCCCAAGTTTCATCTCGCTGCCAGGCTTGACGAATTTTCCCGTTACGGGATCTCGAAAAATTTTACGTTTTTCTCTTTTCTTCCGGTGACTCTGCGCATCGCTGCTCATACCGGCTAAGCTTGTTTTTTCAAAATTCGAGAGGCTAACGTTGTACTTGGCGAGAAGATCGATAATCGATCGAACGTTGTCATTGACATTTCCCCGTGATTCATCGTCATTCTCGTTCGAAGATCGTACGTTCTCGTCACTGGAATCATCATCGTCGTCGTAGTTACGTATGAGAAGCTTACCATTTGGAAAAATTTCTTCATAACCAATGTCATCGATGAGATCGTTGCAGGAATTTTGTTTCTTGAGATCATGAGCATCGTCGTATTCGTTGCGTTTCGATGAATCAACGAAAAGGAAACCGGGATTCTTGCGATGCAGATATTCCTCGGTGTTCTCGGAGACTTCAGGCGACGATTTGTCACAACGAGTTTTCACGGTTACCGGCAGCTTGACTCGTACCAATTCGTTCAATTCCCGAATGCTCAACGAACCAGTCTGCTCGAGCGGAGATACGATCTTCTCGAGGAAGTGCATTCCCGTGTCCCTAATTTTAAGATCGATTTTACATCGTCCAGCCAGAGCTTGAAGCCTAAAATTTTTCGGTTAATTAATTTTCAGATGACAAGCAAAGTGTGCAATGAGACACCGGGGGAGACAATTCGATATTCTGATGAATCAAGGAGATTTTTAATCCAGAGAAAAACGGTAAGAATGATTTTAAAATTTGAGTAGAGGTTTTCGCTGGTACTGGGAATACACCGTAATTATTTCAGATTTTTTGACCGCGTAGTTGAGGAGAAAAAAAAAACATTAAATATGCCGCATATACGCGGGCTCTTATGAGAGAAGTATTCGAAGCTGTGATCGGAGATTATTTTAGAAGTGAAAAAACGGTAAAATTTCCCCGAAGAACCGCTCAAACGACAGATTAGACCTTCATAGATACAATTTGCCCATAAATAAAGTTTTTCACCGTGCCGATTGTGAAATATACTTGCAAACAGAATTGCGCGTGAGTAATGGCAAATTAATAAAATTAAAACAACTGATGTTTTAAGAACCTCATTAATTCTCGGTAAATTCATCCGATTCTCTCTTCCCCAAAAAAATTGGACAATTTCTTTTTTTTTCACAAATATTTACACAAATTGTTCGATTCGATCGTTGGCCTCTCCGTGGAGAGAAAAAAAAAATCAATAATCATCGTACTACGAACTTACGCTTGCGGTTTCATCATGCAGCCAACTTTCGTCGAGTTAAAATCGTTTCTCAGTTCCGAGGGTGGATCTTTTTCTGGATCTCGCAGCGACTGCAGCAGATACGAGTATTGCGGTGTCGGCGATGGTGAAAAATATTCAACGTCTTTTGGCACGTTACGAGGACTCTCGCCCAATCGCCCGATGATTTTTTTCATCGCATCGGCAAGTTCTCGCGGTATCATGTGTCTGCAAGACGTAAGATCGGGCTCCTCTCTGCCGCTGTATTTCGCCCTTATGGCGGTGAAAAATTTCAGATACAAATGACTGTTGCCCATTGAGTCGGGATCCCTCTTTAATTTCGTTGGGAAATGAACGTTCGCGATTACGCTACGACGACACTCGATGTAACGTTGCCAATCGCAAAAACTGAAGAGCCTCGATTCGAGTGTGCCCCTCTTTGAGGAAGCGCTGAAAAGAAAAAAAATGACGATTCGAGCTGTTTTGACGAAAAAAAAAAAAAATTTGTTCGCAAATGTAATTACAGCCACGAGATAACGAGTATAATTCGTACGTATACTCTATACGGTTCTTCGATCGCTTGAAGAAGAAACGAAAAAAAAAAGAAACAAACAAAAAAGAGATTTCTCCTTTCTCGATATTCACAGAGATTCGTTATCGCATTTGCACAATCGTTCTTTCGTAGGATCGCGATATTTTTCTATTCTTCTTTCGCCGTTCTCGTTGGGACAAATGATCCAATGATTCCTCATCATGGCGTATGCCATTGAATCGCAAGTTTCATTGGTGCAATAAACTCCGAAGGTACTGTCCTTTTTCATAACTATACCACCAGCCTGATGACCCAAACTGCTCGACATAACGTTCAAAGATTTTTTCAAAGCTTCGCGAGGTGTTGAATTCTCGTTGCTGAGATTTTCCAGCACATTGCGTGCCAGGCTCATTTTTATAATGGATTCTCCGTGACCGGTGAGGCAACAGGCGCAATTTTCATTGGCAAAAATACCGCAACCCATCAACGATGCTTCACCGACACGTCCGACCATTTTACCCCTCGCACCGCCGCTCGACGTTCCAGCCACGAGCGAACGTCCGTCCCAGGCTATGCAGCCAACAGATCCGAGATTACCAGCTATATGCGAAGTGATTCATTCCTCGTTACAGTAATCATCGATTTTTCCGTCTGATGGAACACGGAGATTCCGCTGTTTCTTTTTTTTTTTTTTTTTTTTTTTTTTTGCGTTTAAATGGGCTAACGATACGCCTGCATAATCGTCATTACTTTTCAATATCTCGATATTGTCATTGTCACGACCATCGTCATCGAAGTATCCCACGAAAGGCGGATACTTTGTCTCATTGGCAAAGTACGAAGCCGGCGAAATTATATTCTCCGGTGAAATTGATCCAAGGCCAGCTCTCTTTGCCAATATCTCGGCACCGTTTGGCCCGATTATGGTGTTCGGATAATTTTCCATCGCGTATCGTGCCAATGATATCGGATGCTCCGAGTCTCGTATCGCCACGACCGAACCGCACTCGAGTCTCGTACCGTTCATCAGGCAAGCGTCCATCTCGACGTATCCTTGAAAAAAAAAAAAAAAGAGCAAACATTTGCACTAACTTGCAAAAATTAATTTGCAAAGATTTGGAAAAAAAAATCTTGTTTTGCTTCAGTCATGAGTTTTTCATATCTCAATTAGTGGGATTCAATTATCGCATACCTTTGTTATTAACGACCGAACCGTAGCCGCAATTGAAGAATTCGTCATTCTCGAGCCACCACAATGCAGCCTCGACGGCGTCTGCGGAATTGCCCCCAGCGAGCATTTTCTGATATCCGAGAGACGCGGATATTTTGCATGCCTCGACCATCTCAACGAATACCGGGTTTAACGAGCGGTCGGCAACGATACCACCGTGAACTATTATACACGGTTCGACAATTTCCGAGGATAACGAGACACAAGAGGAATTCACCGCGTTGTCTCTCTCGTGACATCGACATGATTTAGGCATTTTTTTTGTTTTTTGAATTTTTTTTTTTTTTTTTTTTTTTGCGACAGAAAGACAAATTTTTTAACCCATTTTTCTCTTTCGACGATTCGACGGGCGATTATAATCGAAATAATTGAAAGTATCGGGTTTCTTTTTTTTTTTTTCGTATCTCCGGGCGATCGAAGAGGAGTAACTTTTTTTTTTTTTTTAACACCATCATAATAATAAGCGTATAAAATATATTATTTTTGTTCATTTTATATTCTTATGGTATATGAATCTCTGCTCACCTATTGATTTTCTCGACGACTCGACCGATCTCGTACTCGGTTATTCCATCGAGGGCAAACAATATTTTCATAATCACTATTATAAATGCCATTGCTCTGCCCTCGTAGTTTGGAAAGCGAGTCGTTCCAGCGTCAAAGCGCATTCTCGGTGGCGACATTTCCATCATACGTTCCGCATAGATCGCTATTTCTTCTGTGAAAAGGCGAAACGTTCAGATTAAACACGCGAAATAACGCGATAAAGCATACCGCGATAACGGTATACTTGGGGAGGTTCTTAACCCAGAGAAAAACGGTAAGAATAATTATAAAATTTGAGGGGAGGTTTGTGCTGGTACTAGGAATATACCGTAATTATTTCAGATTTTTTGACCGCGTAGTTGAGGAGAAAAAAAAACCATTAAATATGCCGCTTATACGTGGGCTCTTGTGGGAGAAGTATTCGAAGCTATGATCGGAGATTATTTTAGGAATGAAAAAACGGTAACTTTTCTCCGAAGAACGGCTTAAACGATAGATTAGACCTTCATAGATATAATTTGCCGATAAAGAAAGTTTTTCACCGTGCCGATTGTGAAATATAATTGTAAACAGAATTGTGCGTGAGTAATGGCAAATTAATAAAATGAAAACGTATTTGGTGAAACAAATGCCAAACGCAACCTGCCCCGCACGTCGCCCGTGCCGTGCCATAACGTTCCCCTTGCCGCACACAATTAATGTTAAGAACCTTCGTAAGGAGGTTTTTAACAAAAAAAAAAAAAAAAACGGTAAGAATGAATATAAAATTTGAGGGGTTTGTGCTGGTACTAGGAATACACCGTAATTATTTCAGATTTTTTGACCGCGTAGTTGAGGAGAAAAAAAACATTAAATATGCCGCTTATACGTGGGCTCTTATGGGAGAAGTATTCGAAGCTATGATCGGAGATTATTTTAGGAATGAAAAAACGGTAAAATTTCCCCGAAGAACGGCTTAAACGATAGATTATACCTTCATAGATATAATTTGGCTATAAAGAAATTTTTTCACCGTGTCGATTGTGAAATATACTTGTAAACAGAATTGTGCGTGAGTAATGGCAAATTAATAAAATGAAAACGTATTTGGTGAAACAAATGCCAAACGCAACCTGCCCCGCACGTCGCCCGCGCCGTGCCGTAACGTTCCCCTTGCCGCACACAATAGATTTTAAAAACCTCCTTAACGTAATCGTGTATTATAAACGTACTCGGCAATTGAAGCTCGATGCAATATCGTTCGATCAACGAGACCACATTAGGTTTTTTTATTTCCCAAACTTTGAGAAACTTTGCCATTGTGCCAACGCATTGTCTCATGCCATTGTGCGATATATCATTGGTACGATGAAGGTAATGCGCTTCCTTCTTCGAGAGCGTGACTTCCGGTGGTAGCAAGTGATCCAATCGATAATATGAGAAGTGTCCCTCTCTGGCGTATCTGCGGATAAATTTAAAAAAAAATGTTTTCTTCTCACTCTGTGAAATAGAGGAACAAAAAAAAAACTGTGTTGCTTCCCCGACTTGCCTCAACATATCGGCCAAATGAATATTCTCGTCGTGAATACGAAGCGCAAGATAAATCAGTGACCATAATTTCATGGGTGTTATAACTTGCGGTCCCATTTCGTACACAGTCCTTCTGTGTTTTTCGCGATACCTCAAACGATGCGGACGCGGCAGTTTCATCGACAATTTTTTAATTTTTTCGGACTCTTTCCTTGCCACTTTGTTGAATCGTATCCTGTAAAATTCGTATGAAAATAAATTGTATGCCTCGTTAAATTGTTTTTTTTTTTTTTTTTTTTTTTTTTTTTCTTTTATGGAAATTTTAGGAAACGTTAGGGTGAAGAACTCACTTATGCTCTGTCTGAATTGACGATTTTCCGCTACTTGATTGCACGCTAAACAAACTCTGATTCATCAGGCTCAAGGTATCACCCTCGGAGCTATCCTGAGACTGCACGAAACGCTCGTATTCGGCAGCTATCATTCGTTTCTAAAAAATCAATGAATCATCAGTCATTCTCATATTTCTCATTTTTTTTTTTGCTTCATGATAGGAATTTTTTGCTTCAGAGGAACGATTAATTCGGAGCGGCTAAGAATTTATAGGATTTTGATTTTTTTTTTCAAAGAAAATCTGTGATCGCTCCGACTGCCACGAATTTTAAGATGTCAGGCTATATTTTTCTACAGAGAAAGAGAGAGAGAGAGAGAGAGAGAGAACCAGTGAAGGATCGTTGACATTGAATTTGGCACTTGGTCGATTAAACAGTTCGGATTTTAGAATTTTTCTTAAATTTTTCTAAACAATCTGTGATTGAACAAACATCGACACATTTTTAATTATCGATCTACAATTTTTTAGGATAAATAGAATCTGTTTGAAGAACTTTCAGTATTGAATTTTGCGAGATTTGATGAAAGGGCATAGATTTTATGAAATTATGAAATTTCAATAAATCTGTGAAAAAACGATGTGGCAAAAAAGAAGAGGAAAAAAAAGCTGCGGATCGAGACTTGAAAATTCCTCAAAGTTTCACACAACGCTCGCAGCTGGAAGTTCAATTTTGCAGTTTTTTTTTTTTTTTTTCTTTCACTTTTAAAAAATAATCCACCTTTTGCTTGGTCGTATCTCTGTTGGAGCCTTCCTCGCTCTTTAGATTGGAGGCCACGGACGAAGCGCTGGTTTTGCTAGCGCTGCCTCGTCTTCTGATCTTCTTACGCTGGGCTATCTTTCCATAAATAATTTCAGCATCTCTGGAAATGAAAATTATGTAATTTACCGATCCGAAGGATAATTTTTTTTTTTCCAATCGCGCAATATAATTGTGCCTACTTCTTGCAAAATTTTCGAGCCAACTTTGGCACATTTCTCTTCTTGGTGGATGTGAAAGCGACTTCAACTTTGCCCAAATAATAAGCCCATAGTTGCAAAATTGTCATTTTTATGTCCACGGATGCTCCGAGCTCCATGAGCTCGTTTGTCAAACCGATTAATATAAAATTATACTGTTCCCATGTCGTCCATCCTAAATTCTCCTCTGTAAGAAAAAAAAATAATGAGATAACAAGGTAATATCCGAATACGCGACTCTACGCATATATAAATGAGAATATAAAGCGGCAATTCGCTAAAAACAACTTACCCGATGTTCCAGATTTATTCTGACGTATTCGAACTTTTCTCACTCGTGTCGAAAGATCCACTCTCAGCTCCAGTACTTCCTCGCGAACATCCTACATTGTTGAGGCAATGTTGCAAGATTTTTACACGCTACGATACAAAGTTTATCATGAAAATTGAAAAAATTACCTGGTTCTGCGTTTGGCATTCGTTGCAAAAGTAAAAACCAGCCTCGATATAAAATTCCGTACCCCCGCAAATCACGCACCGTGGCATGTTTTATGATTTATCGAATATCACGTATTTCTAACACGTGGAAACATCAAAAGTCAAAAATTTGAAAATTAAAGCGTCTAGAATTATATTTTGAATGTCATTTACGTTAAGCACGTCGCGACACTTTTCGTCTCGTATTTTATATCGCGTGAATCTGCATTCGTAAACTCAAGATTTAAAAAAACCATTTATTTTTGCTTGCCATTCACGAACAAACTTGTCTTGTCAAACAACAATGGACAAAGAAAAATAGACCAAACACACGTGCTGTTGGCGGAAAAAATAGCTGGTGCAGTTAGGTAAGATCGATTGTTCAAATAAATCGATCTTTTGATTCCTCGATTATCGATATATTTTTTTTTCTTGTAGCGCGCAAGCGCAGCACGTACACGGACGCGCACTACCCAGCAGTCTCTCGACGTCGTTTGTGCAGCGCGCGCCTCAAAATAACAATTGTTTTGTGTACTCGAACGGCTATACACGATCGTTCATCGCGGTCCAAAAAAAAAAGTGTAAGGCTACTTTTGTTCTACGTCTGAATCGTGCAGTTTTAACTTTTTCACTCCTCTGCCAGCAGTTCGTGATCTTGAATAGTGTTTATGATGTATCAATAAAATACAAACTAAAGTGTCAAGTGCATGCATCGAAAAAGTGAAAGAAGATGTTGCTGAGTGAGAACGAGATAAACGGCGGCTGCTTCACCCATATATGCTCATTGGTATGTCTTTCATATTTGTAACCAAATCTATTTATTATGCGACAAGTGGAAAAAAAATACCCTGTCGATGCGTTCTTTTTTTTTCGTTTTTGCGGTTTATTTTGTTATCTTGGTGTACCGGTGCAGGCTCGGAAGCGTCGCTGCTTGACGAGTTACGAGTTTACGTTACGAATTTTTTATCATTATAATTACACCGTCGCATACGTTAAAGCTACATCAGGTATTACTCATAAGTTCTCAAGCCTGAAAATTGCATGAAAAAAAAAAAAAACACGAACATCTCGGGTCGTGTGTGCTACGAAGAAAAAACTGCAATTTTCGCGGGCTTGGCGGCCATTTTTATTCGGGAAGACGCTTCGTGCGTCATCTTTCTTTCCAACGAGGTACATTTTGTGAAAATCGACCGAGAGCAAGTGTGCTTGTCGAGTGTGGTGTTCTCCGTGTTCTCTCATCAGTTGTGATTATATTTCAAAAGTGAAGCTGTGCATAAACCGCAAACCGCAGCAACGCCGTGCAACGTGCAACGACTCTTTACTCTTCACTACTCTTCAGTGCTTTTCAGTAAGGATATATGCCTCGCGACAAAACGTCGATGAGGAAACTTGAAATTACAACATCACTTCGATCATGATGAATCGTTTTGAAAATCAATCGAAACCTCTCAAGCATGAACTTCCGGACTTCGACAATAATTCCATCACTATCTACGCTTGTGAGATATAATTTTGCGTCTCTAAAATCGTGCATTGGCTTGAGAAAAAAAAAACTTTTTTCATACGACAATATTTTTTTTCGTTAATTCACAGCGGACAGACTGTCGAGATCTTTTCGACAGTCTCATCATGAAGTCAGAGACATAACGATGACATCGGAAAAGAGCAATATGAGTCTGAGAGAAATGATGGAGGATAGCGCCTCGACGGGCAGAATTTTGAAATCCGACAGACCCTGGCGGAAAGTCGCGTCCAAGCTCTATCATGAATTTTTAGAAATTGTACAGGGACACTCGTCGGAGCCCCAGATCTTTGATACGATAGCCGATTTCATACAAAATTGCACGGATACTCTGGACATGATGAGAGGTACGAACTTGAACATTATTTTTCCCTAAACGCACGATGCCTCGACCCTGGAAGTAGGATTTTTGCAAACCTGCCCAATGCGGTGAAATTTCACATTTTTACTTGAAACAAAATTTCAAATTTGCCCGATGAAATCTAATTGTCGAGCTATCG
The DNA here is from genome assembly GCA_963564615.1 of Rhorus exstirpatorius. Classification (NCBI taxonomy): domain Eukaryota; kingdom Metazoa; phylum Arthropoda; class Insecta; order Hymenoptera; family Ichneumonidae; genus Rhorus; species Rhorus exstirpatorius. Next base: position 53,239,105 of record OY751313.1, read on the forward strand.
ATTATGCGCATGCCTCAGCATAGCGAATGTTTCTTGACAATTTTCCTATGACTGAAAAAAAAAGCATATACAAAAAACAATGTTGATGCTATCCACAATCGCGAGCATCGGTAAAAACAGCAGGCAGTCTTTTGGCGACGAAAAAAGTGAACGCAGCATTGACCGTACGCCGCTATCCGGTCACCGTTCGTTTGTCCAAAAATGTAACTATCCCCTGAAACATTTGACCAGCTAACCAATCGTCGCTGGTCAATCGTTTCAGAGAAATAGTTGCATTTGTGGACAAACGAATGGCGGCCAGATAGCGATGTAAGGTCGACGCTGTGTTCACTTTTTTTGAGGTCAAAAGGCTGTCTGCCGTAGAAACTGGCTCCGAACCCGATATGTATGCTAAATCGAGCAAAAAATATGCGTAAGCTCCAAGGGTTGGTTTGCTAATTATTATGCTTGGTAGAGTGAAAATAACTTTTGGGATTATCAATTCTTATGCACTGTCTTGTCGCGTCTTTATTCAGGTATGCAGGCAAAAGTCGACGATACGGAACTCTCCGAGGAGGAGATAAGTTTAGAAAACGAGAGAAATACATGGCGACTAGTTTACTGCCTATATCAAAATCGTCTTTCCTCGTTTCCCGATTTTCAATCGAAAATGAATACGGACGCGAACGAAAATTTATCGGAAAAGGATGTTATAGACAATTTGTTGAGAAACGAGAGTATCGTGAGGGAGTATCAATTGATTATCGATTGGTTGGAGAAGAATGCCATCGATCAGGCCGATAGACTACCGAAAATCGAACATTTCACGGATAAAACGATTGCATGGGAAAATACGTTGCATCAGTTGGGCGCCGCGACGCGTTGCAATCGGGGCGGTATAATGTTTGGCTCGTCGAGACCCCTCGTCACTTGTCTCGATCCGGACGCACCGATCCGGGAGGGCAAGCCTCTCCACGATCTCGACAGAGAGGACGATTCGCGACTCGAAAAACGAATGTTCTTCGAGGTGAGTGTACCGTAAAATCGTTGCTGTTTTTTTTTTTCTTTTCTCTTCAATGAAATGAAAAACAAAAATTAATTATCTCGCTTGAAATTTTTCGTACAAATACATGTGGCAAAGAAAAATCGAAATGTTGGTAAAAATTATTCGTAAAATTTTATATCCTCCGAGTAAAAACTTTCTCGTAGACCGAAAATTTCAAGCGAATGAATTTATGAATTACAGACGCGTGTCCGTAGAAATTATAATATCTCTTAGATCCATTATTATTTTCTATTGGCATAAATTTTTCAAAATGCTAAAGAAACAAATTTTCCAAGTATCTTTGAAATTTGTCAATTCATGCCAAGGTTAGCGGCATTCGTTAAATGCTTTAGTAATTTTCGATAGATTCGATGCGGTCGACTCCAGAGAGCTCAAGAACTTGCCGTACATTGCGGACAGCCGTGGCGCGCAGCTTGTCTGTTGGGATGGAAGCCGCATCACGATCCTAATTACAACAATCCCCTCACCGATACGAAATTGCCGATCGAGGGAAATCCCAACAGAAGCCTCTGGAAATTAAACGCCTGGCATTTTTCACAGGATAGTCGCATAGGTTCGTTAATTTTTTTTTTTCATCCCAATTGGGAGTTTGCATGAAATTTTTTTTAAAATTAATTCGGGGGCGCATAATGTAGAGGAACTAAAAATAATGAGGACGTATTTTTTATTTTTCGTTAAAACTGATAGATGCACATGTTATAGGTAATTTAATTTCACGGATTTCGATATATATAGATATAGCGTAACATGTGTGACGTCATATTGTTGTAGTTTTCTATATCAGCGGCAATTTTGATTCAAATAAAAAATAAAAAAAATTCGCACTAAATGATTTTTCCTAAACTACCAGATTATGAAATAAAAAAATTTCATGCAAACTCCGAATTTCATGTAATACATCGGCCGAGGCGCGAGTTATCGGCATCCGAGGGGCTTTGTGAATGAACATTTTTTTTGTATTTTCTCAAGGCCATTATTATCGTGCGATTTATGCCAGTCTATGTGGAAATTTGCAACATCTCATAACGGTGGCTGATTCGTGGCAAGACGAGCTCTGGGCTCACATGAAGTGTCTCATGGACATCGAGGTTGAGGCCGAGTTACGTGGTATAATGGCAAAAAATTATATTCCCATGCCCGAGGATTATTGGAAATCGAAAATTTCCCTCGACGACATATTCGCGAATCTTCAAGCATCGAAGAATCTTCTCGTTCAATCGCAAGCCGGTAAACCCGATCATACGATACAAAAATATCTGATTCTCGATCAAGTGCCGGAGCTCTTGAAATCCATCGAGACATGGCTCGATCGTGGCAATTGCGATGCACAATTTTTACGTTTTCTCGCTCATTTGGTCCTGTTCTTTCGTCAAATTGGCAAAAACGACGAGAACAAGATCGGCGATCGTGTACTCCTCGCTTACGTCAGAGTTCTCATTGAGATCGGTGATCCGATTCTCGTGGCATTTTACGCATCGACACTGCCGCAAAAGGATCAGATAACGATTTATGCCTGCTATCTCGAGGATATAAGAGATTACGAGGAACGAAAGCGCTGTCTCGCTGCTGCCGAGGATGCAAATTTGAATGTCGAGGCTATAACGAAACTCGTGGTTGAAAATGTGAGACGTAGAAATATAAATTCCGAGACGAGAGACGATGATTTGACGGGAAAAATCACCGATTCCGATATGGAAAAAATCGATGCTCTCGACTGGGTAACGTTTTACGCGAGTCAACGCGAGGAAGCACTCTGGCAGGGTAACGCTCTCATAAGATATTTCCTCGCTTGCGACAAGCTCGATGCCGCTCGAAAAACTTTCAACAAGGTGAGTTCAGTTTTTTTTTTTTTTTTTCTTCTTTTAAATAATTTCATTTTTTTTCCCCCTCCCCAAACAACGAATTGGCAACTTTCAGTACTTGAATTAATTCCGAAGTGTCCTGCTCGTACGGTAACCGCACGAATAATGCAAAATTATTCGTACGGATAAGCAGTTGAATGACTAAATCGTGCAGTAAAACGCGAATTATTTGACGATGAGTTGTCCTATTTCTCTTTCGTTGAAAATTCATTAGTTCGGAAATTTTAATGGGTACATACAGAGTGGTTATACGTTGATGGCGGTTTTTTCGTCTAATGATTCGCGCTTTACCGCACGAACTGACCAATGGTCCGTGAAAGAGAACAGACAACTCGAATAATTCGCGCTTTACCAAAACGAAGCAGCCACAGCCAATTAATTCGGATTACTTTTTTTTTTTTTATCCAAGCTGGACTCGTCTATTTTCTAGGTTTTTTTTTGTTTGTTTTCTAGAGAAATTGCCTCGATTGTCTCTCGTTAAATGTCAAATTTTCTGAAAAAAAAAAAAAAAAAAAACAAAAACAAAAACAAAAAATTTACGAATAGTCATTCGAAAATATAATTGCAAGCTTGACCGCAGATACCGGCCGATGCCATTGAGATTATAATAACGGAGCATCCGTCATTGGAGGATACACTGGCGACTCTGATGACGACGAACAATCTTTCGAAAAAAACTTCGGCCTCGATACGCGAGTATCTCTGTTACAAGGCGTATCTCGATGCCCAAGAGGGCTTTCAAGAATGGTTCTCGCATTTTCATCAAGGAAAGCCCGCGCCCCTCGACGATCTCCCGCTTTACGCTACGTTCACTGAGAAAGTTGCTCACGATCACAAAAAGGCCCAGTACAACGCCGAGCTTGAACGCTGGAAGTGCACGATGCAGCATCACACGAAGGTAAATATTGCATATATATATATTTTTTTTTTTTTCTCATACATCATTTTCATCGATATATTCGTATTCTTTGATATTCAACTTTGGCCCATATTTGTACGTAATTCGAGTCCGATAGATTTATCGAAATGTGAAAATTTGAAATATTGCGACGGTCCGGCGTTATTCGGAATCATCATCGACATCACAATATTCTCTCTTTCCCTTCTTCCATCATCCGCTCGATCGTTACTCAACGATTTATGACTCCAAAAAGTAGTTGAAACTTTTCACGTAACATAAAGTTTTAGAAAAACAAAAAAAAAAAAATTAATTATCCAACGAAATTTTTAAAAAATGCAAGTAAATTTTTTTTTTGTTTTTTATCTGAATAGTTTTTTTTTTTTTTTTTGATGACGTGACCGAAAAATCATTTCGAAAAATTTGAAATAAAATTTTGCATCTTTACCAGGCGGTCAAGCATCTGCTATTCAATGTTCTTCTCTTTCCGGACGGCGGTTGGCTAATCGATTCGTGCAACGATGAAACCGACGACGAGGAATCGTTACCGGAAATGCCCGTGCGCCGGCATCAAATGACGAAACTTCGTGATCTTTGCGTGCCAAAGATAACTTTACTTCTCGTTAACGTGATGTACGAGATGAACGAGCACGCGGAGTGCGTCGAGCTCGCCGACACTCTCGCCTCGGAGCAATATCGTATATACAAAGTATTTTCCAAGGAGCGAATGCGCGAGGTGTTTCGAAAAATTTCCGAATCGTCGCTCGCTCTCATGGATCAGAAGAAGGATCCCTGGGGCTATCCGAAATGAGACGATCGTCGTATGGTAAAATAATCTTGTGAATAACGTTCGAAAAAAAAAAAAAGAAAAAAAAGAAGAAGAAAAAAAAATTAAGGACAAAGTGACGAAGAAAAGAAAAAAAGTAAGACCGAGAAAAACTTCTCGGTTTCATTTTCATCATAGATTTTTGTTTTTGTTTTGGTTTTTTTTTTTTTTTTTTTTTTTTTTTTCATATGGCTTCCTTACAAAACCAGTTTATTGTCAACCACACGAAGTGAATATAAAATTTGATACAATGTTCAATAATTAATAATCATAATGCGTATTTATTATGTCGTGTTATAAGTTTGGATTCTCGTGTTTCGCTCTGCAATCGCAGTTATATACGGTCTCGAGTATTGGGAGGAAAAAAAAAAATTCTAATCGCACGACAAACGGCTGAAACATCCGGAAAATATACGACGAGGACGAGATTGTTATAGCCGTTTGTGATTGTGATAGGACAAGTGTCGATCGTGTTTGAGGAAGAAGGAAACGAAATGGGGGAAAAAAAAAAAAAAAATAGATGCCAAGGGATAACATTCGTCGTAAATCATAACGATCGATACAGATTGGAATTTCATCGGTTACGAGAGCACGCGCGCCCTTTTCATCGATCCAAGGTATATATAGCTGAATACTCGTTTTCGTAATTATACTTGTTCAATGCTTTTCTTTCTTTTTCCATCGTATACGTTGGTGGCTTTCGCCGCGACATACGTTTACGCTGATACAAAGTCATTTTGTAAAACGTCAATTACAAGTAAGTAAGTAAATCTGCGTTCGATGCGTTCATCGATTCAACGAAAAGTAAAACTTGTGAATTTGTGCGGAGTTATCGATAGGTCGACTATCGACGCATTATTTCATTTTTTTTTTTTCTCTCATTTTCCGTCTTTGTCTTATTTTACGTTTTTTTTTTTTTCTTCTTTCTTTTTCTCTTCTAACCCTCGAATGGCCGAAATCGGGGATGTGCCGAGTGACCGGCAGATACAAATCGAATTTTTCATTGATCGGGCTGCTGCGATGAAATTCCGAAATTCATGAATTCCAGGCACGATATTGCAGATTTAAAAAAAAACACACACAAAAAGCTGCTGCGCAAGGGTGAGTTTAATCATATAGAAGTACGTTTCGATACCTCAGACCACGATTCCGATGCAAAATGTTTTTTTTTTTTTTTTTTTTTAATTTTATTTTTAATCAACGACAAACAATTTTCCGTTAATTCGTAAATCTTTGTTTTTTTTTTTTTTTTTCCTAGCCTTATTGAATCTTTGAGATTGATGCGAAATTCGCATCAGTCCCACGAAATAATATTAGCCATTCGAGGGTCGACCTATCTGTCGCTTATAGTTTACCAATTAGATGGTACAGTGATGTGTTTATGTTTGTGTATACACGATATAAACTGCGGGCTATCGGGGATCGTGACATTCCGCGAGCACAACGAGGAGCGATATGTAATAATTATCATTTTTTAAGATTTTTGTGGATTTTCTTTTACTTTATTCTCCCTGTTTTTCTCTCTCTCTCTCTTTCTCAATCGTTCGAGAAGATTATCAATAATAGTACGAAGGATTCGAGAGACAAGCTTTGCTTCATTGACCGCGACTATAACACGATAAAAAAAAATGACGTTTGATTTTATTCGCTCAACGAATATTTATTGTACGATGCCCCCCCCCCCTCTCCCGATCATTTAATTCGTCGAATATTTAATAACATTCGAGAATACGATATATTTATATATAAGTCTCCTGTGCGTTGTAGATTTTTTTTTTTTCAATTTTCATCAGTATGAAAAAAAATTTTGAAGATGTATAGGAGGTGCAGTCACAATAATTTAATTTCAATGAGATTTTTTAGATTACTGCAATGAGATGAAAATCGACTGTATCGAAGATACCAAAAATATTGAGTTTCAAAGATTATGAAAAGTTATTGACGAAACAATTTAAAAAAAAAAAAAACTGCTATCTAATAAATTTTTTGACAAATGGATTTTTTTTTAAATTGTTAATTGGAATCTCTGATCCACGTGAGCACTCATCGTTTTTCGTACTTTTTTTGTTTCATGTAATCTTTTGAATGACTTGACATTTTTTTTTTATGAAAGATCATGCAATTTTTCGCGTATAATACAAGGAGTCCTTCCGAGCAAACGAATCCAAAATTGACGACTAATCTTTCTTTTTTTTTTTTTATATAACTCCCATACATCTTTAAAAGTGATAGGGGATTGGCGAATTGTTTTTTTTTTTCCAATCGCGCTTTAACAAATTTATCTCCAACTTTTTTTTTGAATCAGTTTTCTATTCCTGCTTTTTTTTTTCTCCTTTCACCACGGTGTGCTGCAAGCAGATTTTGTCGAAGAGAGAGCTACTACGTATTTTTTTTTTGTTTTTTCTCGTTTCTTCATAATACTACAATTCTAACACACAAACGTTGAAAAAAAGGAATGGTTGACAATGTTTTCAATATAGGATCTATCTAGTGAGACTTTTGTTATTTATTCGAAGGACATCGCATATTCGCTTTCTTTCATTTTCTTTTTCTCAATATTTCGATACGACGTATCGTTTCGCAGTCAGGATTCATTCATTGGAAACTAACGATACTCTTTTTTTTTTTTTTTTTTTTTTTTTTTCTCTTCGATAATCCATTTTTTTACATATTCTACGTGGCCGAATAGCTGTCGATTCAGTTTTTTTTTTCCTTTTTTTTATGGACGAAACGATTATATCAGCTCGTATTATTATTTGCAATTGTCATTTGTTACCTTTTTTCACACATCCAACAGTTTTTGCGAAACAATTTTACATTCTGAGTATGTGTGTGTGTGTGTGATACTCATATTCGATATACACATACATTATTGTGATAATTTTCTAGCGTCTACAACTCGTCATTTTTAATTGCAGAATGAGACTCCTCTTTTTTTTTGTCTTTTCTTCATTTTTTTTCCCTTACTATCGAAGATGAAAAATTATAATACAATGAAAATCATCAACGTCTCGCTAAACTCTCCGCTCGATAGATATGTCTATAACGATAAAGATTTCGGAGCATCGTTTCGTGTCGCTGCTCCTTTTTTTTTCTTTTGTTTCCTTCCCCCTTTAAATTTATTTATTATACATTGACAAAACTTGTGTGTGGGTGTATGTTTTTTTTTCTTCTCCCTTTCTTTCTCTCCTTTGTCAAAACTTTCATCAGTGTTCCTGTATACTTTCATAGAGTCGATTTTTTTTCTTTACTACTTTCAAGTACTTTATACAAGTAATTTATCAGCTATATTCAAATAGTCCCTCGATATATATATGTATACTTTCATCATTTCTTATACAAATCGCGAGGATCACGTTTATCTCTCTCTCTCTCTCTTTCTCTCTCTTTCGTTGACCCTTTATTTATTATCTACGTTGATCATGCTCTCGTATTTTGTATTCTTTATAATTTCGAATCTCTGTTGACCATTTTGTTTCTTAAAATTCGGTAAATCAACCGTTGGATGTACATATGTACATTATTGTAGAATACATTATAATTATGTAGTAAATGCAAAGATGAAGAAACGCTGTAATACAAATTTTTATACATATACACATATATTCGTGTGTGTGTGTGTGTGTATTAACTTTTTTTTTGTTTATGTTCCTCCAAATTTAAAATTCAGCTATATTCGGGTTTTTTTTTTGGATTGCCGAATTCGAATTTGAAGTAAAAAATTGAAAAATAAAAAAATGGCGGACCCAAACTCAAAAAATATACAATATTTTTCGAAATGGGCGTCCTTGAAGATTCTCAGTGAATCATTGAAATATTATCCGTTATGACATACTTTCTGAACATTCTCGAGATCTCTCCGAAAAGTTTTCAATTTGAGATTTCGAAAATTTTGAAAACTTGAGTACCGGATCCGTTCTGTGCGCTCGAGAACGTCCCCCCTTTAGAAGACCCCAAAAATCATGTCAGTTTTTGCGTATCTCCAACCGTTCTCGAGATATGTCAAATTATGAAAATTTCGAAAATTAGAATACCGCATGAGTTTTACACGTTGTTCGAGGACATAATGCGATAAATTATTTAGCAGTTGAAGCTCAAATCTGGTTACTTTTTGCATTTTGATCCACCACATTGGATTTCACATTTTGAATTTCAAAATTTTGCCATCAAATTTGGATTTCAGCGACTCAAAAAAACCTCCGATTACAGATTGTCGACTAAATTAAATTGTCAAAGAAAAAAAAAAACAATTTCGTGTACAGTTTGGGCACTTTTAGTAAAGAAAAAATCTCTGCAATTCCTTGTTTTTTTTTTTCTTTTGAGCCATCCTAGTTCGTATATATATGAGAAAATTCTTCGTAATTTGGGTCATCAAAAAACTTAAATATCTCGAAAATTTTTCTACACATCGGAGTATAAAAAAATACAATACTTTTGCCAATTATCAAGGGACACGATGCTTCGTATGCTGGATTTTATGCATTTGGTAATTTTTTTTTTTTCACCGAATATCATTATTTCGGAAACGTTGCATCGTAAATATTGAAAAAAAAAAAATAAGAAAGAAACAAAAACATTAATTTTTTTCCTCGTTATTGTTTTGCTATCTACGAGGCACCTTTCCGGAGATTTTCGATGAAAAAAAATAGCCAAATTCATGCAGTCCGATGCACCATCATACCCGCTAAGAGTATTGTATTTTTCTTTTTTTTTTTTTTTTTCATATTCCGATATTTATAAAAATGTTGAATCACGCGTGCATCATGAGCTGAAAATACATTCTTATCGATACGAAATATCAGGATCGATTTTAGCATTTTTTCCATTGAACTTTCACGAATATTAGTACCTCGATTGAATTATTTTCTCGTTACTTTCGTTATACAAATTATCAATAAGATATTAGCAAAAGATGTTATTCTTATTGTCTTAATTATTATTCCTCTTTTCCCTATGAAGCTAACAACACTGGACATAGTCCGAGCTGCTCTGCGATAACGACGTATTCATATGTACCGTTTATATTTGTATTTTAACAAAAAATAATTTTTTTTTTTTAACAATTATATATCCTTATAGCCCAGATTTGAAAATTTGACTTTTAAAATTATCCATTTCGCAAGTTTCGAATTCTCTCTAAAAATGATCGATTATAAATCACTATCGTTGGTTTTTCCATGCCGAGTGAAACACCCAAATCAATCGATAAAGAGTCATTCGTTTTACTGATTATCAGAGAAGTCATTGGTTTTTTTTTTTTTTTTCTTGGATAGGATTTGGTTTGGACGTGAAAATTTTGCTGCTAAACGTGTAACATAACGAAATTTTAAAATTTCCCAAAGCTATCGCAGAGTCAGCGCTTGCAGTGACTTTTGTCCAGGTTGCCCCGCGACGTACAATTATTGTCTTGTTCACAGAAGTAGGAGATTTTATCCGCTTACGTACTAAAGATACATTATATATATATATATATTTTTTTTTTTTAAAGAAGTGTAAAGTGTCAAGTAAAGTGTCCTTGTAGTGTCAAAAAAAAAAAAAAAAAAAAAAAAAAGGAAAGGACGAACTTGAGTCAGCTGGCCCTGGCACGCAACTTATTGTCTCGAATTGCCTATCCAGTTGTATTATACGATAATATTGTCTCCTTTTCTCCCTTTCGCGACACTTTAACAATTATCATCAAGAATACATTTTGTCATTTTTGTTTTCTTTTTTTTTTCCCTCTCTTCAATCTTCATCTTTGTCGAATTATTGACGCTTATATCTACATCTACGTAACTCGCAACCTCGCGCAGGCCCAGTCCACATTTTATTTTCGGGCACCACAACCCTCTACCATGTGGTGCACTCTCTTTGTTCGTAATCGTCGCGCATCTATATGAACAGATAGTTGGCCGAATTTCAGAAATTTACGTACAACGGGACACCGACTCGTTTGACTCTCGAATTTATTGCATTTCCTCGACAACGCTAGTGCAAACAAAACTCTTGAAACACTTTTTCCCCGAGTCCAGATTAAAAAAAAAAAAAAAAATCCATTTTTTGTGGAACTTTTGTGTATGGTAGGGGGTTTTTTTTTTTTTTTAATCGAGTCGTATCCTCGATGCATGGAAATAAATTTCGTGGACACCCTTTTTTTTTGTTTCTACCCTCGGATCTTCGGATGCTCGTAAGATTTATTAAAATAAAAAAAAAAGAAATGTTTCGAACATACCCCCGAGTTGATCTATTTTTTCTTTTTTTTTTTTTTTTTCAATCGCCACTCTTCGTTACAAGTTTCATTAATTTGATTATGTATTTCGCTGATTTCTTGGTTGCACTATAAGCTTTACCAGCCCCTTGAAACATCAATACGTCCTGCTCTTTTTCTCACTTTCAACACTCTCGGACAATCTCGCCGCTGTAAAACACACTTGAACTTTCTCACTCCCTCGTAAATCGATCTATAAAATTTGTCTACTTTGTCCCGTGGCCCATTCAATAGGTGTAAATATTCGGGCAGTCTATCAAGGATTTAACAACGAGGAGCTTTTTCAAAAAATATATATTTATACTTTTTTTTAGCTCCCATCATTTCTCGCTCTCTCTCTCTTTCTCTCTTTCTCTCTTTATTGTCACTTCAAGTTCAGGCTCAATTTTCTCAAGGGGACCAACGCGATTATACTCTAAATATCCAGAAATCCGAGTTGATGCGCAACGGGTGTCCTGATGACTCGAAAAAGAAAAAAAAAAACAATTAAAAAAAAAAGCAAACGATACATCGAATATCTGCACCCAAGGCACATTTTATACTTTCATTCCGTTCAAGTAAGGTCTACGCTAGTATATTTATGTACACGACAGTACGCGACTGTGTCAAAAAAAAAAAAAAAGATAACATTTTTTTTTGTTTTCGTCAGATCACACGAAACTTTAAATTTTTCCGCTGAAACTGAAGTTTTGTGGAAAATCAGCCATGTGACTAAATTTTGAAAGATCACTCACCCGAATTTCGTTTATTGTTTACAAAATTTTGCATTCGATAGAAAAATTTGAAGAACCAATGAAGCATTTGTAAAATGCTTACAAGACTCTAATTGCGATTATTCGTAAAAATTTTATTTTCCCACGCTCATTTTGTTTCGATTGTTCTGACGTCATCGTTGCAGAAAGATAAATATTCGGTGATCCTTCCTTCCTTCTTTTTTTTTATATTCTTGCTTCCAAGCGTTCAAACAATTGATCTTCAGCTTTCGTCACAAGTTGAAACATCGATTTTAATAGTTGTCTGTTTTTAATAGCCGTTCATATTTTCGCTCTAATTACTCCCGAGGCTCTGAATTTTAATATAAAAAATAATAAATACGAAAAATCTTTCAGCACAAGGGCAAGTCTGTAAATTCTTCAAATTTTTTCGTATTTTTGAAAATTGGATAAAATATTTTCACAGACTCGAGAAAATAACGAAATGAGAAATCGTCGAGATGGATTCCCTTGTGCCGAATAATTTGATTGTTCATGATTTTTATATAAAGTAGAAAATTTCGGAAATAATTGAAAAAATCGAAATGAAAATCTGAAAAATGATGTGCAAACGATCTTTTGGAATTTAGCTAAAGCGAGGAGCTATTCACTCTTGAGTTCATTGAACCACCCTGGTCCTAAATCAGAATCAGGAATGTGCGAATATTCAAAATTATGAATAATTCATCGTAAATTTAATTGAATAATTCAATTCATAATTTGATTAAATAATTTGAATAGTGTGAATAATTCACGAAATTTGAATAACTCATAAAAATTTGATTTTTTTCTATATTTCTTTATAAAAAAAAGGAAAAAAAATTAGCATATATATAATATATATATATATATATATATATATATATATATCTATAATTCCATTAATAAAGAAATTATATGAATAAAATTGATATTTTCATGAATCATACATGTCATATGTTCGACTTCATAGTAAATTCATCTGGAATTCATCAGTGATGATTCATTTCATGAAACAAATACCCATGCAAAAATTCATAAATTCTTCAGTAGTGAATTTCAGCTTTTGAAACAAATGTGGATCTCTGAATAATTTGTTTCATTCACGATATATAACTTACTATAAATTTTAGTGAGAGAAATTGTTTGAAAAAAAAAATTCTCTTTCAATCTTGAATTAAATTTTATTCAAAATTTTCAATAAATATTTTTTATGGCGAAATTAGATATCGAAGCGTGCGCACGCGCACACCAGAATTGCACATTAAAAAAGTTTAATTAAAAAAAAAAAAAAATTCGCCTTTTAATTTTTGTTGATCTTTGTGCAGCCACACAAGATATATTTATTTCAATTTTTTTAATGCAAATAATTTTCCCAATTTATGCTAATGTAATTCAGTGCTCCATTCAAATAAGACACACATTGTATAACTTCTAATTATTATTACTTTTCTGAGTTCAGCATGAATTTCAAATAATTCATGAATGACATTAACTATTCAGGATTATTCATACTATTCATAATATAAATATTCAATTCATTCGATATTCGCACATTCCTGTCCAGAATTGAAATCACGAGAAATCGGACCAAGTCACATGAAATCGACGTTATAATAAAACGTCATTGAAATCACTCAAAATCAGAATGAGGTCACTCCGAGTTGTTTGAGATCAGCGTGAAATCACGTAAAGTCAGGAAATCGTAAAAAAAAATCACGTAATACATGCAAAATATAAAATTTTTTTTTACGCCGTTGCTACTATCGAACTACGCCGACCAGAACAAATCGCACAAACGTGCTCTAACGCGTTTCCTGTCGAACGATACAAGTATCAGTATCGAGAGCAACATGGTTTTTAGTTCTTTAGCGAGGCCGGGCGAGGTCTTTCGAGTCTCGTCTTTAGTCGAGTCAGACTTAAACCGATCGTGAGATTTTTTCGTCCAACTTGTGTAATATATTGTTTGTTGCAGGTATGTACGAATAATTTTATTCGATATTTTATTCTTTTCTTTTTTGCTCCGTCGTACGACATCAATGTCCGCGTTATTCGTATAAAATTAAAACACACAATATCGATTAGTGAAAATTCGGTGCCTCTTCGATCCGCAGTCCCTGTTTGCTCGTCTCTCGGCTCTCGCGACTCGCCTCTGTTTGGTAAAATTATTTTATAAACTGCCAAGATGTGCAAAATAAAACCATTTTAATTATCAAATATTACAAACTTTCGTGAGAGTTAAAGCAATTGAAGAAATAATTAACTTCTCGAATTTCTTTATTTAATAATTACGTTACTCGATTAATTTCATTCGTCCAATTTTACTGGCATCTTGGAGCAAAGAAAAATCGTATGATATTGAATTTTAAGAAAAGTCTGAACTACGGGCTGCAGTTCAAAGTAATTGTGAAGCCAAAAAAAAAAAAACCACTGTTGCTATGCTCGTCAATCTGCATTCTTGTTTAACGATATATTCGCCTAATATGTCCGAGAGTATAGTCTTCATATTATGTGCAGTGAAACCTCTCGGTCACTGACTAACCCCGGGTACTGGCGTCAGCTGTTACTCGGGCACTGCGGAATCCACAGTGTCGCAAACCCAAACCCCATGAACAAAAAAATTTATAATTTCAACGAGTGGAGGGTACCGGAATACGTATGATACGGGCCTGGTGATTTATTCTCATTGGTTGGTAAGAAGAGGTTAGGTCTTTCGGTCAGTGCTCGAGGCTACTGTGTGATCGAGCTCGCAGTTTCAGTTAGTCCCCGAGGTCCGACTGTAATTCATCGATTTTTAGACGAATGAAAAAATTATTTTAACTAAAATCTTTTTTTTTTCGATCCCTGAGTGACACCACCCGATCCTGCTATACTGTAATTTGACGTTTGAGCGATAAATAATAAATAACTCCGCTGCTGTACGTACTTTCAGTGATTGCAGAAATTTTACAACCGTGATAAATCACATAAAGTCGCATGTATTTTAAAATCACTTGAATCATTCATGAAATCGCGTGAAATCGACTTTACTCTGAAATCACTCTCGTATGTACACCACACTTGATAGTGAATAGCCCCTCGAGCTAAAAGGCTCCCTTTTCCACACGAAACTTCATTTTGCAAAAAAAAAAATAACGTGTTTCATGTGACGGTCTGGCAGAAAAAAAAATTAAACTTTCCTTTGACACTGTCTAATATACATAGATATATATATATATATATTGTTTTTATTTTATATTGTTTATGTATACGATAGGTAATTGTACGATTGATCGCGTCTCGTCCTATTGTCTCAACCTTTTCGATCGCGTTCATCCTCGCAAGCAAAACAAAATCAGGAGTTTGCATGACATTTTTTTTTACCATCGGGTCACATAATGTAGAGTAAGTCAAAATAATGAGGACGTATTTTTTATTTTTCGTTAAAAATGATAGATGCACATATTATTGGCAATTTAATTTCACGGCTTTGGTTATATATATATATTAGGGTGGTTAAAAAAAGGGCCTTTTTTTAGATTTCGCTCTTCTCCGAGATTATTGTGCTTTTTCATTAAAAAAAATAGCTCACGCGAAAGGGCTGGGCTGAAAAAAAATGTTTTACTACTGCCTTCATTGACGTTGAAATTTTGAAAAAGGCTATTTTCGGGAATGTCAAAATTGAGATATCCTTAAATCCTTCGGTGGTTATGTTTTATATGACGTAACAAAAGTTCTGGTCAAACCTGAGATGCGTGCGATTTTTTTTTTCGTACCCATAAATCTATTTTAAAATTATTTTTTACGAATTTCAACATAGATTTTTCGGTATACTAAAAAAAATCACACGCATCTCTCAGGTTTGACAAAAACTTTTGTTTCGTTATACGAAACATAGCCACCGAAGGATTTACGGATATCTCAATTTTGTAATTCCCGAAAATAGCCCCTTTTCAAAATTTCAACGTCGTTGAGGCAGTAGTAAAAAAAAAAATTTTTCAGCTCAGCCCTTTCGCGCGAGCTATTTTTTAGCGAAAAAGTACAAGAATCTCGGAGAAGGGCGAAATCTAAAAAAAAAAAAGCCCTTTTTTGAACCGCCCTAATATATATATATACAGATATAGCGTGACATGTGTGACGTCATATTGTTGTAGTTTTCAATTGTTTATATTAGCTAAAAATTTTGATTCAAATAAAAACATAAAACATATGTCCCGAATACTTTTTTCAAAAAAATTTCATGCAAACTCCCAATTGCACACGACCATGCAAAAGACACATACGTTATATTCAAACACACACACGAAAAATGGCCGATTCGCGGATCTCACGATTTTTCCTATCGTTACGTATTATTGTCAAACAGACAGCACTTATCACGAGCAATTTATCGTAAAACGAAATTTTATATAATCATTAAATTGAAATTATAATCTTATAATTATAATTCAATATATCGCTTCGGAGCAATCCTCTAGATTTTTGTGCAAAAATTTACATGGTACTTTGTAGCCGGTACACGATATTACTAATATTCGTATAGCCTTTTTTTTTATCGCGTCTTTTTCTTCTTTTTTTTTCAAATATTTATAATGCATATCCGCAAAACCGATCCTAACGCAGCTCAGAGGTCATCAGTCACGGCGATTTTTTTTTTTTTCTTATACTTTCTTTCTTTTCTTACATCGAGTAATCAGCACGGGCTATAAGAGTACCTCACTCTCTCTCTCTCTCTCTCTCTCTCTCTCGTTTTATTTGATTTTTTTTTTTTTTTACGTCAATGTTCATTTTTTGATAAAATTTCATCGTCGCGTCCATCAAAAGATCGCCATTTTGTGAAATATAATTTTCTTTGCAGCCTGCCTATATTATAAATTTCCGAGAATTATTGTCAGCCATTTTGCATCGTTAAACCTAAATCATTCTCTATGCAGTATTATCGTAATAGTAATAATGATGTCCCAGTCCTGTGCAGTTGTTTTTTTTTTTTTTGCATATTATTGTCGGAGCAACGGATAAAATTATCAATCCCTATTCTTCACGTATTCGTTTTTGTTTTTTTTTTTTGTGTCCGGACTAAATTTTCCTGGATAAAATTTTCCTGATCCTGTATGGGCGTGTATGTATCGGTCAGTAATGATTAGTGTGGTGTGTGTGTGTGTGTGAGTGTGTGAGTGTGCATACGCCCTCCAATTGCACCAAAAACAACAATTTGTTGTACAATTAGTTGTACTGGATAAAAAGGATTGTGTATTCTTATGGATTGTACTTGTCAATGGTAATCGTGTTATTATCATTTCATTTTCTTGAGGGAAATTATTTACCGGGGTGAATTTTATGAGGTGTGGGGAGAGTACGTTTGGGAATGAGATATTGTCCAGGGAGATTTTATCCGGGGAATTTCGTCCAGGAAGATTTAGTCCGGGAACCTTTTCTTTTTTTTGTTTGCTCTTTCGTAAATTATTTTTTCCTTGATTTATTGTCTCGCGGTTTCGTTAAATCTCAATTGTGAATTTGATTCGGAACTCTTCGAAATCGTCTCTCTATCTCTGCCTCTCGAATTATCAAGAATTTATGCGTGTATACTCGGTATATTTGATTGATATTCCAAGTACAAACGTGTAAATTCGTATTATTTATTTATACTGTATATATATATATATATATATATATATAATATAATATGAAATATTGAATCTGACGGGTCTTAAAAATATCTGGCTAAATCTCTCACACACAGTTAAAATGCTTACGAGCTAAATACTTTCTTACAACCTTGTATCGGATTTTATCGCGTCTCGTAGCTATTATTATTATTATTATTATTTTTTTTTCGTCTTGTTCTCTGTTTATTTATTTATTTTCTTTTGGATGAGGGTCCTAGCGATTCGATTTGTTTTCTCTCTCTCTTGCTCTTTACTCCGAAATAACGATTCGTGTTTTTGTTTACTTACCTTGACCTCATATGTAACGTGTATACATTCGGCAGATGATTTTATATTGTCCTGTTCGTGTTGTTGATGCTCATGATGATGATGATGGTGATGGTGATGATGATGCTGATTTTGTCTTCGTACACGTAAATCTGAATGATGCTTCGATTGGTAAAGTTCGTGCGATCCAAGCCTGGTCGTTCGGGCTAATGTGTTCTTTAGTATACGACACGTTGCGGGCACGATGATGATTCGTAATATTCATCTGAGTAACGTTGATTGAAGACCAACGATCGTTAAAATCGTCACGAGACTCGGCATAACGATACTCTCGACCCCGTTAATCTCGCCTCTGCGCAATCTATAGCCCGCGTCGACAACGTGAATCTTCCATCCCAGATTGTTGTGGGAGTAACACTGTGAGATTGAAAAAAAAAAAAATTAAAGGCGGTTCGGTAAAGGACACGGATCTTCGAATCTTGAGATTTTGAGGTAGCTATACAGGTTCTGAGATAAAATCACAGTGTCCTCCGTGGATTTTGGAAAAAAAAAAAAAAAAATAAGAATCGAGACCTGTACACACTCTGCAAAGCAACTAAATTTGCAAATCATTCCAATGGACTTTTTAATCAAAGACCATATACGCTGGCACCTAACTGAGTTCTGCTTGGGAAAAAACTGAAATAATTTGTACAGCTCTACTGTCGAATGATAAAATATTGAGACTACATTCCATGGAGCGGGCCAAACGCCTTTTTTGTTTCAAGTGTTTTCCGGACTCAAAGATTTTGACACGCGATAGAAAGATTTTTTTTTTTTTCATAAGCTATTCACGTTCTCAAATTTTTTTGAAAGTCCTTCGATACTATATAACCCTATAACGAGTCTACGAAATAGCATCCCGGATATAGCCCAAAAGTCAGAAAGATGTCTGTAAGACGTCTTAAAGTTCCTATTGGAACTGACGACTTTATCTTTAAGATTTCAATTCTGGCTTTTGTACTGTCTGGGCTTGTGGAGACCCAGAATCAGCTCCAAGTAAAAATTTACATCCAGAAGTATCAATAAATCTTCAGTTGGGTCGAATGTGCCGAGAAAAATAAGTCTTCAAACTTACTTGATAATAGACAAGATCGGGAGTGTCTTGAGCAACGGTCCACACGAGCTTAGCCGGTTCTCCTTGATCACACTGGAGCCTCAGAGTCTCGAAGTAATGCTCGAACGTCTCGGATTCCTTGCTCATGTCGACCGTTTTATGTACCCATTCGCAATAACGTCCCGCAGCCGTTGGGTAAGGAAGTCCCTCGTTGTCGTAGCTGACACCAGCGTATACTTTCTGTTCCATCTGTTGACTCTCGGTTTTTTGTCCGTAACCACCCTCGGGACTGCTCGTTATGTAAAACGGATGATATTTCACTGGATTTGCCGGATCATTGCCACCCTCGACCACGAACGTGTAGGTCTGTCCTCGTTCGACGGTCAACTCGGGAATCAATAGGTCATTGACGTACCATGCTATTCCCCAGGCGGCCATGCCTATAGCCAGAAACATAAAAATTATACAAATAATATTCCATCGCAGAATAATCCCAATAATCGCCGTTGTTATATTCTCCCTATGTCCCATCTTTCGTGGCAACATCTGGGAGGACACTCGATCGTAAAGCAGACCTCTTTGTAACAAAAATAAAATACTTTTTCCAAGATGGACTCTCTTTTAAAAACCGAATGATTTGACCTTTAAACAGGTAATTCTGAAAACCTCTATCTAGAAGCTGATGACCAGAAAATATAAAAATTCAATATATAAATGTAGATTTTCGAAATTTCGGTCCCAAAAAATCTGACCATTGGGTGCTCTGGATGGATAAAATTTCTATCCAACGAGCCTTTTCTTTGTTAACTGTATGTGAAAAATTAGAGATATGGCACTGATCCAAAAGCTCAAAAATGGCTATCGTGGTCAATTTTCTGTGCGAATAGTTCCCAAATATTTCACTGGCTCCACTCTCAGGTCCAAGTACGTAACTTTTCTCGCCCAGTTTGCGATTTTCCTGACTTTTCAATATATTAACTGTTCAATCAGAGCCCAATACCAAAAACCCTAGTTTGATTATCCCGAAGGTTCTATCAATATACTTCCTACTATAATACCAATACCATCGTATTTCCTCATCGACTTTCACATGATTTTAACTCTATCCACCGATTCCCCGTGGCTTTTCGAAGTATGGAACGATGTTCCATAAACCCAAATCCATATTGATTAAGGAGGTACGACTAGTATGAAGAATCCAACTGACGGACTTGAATTTTTTATATGTTTTTGCCGAATACTTTATGCGCCTATTGCCAAAATTTGAGCTATATTGACCGTTTAGTTTATTCGTAATAAAATTGCAAAGTCGAGCAGTTTGAGTTACTAAAGCACGTCGTCTTATGGAGACGGTTAACCGGAAGTGCTGTGATCACGGTTTTGCTGCTCACTTATCCAACTACACCCGTTGAAAAACTGAAACTTGATAGATTGGATATAATAGATATTGTAAAAAATTGAAAAATTACTCTTCACCGTGTAGTTCTGGCACTACATCATAAAAAAGTTTCAATTTCCGGTTGTAAATGGTCAGAACGATCAAATAGCACCCACAGACTTAGCAACGTCGCGAGTAACAGCTGATGGGTTTCGGCGAACATAACCTAGCTTTGTTTTGATATTAGCAACGAGGATAGAGTCATCTTCGTTGGTCACGTATACCAACTTATAGCATCGCCGATGCGACGTTGCCAAGTGTTTACTTCAAATTCCATCATGTTATTTATGGAGTTTTATTATTTATCACGTATCAATTATATGTATAATTATCATTCTGCCGATCGTATTAATTCCACTGAGGTAATTCAAGTCTATTTTAATAGGTTTTCGGCTGATTTTTTAAAATGTTTTTTAGTCCGTTTTTGTGGTAGACATGTCATTATTATTATGATGGAGACTACTATCGAGTCGTTGACAAGCTAATTTTTCAGTTTTAATTAGTTCATGCGCAATAAATTAATCATTTACCACAAAATTTTTCACATTATAATCGATAATATGAATAATCAATGCAAATAAACATAAATCAGAAGAACTGTGGGTAAAATGAATTTAGACTTTTTTTTGACTCCAAAGAACTAGTCGTACCTCCTTAACAGATGTTATTGTTCGAATATAATTTTGGTAGCCCGCAGCGTTTCTTCCTTAGATAGAAAGTATCGCAACTTTTTTGTGCAAATAAACCTGAAATTCTGCACTCAAACAGATATGTATACCATTCGATCTTGCCGGGTAGGACATACCCGAGATTCGAACAGATTGGACTTGTACATTTAGGCCATATATCCTCAATTGATGAAATTAATTGGTAATTACAAGGCTGTTGAAGTCGATGTCAATATGGTGAACGAAAAGTTCATATACTAATCGAAATTTTCTAGGCAAACGTAAAACTGTCTCACCTTTTGACGTGTACATTTCTGAACAAGTTCTTCATAATTACTGTAATCATAATTATACTGCCGGCATCTTTGGATGATACATCAATCCCGTTCGGGTTAAAACTCTCAAAAAAAAAACCCCAAAATTACGAGATTATCGTTCGACGATTTCGTAGCTTTTGATTCTTCCGCTATACCGGTCGTCATATATTCATAATAAGGGGCATGAATGAAATCTGAAACGGCTGCGTATATACTCACCGGTGATACGAGAGTATCCTCGATCTCCACCGGCCGGACCAATTCTAACGTTGAAATTGCTCTCGCCGTCGATGGTAGCCTGGGGCCAGGCGGTTATCTCATTTATATCCGGTATGTCGTACAATGAATTTATGCACTCGTGAACGTTTCTCGATGTAAAATCGATGCGTATGTCGTCGCTCGTTTTGTCAAATGCCGTATGCGAGTGCACTTGGCCGGACGAACTCAGCGGTCCGATTGCAGCAATCACGCTGGTCTCGTACTCGGGAATCATTCGGTCCAGTACTGGCTCGTTGGTCCTCATTGGTCGCTGATATTCGACTGGAAATTTATTATTATCGTTCTCTTTTTTTTTCCCTTCAAATTTCGTAGCAATTCCAATGATTTTTCATTCAGTATAGGGACATGTGCGCGACGGATCGCTCATGCGCTATAGCGCAATTTTTCTCTAACCATGATATATCTCGAAAACCAAACGGTAAATCATTTTACGTTTTCTTTGAGCATCATATATTCGTGTAAGCTTGTTCAATTCTTACATTGGATTCGGACGATTGAACGAAAATGGTGTCGTTGCGCAGGCTTAATGTTACGAAATACATGCTAATCGTACACGGAGAAAAATGCTCTGTCCAAAATACCGTAATCAAGGTTACATTTACCGAACTCGCTAGTTCCTATATGGATAGTGTGCCTGTACGGTAATTCTCATTACATTTGTCTGGTGAATTGGGAACTTAGAAGTCTGATTCGCGGAGCCAGTCCCAAGTGTCAGAATTACTAAAAGTAAGGTAGATTTGCTCCATTTACGTATAGTCTGCAGTTACTAGTCAGTGCGGTAACTACGACTGGAAGTCGACGCTTGGCTCGATTTTGCTCGCATATCGAGCCAATAATAAATATAGTTTATTATTTATAAATTAGCAATTAGGAATGATCGATGAATGAATTTAAAACTGTTATTCCATTATTATTAAAAACCCTGTAAATTTTGCAAAAAAAAAAAAAAAAAAAACGTCATTGACCGGGATTCGAACCCGCTATCTTCCAATCGACGAATTCAGCACATTAGATCCTCAAATATTTATTTTAAAAAAAAATTAAAGATTTGGAGATTTTTTTTTTTACGAGTGTTTCCGGCTTGGTAGTCCGGACGTTTTTCCGTCGAAAATAATTTTGAACCTACCTGAGATTTCACCTGAGACCTACCTAACGACCTGCCTAACGACTGACACGCTACCACTACGCTATTGATTCCTTAGGACTTTTTTGTGTTTAAATGGTATTAGCCAACGCGTATTATAACGAGCACGAACTAGGGACCGTTACTGGCGCGGTGTGCGAGTTATACCATCCCGTTGGTACTCGTACTGACAAGCTGGTACGAATCACTATGCACTTCCGTAATTTTCCCGCCAAAACGTATTACAAGCTCGAACTAGTAACCGTCACTACAGCGACATACGAACAATACCGATCTCTACAGTACTCTTACAATCGGCGCTGGTACTAATCATAATGCACTCCAGTCGTTTTACCGCCAACATGTATCACAAGCACGAACTAGTAGCAATAACTAGAGTTGCGTATGAATTATACCGACTGAACAGTACTCTGACCGACGGCACTGGTATATGATTTGCAGCGCTGCATGGTAGAGCGTACCGAACTGATTCGTAAAATATGCGCTCATCTCTGACCAGTCTACTTAACCATACTCATGTATACCGTATCAGTGGTTCAGTAAAATAAGCTGTAATCACATCAGTACGCATTACCTAAAATTATTCAGGTTCTCTGGACTATGGTCATTTGTTATTGTAACCGAAACTATAGCAATCATTACCGTATAAAATTTACCAGAGGAGTACGGTAATCTGAACAGGGGGATTTTTCTCCGTGTACCAACTTGAATTGTCATTATTATCGACTCGTCAACGCGGTCAAAATCATTCAAATTTCACAAACGCATCGGATCAATGCTCTCGATAATGCGTTATAGCTCCAAGTCTCAACGGATTATTAATTAAAGGCCCACTCACCGGTCGTAACGCCGTTCTTTCTCTGTCCGTGAAGTAGCACAACGTCGTTTCGTCCACCGACTCGCTCGTCCGGGCAAACGCCCTTCTTACCGTCGCACTGAGCCAGATCCGACATGTAATAATCCTCGGCAATGAATTTATTCGTCTCCTTTATGTATGCCACAACTACGACGTCACCTTCCAACATTCTTGCCTCGCCCTCGCGTCCCGACAAACCAAAAGCCACCCATTGATCGTCCTTCACTCTACCGGACAAACGTATCTGCACGTCATCGCCAATGGCCTCCCATTGAACTTGAACTCGTCCGTCCATCAGCTCTTTGCAGTTGGTCAATTCGAGTCTCGGCGTTGATGTAACGGGCGGGTTGATTGTCTGGGAATATTTTTTTTTTTTTTTTTTTATTCACGAATAACAGCAATGCTCGTTGGGAAATCGTCGGTGAATATTTTGAAAAATAACATAGCATGATATTTCATTTTCGAAATTACGATTGTAATTATCATTTTTTTTTTTTTTTTTTCGTTCTTTTTTGAACAAATACTCACTGGATGGTACCACCAAGGCGGCTTTTCCGATAAATACGGAAAAAAATGTATTTTTTATTTGAAAAAAAAACAATCCATGATGGATGAAAGGGCCATTCAATAAGAAGGAACGAGGAGAATAAAGTATCTATGTTGAAAATACTAACGGTTATTTTTGTCTGGCCAAGAGCCGGAGGAACGTCGAGATCTTTGGGTATGAGAACGTGACCGAAGTTGTGCTTGTGCCGAACGCACCATACCGAAAGCCACTCGATGTCATATACCGTCAGATTACCCGGTAGAACGATCTCAATGTCCTCACCCTGATAGCCCCTCAATTTTTCCAGCCTGCATCGAAGATTCATCGATTAAAAAGAATGAATTGAATTTTTTTTTTTCTTCAAATTAACAAATAATATTTAGAAATTTTTCTTATGCTTGTCGCTCAAAACTTGGAACGTTTGACTTTTGAGGGTGTCTTGTCTATGCGTGAAACATTCCAAGATATGATCCTCCGACTATTTATTTGAGGTTTCTGAGCGAAACAGAAACTCGATGTTGGGGAATTTTTCGGCGAAACCGTGCACATCAAAGTTCACTATAGTAGGCGAAATTTCGTTCGACTATGAATTATTGAACTTTTCCTTAAGATGTGCGAGTGTACAGTTTTGGGATTTTAGCCGAGTATATATAGTTACAATTGCATGCATATGTGCGCGTCGAAAGACAAATTGACATACCTTCCCACCTCGTTGGGTACTTTAATGCCGAGTGTATTCGGCTCAGATCCATTACCAACCCAAAAATACGCATCTGGCCCAGCACCGTCGTAATGAAGATTCGGTATATAAATTGTTTTGCTGTCCAATATACTGATATTACCGCTGCTCAGAGCGTGAGCGAGTCTCGAGAATTCCGGCAAAACTCGGGGTTTCGGTACTTCGAGATTACTCGGTATGAATACATCACCGAAATTTACCTAAAAATAAAACAAAACATGAAATTATAAACAAACGTTGATAATATGGTAGTGCGGTAGTGTTATTTGTATAACCGCCCCGCGACGATTGACACCCTCGAGTCGTATAATAATGTCACGAACCGGTCACGATATAAATTACATCACGAGGGATATATATAGCACCTAATTTGTGAGAGACGACGTACTATATAATATAATATGTACCATAAAGATACGTGAGAGGGTGGCTTTTATTCGAGATGGTTATCGCATCAGAGTGCTGAAAATGGGGAAAATCGATATACGTCGTTATCTCCGTAACGCGTATATACGCGAGGTAAAAGAGAAAAGGGAGGGAGCGATCTCTCTTTCTCTCTCTCTCTCTCTCTCTCTCTTTCGGAAGCGTACTATAAGTCTTCATTCCGATTTTGCCCCCTCAGGCCCATCAGAAGCATCACAGCATCCGTCCTCGAAAAAAAGTATATAATCCCGTCAAACGTTTCGAGCGACAGAGAAGCGCGAGGGAATGATAGAGAGAGAGAGAGAGAGAGACAGACAGAGATTCACCCACAGAGATTCACTGACGGTTAAATTCGCAAAACGGTTCCGTTTTCAGCTTCCTCGAAACGACTCTAGCTTCTTCTCGCTTTCTTTTTTCATATCCCTTCTACCACCATTTCACTTTATCTCAAACTGCAAAATCCACTAAGAAGAAAATCGCTAACTCTCGAGGATACGGACCTATATACTACACATACGTATCTTGAGATTCGTTCGAGCGCCGTGAGTGATATTGCGAGAAATCAATTTCAACTACGTTTCATTTCTATGTGCTTATATATCAACATCGAGATTCTTAATAAGTAAGATATTACGAGTTGTACGAAGAAAAAGAAAAAAAAAAAAATAGTACTATAACAAGTGATACAGGAAAATATTGTTGCCTCAAATATCGCGAATATAGAGATAGCGGAGAAGTTTGTCGCGATGGAAGATGCGGGCAAAAATCATTTCCAATTTACGTCAACTCGATATCATCTTTGATCCGGTTGATGCATATACCCTCGGCCATCAAGCGCTCAGCAATACGATATAGAATGCTCTGAACGACCCTGAATAATCGAAGGGGGGTGGCTTATGCTCTTCTGAAGCTACGATATAGATTACCACGTCAATTTCTCTGCCCGATCATTCTCTCATGCTTGTCGAAAACTCTCTCGCGCTCCCCTATATTATAGTGCCTATACACCGGCCCTAATAGACCGTCGTTTATCTCGTAAGCCCCGCGAGGATTTAGATCGCGAATCTCGAATCTTTGTACACCCCGCACCCGGCAGAGCCTTTTCTCCATTATTTTCTACGTCAGCCAAGCACACACTCATCGGTGAGTTTCTCTAAAAAAAAAAAAAAAAATCCAAATATCGATTACACCGATCATATTTATACATCAACGAAGCACAGAGTTTGCTGAATTATTTTGTGCGTAACGCGAGATAAAAAAAAAATCAGTCCCGCACGGGCAACGAAGAGAGCTGTGCGAGGTCCCTTGAGATATATACTCAGGAACGTCGTCGCAGGCTTATCTACTGGCATTGCCATGCAGCTCCCTGTATTTTTTACATGTGCTGATGTGTTTGGTGTTAAACACAGGGGTTGAAATTGAGGGAGTCCTTTTATTCCCCCCCCCCCCCCCCCCCTAAAAAAACCAAAGCTTTCTCGATGCTGACGTCTTTATTTATCGCCCTAATCTTGGGCGAATAATATTGTTTTAACGAATCTTATCGAAGGTACTTTATCGGATTTGCTCGGGGGGGGGATGAGAAGGATAACTGTTTCAAAGTGATCCTGGCGACGATGGCCCTCTGTTAGAATGTATTACGCAGTCGGAACACGCAGTGAAGCTCATGCTTTGACTTTGGTTCAATTTCCAACGGGAATAAATTTCAAAAAGTTATTTTTCGTGACAATGCGTTTTTCTTTTTTTTTTTTTTTCGTCTGAATTTTCGAGTTTCGTTTACTTTCACGAAAGAATTAGTAGCATTGGAGGAAGAACAAGGGAAGAGAGCAAGATGAAGCAGGACAACCGATAGGGATTCTGAGACCCCGAGATCAAACGAGACCAGCTGCCAAGGAATATTCCTTGAAGCGTAGAAAAAGACGAGAGGCGTTTAAGTAGGTGATAAATTAAACGTGCCAACACCCACACTCTCGTTGCAGTTTTCCCGTTCCTCATCTCGACGCTCGAGGACGCGAGACCTCCCGAATCTCTCCAGTAGACCGGTCTCTCTCGCGTGCCAGATTTAATGGAACTTTTTTTTTTTCTTTTTTATTCCGAAACTTTGTACTCCCTCGAGAGGGCAGCTAAGCCCCAGTTAAATGCTCGTGTTCCAAGGTATTTGGCGGCAGGGGGGGGGGGGGTGATCTCACCGTGCCGCGCACGGCTATTCGATTATTCCGTTGGTAAAGTTTTCCTCGTGAGCGCTTCTTAACGCTGGGATATGCCTGTCTCGCTTTAGATTGCATGCCAGTAAGTAAAGTTTATCATATCCGATTCACATGACGCGAGAAACGAGATTCAATGAAGAAGCTTTCGTGCCCTTTTTTTTTTTTTAATTTTAATCTCATTTTTCTCTAATATTCACGTGATCGCTCTTCAGCCTCATTGTAATTCATGTCCCCGCGATCATTTTGTGAAGCACGATATATATTGTGGAAACATTATTTTCACCGTTAATTTGATAAACAACAATAGTGGGATTGCGTCAGCTTAGAAGAAAACAAAAGTATTATGACAAAATCTTCGGCTAGCCCCAAGCGATATGCATCTGAAGTAGCCCTAAAAAAAATCATTGATATCATTATCAATCATTGATTGATCGAACCATTACAATATGATTTTTGTATTTTTTACTTACTGTTCTTTATTGATATCTTTTATTCAGCCCCAAATACCGAAAATATGTTTCGCCAACTTGGGATTTATTTGAATCCCTTTTGTGCGTTTGTTGACCAAACGAATTAGTTTCGTCACTGCATGATGATTGTAGTAATATTGAACAGACGCCAGTTAACGAATCAGACAAAGAAGCCCAAGACGATAATGATGAAATGAGGGACAAAAATGATGAAATGAGGGAAAAAAAGTGAGAGAGAGAGAGAGAAAGAGAGGTTAAAGTCGACCATGGCATTACAGTGAGAAGAACACACACGAACTCACAGACAGTCAGTAGAACAATCAGGAGTTTCGTCTCTTTTTGGTCGGCCTCATACGCGTTTAGTAGTTGCGGCAGTATTGGTTATACGGTGGTAGCGGTATAGTAGTAGCAGTCGGAGGAGAAATGGCAGTATATGGGCAGACGCGTCGCGCGCAACCCCTCGACATCGGGGAGACAAAACTTTGGCTGCTACGATGTCGGGAGGGTAGAATATCGGTGGACCTGTGGGCGGTCCCAAACGGGTACCTGGAACTTTCGCAAGCTCTCGTCCAATGATGGCGTTGCGGTAAGGATGGCCGGGGTTTGGAAAGCGCAAGGGAGACTATAGTAGATCCACAGAGGGAATGGGAGAGAGAGAGAGAGAGAGAGAGAGAGAGAGGATCCGTATAGATACGTATATACCATAAAGTGTAGAGGATGCCGCAAACTTTAGTGTGTATCGGACTGTCAGGCTTCAAATAGGAGGCACAGGGTAGAGGTGGTAAAATCACGTACGTCGTAGTATACTATAAGTACGTAGCAACGAGTTTTCGGTGATGCTCACTAACTTGTGTATATATATATATATATATATATATATATATATATATATATATATATATATATACCTGCCCTATAGTCACTACTTTCGAGGGGATCCTCTATTAAGTCTAACAGAGGCAGTAGTTTGGTAAGTTGGTGCGGTCATCACTGGGAACGTTTGATACTCTGTAAAGGTACATAAAGTTGAGGTTTACAGTATAGCACCGTATACGATCACGAGTTTTAGCGAGGCTAAACGAGAGAGAGAGAGAGAGAGAGGGAAAATAAAGAAAAATTATAACTTTTGTTGGAATATACGAATATATAGCTCGGCCGCGATTCTCCAGAGGTCTATCTCGTATGTTTCCGAGCATATACTTCTCGTATACTCGGCCCGTACGGTTACCAGAAAAACTGCCAGAGGCTCTCGCGCTTCGTATACGTTAACTTTGCTCTACTTTGCCTCCTTTCACGATACACGCAGTTATGCCCGTGCTCGCGTTCACCGGCATTCCAACTGTAAAATTAGATGAGATTTCGAAACTTCACGAGGATTTCAGGATAAATTCTGTGGATAGGTTTGTTTTTTAACGAGAGTATAGTCGAGCTACAAGTAGTTTAAGGGCTCGTGGGAATATTTCGACATGCCTGTGTCAGTTTTTTTTTTCTTTTACTCCTACTTTTCTAACAATGAGGCTACGATTTACCTCTTCAACTTGGTCCTAATGGGTCCTGGGTTCTGCTAGTAAATTTTCTTCAAAGCATCAGGATAACGGTCTGCCGGAAAATAACGGATAAATCAACGACTGATGCAGAATGTGTAATAAGCTCCATATGCCGGTTTAGCGCAATTTTAAGGGACGAATTCATACGAAATAATATGTTATATTACTTTATATTGCTTTAGGTTTATATTGCTTAACATCCGGATGAACCAGATCGCGAGACTGACGATCTCTTGCCAGCGCGTTCGATGTAACGTCATAATCATCAAAACATTTTTTTCGAATCATTTAACGGATTAGTCTACAGATAAATTCGTTATATACACGCGATAATGCGTTTCGTTTGCAATCCGGACATTTTATATCATCGTCGAATACATGAAAACGTCCCCGTGGATTCTCCAGTTTTCGCAATCCTCATTATTCCCGCCGATTCTATATCGGTAATATCGGGACGGAAAACCAGAAAGCTGGAAAATAAATCTCAATCTCGTAGACCCAGAGCTGGGCTTTCCCTGCGAAATAATGGGGAATGACTTTTCTCGATTCTGTGAAAACTATATCTGCGTCCTCGTTTTCTATCTTATACACTTTGCGATTTCCAGTCTCTTTCGATTCCGGTTCAACTAGCCAGAACACGTTCAGTATATGTTTTACATTATTATTATTGCTCGCACCAGCGAAGAAATGACTCGACACAGAGATTTTATACGATAATTAATCGGCGGATATTGATTGTTATTGTACTGATGTGTTGCCTTTGTCTTGCGCAAAAAAGTACGTAATAATATGGATGTATAGCGAGGAAAAATTTCCGAGAAATAG
This sequence comes from Rhorus exstirpatorius, assembly GCA_963564615.1. Lineage (NCBI taxonomy): Eukaryota > Metazoa > Arthropoda > Insecta > Hymenoptera > Ichneumonidae > Rhorus > Rhorus exstirpatorius. The sequence goes on from OY751313.1 coordinate 53,269,179, forward strand.
CTGCGTTAGTTCCAAAGCAGCGGAATTCGTTTTATTACCGTAAAAAGCCCTTCACTGCAATGGAATTTTTCATAACATAAATTAATATCATACGTGACGTTAAAAAAAATTGGAAAAAAAAATTCCTGAAAATTCAGCATCCTTGACTTTTCAATCCGCGAAATTCCTCTTTTAAATTAGGGACCTTATTTGCTCAAACGAATTTTTTTCGTAAATCAAATTGACTGGATGCTAAGCGGTACAAGATTTCCCGGAAAGGTATATTCATCACATTACAAAACAGGTTATTAGCCTTTTTTCTAATGCGACCGTACCTGTAAGTAATTTGAGTCAGAGTTATTTTTTTAATAATATTAGCCGTGATGCGAAATGTCGAAGGAAATTTGATATTACACTGAATCAAGAAATTCTATTCAATGTGAGTACATTTTTTTCGAATCAATGAAAAAAAAATTTCAATAGCGACTATATAACTACGATGAAAAAAAAAAAATATTTTCCTTAATTTCATTGTAGGAGTAGCAAATTGGACAGTGATTGTTCCAAGCGATTTTTACTGGGGATTTTTGTAAAAATTACTAAAAAAAAAAAATGACCCTCCGTACATTCCCTGTACTGCGATAATTGAACGAAAATTGATTCAAATTTTGTTTCCATGCCGACCATTGATCGAGTCGATGGAGAGATACAAACCGTGCATAAATTTACTTCAATCAAACGAATCCTCTCTCTCTCTCTCCGAATCTAAAAATTGATCAAACACTTTTTTTTTTTTTCATCCCGCGCAGTCAATTTACAGAAATAAATCGTGCAAATTTATTTCAATCAAATTGACCCTTTTGCCGAATGTTTGCCGCTCGGTTCACTGCACTGTGCTTCGTCGAGAAGAGAGTATAAGATTCTCAGATGTGGCGAACGGCGAACCGAGCGGGGAGCCGCACACGAGGAATTTGGGTTGGCCTCGTGTGCGAGGGTAGCATCCTCCTCCCGCGAACCCCCTCGACGGTACCTTTCAAAATGGCGTCGTCGTGTGCGGCAACGGCGAAGGCTTTAAAGTTGAGGAATCGAGGCAGAGTATATAGCGCGGGCTGCATCCTCTTCCTCGACCGCGCCAGCCCGGCCAGCATCGACCGGTGTGTTTGCCGCGCGTCTCTATATACGTACGCATGCGCCCCAGTATCACATCAGTGTTATCCCGGAATATCAACCGTTGCTTCAATATACCTGATCGTCCACCCTACATACCGAATATAGTTACTACTATGCACTACCATTATCTCCTATCTCTATCTCTCTCTCTCTATCTCTCTCTCGCTCACTCGTTCTCATATTCCGTTACATCAACGCAACGATCCTTCTCTCTTCAGCCCCGCAGATGTGGGCTACTATATGTATCTCTTGATTCTCGTGCTTTGCCCTCTTTCATATTCAAGCCGAACGGGTTCGTATATATCATATAGATCCTAAACATCGGTATCATCCACGATGATCCGGCGTTATATTCGTTCGATTTCTAGCGAAATCACCTCGCGCTAAACTCTTTTCCATTTCTACTGTTGATTCGCGAGATGCTTTTTTTTTTTTTCGTTATCGGTAAAACGAGACGATCATTTTCATAGATCGAACGAGTTTGTTTTTTGTTTTCGACTGATTTATCGAAAAAGCCTGTAGCTCTCAGCTTGGAACTTTTCGCCAATAACGCACGAAAAACGACACTGCGATTACGTAGAGCGGCGATTTTTATCACTTGGACGGAATCGTGAGTATTTTTTTAGGTTACTACGGTTTAGGTACTCGGGATCCCCTACTTTGGCATTGGGTTAAAGGGAGTTTGGGTGAAATAGCTGGAAAATCGTATACGATTGATGAGGCTTGCAATATATCCTGCAAATAAGAAATCTGCGAATTGCTCCCTCGTTCACGAATCGTGTAGTGCACAAGCGAAGCATAAAATATAATAATCTTGACGACCCCGATCTCTAAAAATTACAAAAAAAAAAAATTTTAATCTCTATCAATTTTCTGATGTTTTGAAAGAGTTTGAGCATCTCAGGATAAAAAATTCGTGAATTTTTCTTACATTCACGAAGGGTAAGAGGCGAAAGTTAATTGGGATAATTTGATCTTTATGATTCCTGATGCTCTGAACAATTTTGGATTCGTGTATTCTCATGTAGAGAGGACGGAAAATGATCGCGGTGCTGGTCCCTATATATACACCCTCTTTGATGTTAATTTTTCGGTCTTTACGTCGCGAGTATATATGGATCGTTTAGAGTGCTATAGGTGGTTTTGAAACTCGGAGGTTGGTGCGCAGAGCGTAGGATTTCATTATTACACCGTTAGTCGGTTGTATATATATATGTATAACGAAGGATATAATGAAGTGTCCACTTGGTGCCAGTAGCAGTGCCACGGGCTCTGTGCCCTGGCATCGTCGCCCCATCGTTGAAAATTACGCGACAAGTACGTTTAATTAACGTAGTCGTCGCTGCATGCATGCGAGTGTCGTCCCGCATCATTTACAGAGGCCCATTATCCAACGACCGTTTAAACCTACAGAAATATCTTGCCTTTTAGCACAAAAATTTCGGATTGTTTTTTTTTTTCCCCATAGTTATAGTTGGATCTCAGTCGACTTTACCAGTGCATCTATACGAAATAAAAGCCTAAGAAATGAATTTTTGAGAAAAAATAAAATATTTTCGAGCTTCTGACTGTAGTTATTCTGTGGGATATACTTTTCAGTCCAATTTCAACCTTCACTTTTCGGCCCAAAACTTTGCCTGGGCTGTAAAATGCGTCGATTCCGTTTACTGATGGATAGCATACAGTTCTACGCTGATTAGAAACCGCGGGTCCCAATTTTTAGTACCAAAATTTCTGAATTTTTTTCTATTAATTTTTTTTGGGCTGGTAATATAGTTCGATCCCAGCTATTGTCAGCCAAAATAATTAACAGAAAAAAAAAATACGAAATTTTGGTGCCGAGACAAGGTTGACTGCAGATTTGCCCGTGTCAGAAATCGATTTTTTTTTTTCCAAAATTCTCTTTCTAAACCTCTATTTCGTATACATGTATCTATATATTTACGGTTTAACTTTCACCGGTACATTCCACACGTTACTACAGTGTCGACGGTCGTGAATACGCAATATTTACGCTGCGGTATATAGCATAACTAACGTTACGTAAAGTGATGCAAAATTGTTGTGATCACGCAGTCCTTTATAACATCGTATAACGGGGATCGAGGTTAGTCATTAAGATCGTCGATAAGGATAAACACGGAGTGTCATCGTGTACGTTTTTTTTTTTCCCCCTACGATCATACACAAATCTATACGACCGGAGCGTATACGTAAAGATCATCTCTGACGATATGACGAATTCATGCGTGACTTTTATTTTTGCCTTTCCTAATGGAAAAATGAGATCCCGTTAACAGCCAAAAGTTTCACGCGAACATTCGCTTGAATTTTTTTCGAGCAAAGTGCCACCTTCGTTTCGTTGAATTCTCGTCGAATCTGTAGAAAGTATTGAAATGAACTGCTATTGGATAATTTTTTTACATGCACTTTGGAGAGAATCGACGAGGGCATTGAGATCTTAGAAAATTGGGCAATAAAAAAAATTTGCTCCTAACGATTAAAGACAGCCAAAGACTCGGAAACTTGCAGATTATTATTTTTCTTAATAATTCTTTGCACGCATAAAGTCCTATACAGGAGTCAATCGAAATAAATCAACGTATATACTTGCTCCATTGGGGAAAATTTGTGAACGATGAATTGAAATCAGGGAGCAACCGTCGAAATGTAATTTGCAGCTTCTCTATTTCGATGGGCAACCCCTTTAAGGAGGTACGACTAGTATGAAGAATCCAACTGACGGACTTGAAATTTTTATATGTTTTTGCCGAATACTTTATGCGCCTATTGCCAAAATTTGAGCTATATTGACCGTTTAGTTTATTCGTAATAAAATTGCAAAGTCGAGCAGTTTGAGTTACTAAAGCACGTCGTCTTATGGAGACGGTTAACCGGAAGTGCTGTGATCACGGTTTTGCTGCTCACGTATCCAACTACACCCGTTGAAAAACTGAAACTTGATAGATTAGATATAATAGATATTGTAAAAAATTGAAAAATTACTCTTCACCGTGTAGTTCTGGCACTACATCATAAAAAAGTTTCAATTTCCGGTTGTAAATGGTCAGAACGATCAAATAGCACCCACAGACTTAGCAACGTCGCGAGTAACAGCTGATGGGTTTCGGCAAACATAACCTAGCTTTGTTTTGATATTAGCAACGAAGATATAGAGTCATCTTCGTTGGTCACGTATACCAACTTATAGCATCGCCAATGCGACGTTGCCAAGTGTTTACTTCAAATTCCATCATGTTATTTATGGAGTTTTATTATTTATCACGGATCAATTATATGTATAATTATCATTCTACCGATCATATTAATTCCACTGAGGTAATTCAAGTCTATTTTAATAGGTTTTCGGCTGATTTAAAAAAATGTTTTTTAGTCCGTTTTTGTGGTAGACATGTCATTATTATTATGATGGAGACTACTATCGAGTCGTTGAGAATCGAATTTTTCAGTTTTTATTAGTTCATGCGCAATAAATTAATCATTTACCACAAAATTTTTCACATTATAATCGATAATATGAATAATCAATGCAAATAAACATAAATCAGAACAGCTGTGGGTAAAATGAATTTAGACTTTTTTTTGACTCCAAAGAACTAGTCGTACCTCCTTAATCCTCAAATATTTATATTGCAATAGTAATTTCCTGAAAAAAGTTTCTAAACGATATCGTACGAGTGTATATTTTTTATGTCGATGATAAAAAAACGAAGAGATACTATGAATAGAGGAAAAAGATGACCGAATCCCACAGCTAAATCGGTCGATTCATTGAATGGCACGTTTCTCGTGAGTTCTACTTGAACTCAATATCGCCGAAATATTTTCTTTTCAAAGAAAAGGAAAGCTTCGAAGGTACTCTCACATGAGATAGAGAGAATGAGAGAGAGAGAGAGAGAGAGAGAGAGAGAGAGAGAGAGGATGCAGTAGGGGTGCGGATTTGAGGAACGATCGGGAAGGTCCCGTTCCGGAGAAGCCCGGACGAGCAGAGAAGGAATGAGAAACAGGCTTGATTCGTGAGAATATCGAAAGGAGGTTGATCCGAGGGATAGAAGCTGATATAGATCCCAAGGAGTGCGTAACGTATGACTGTATATATATATATATATATATATATATGAGGAGATATAGAGAGCCGAGAGTAATCTGGAAAGAAAGAGAAAACGCGGGCACGGATAGGGGGAAAGCTTATTTCAACAATACATCCTCCGTCGAAGGAACGCCTGGGGGGTTATAGTCTCTTTCTCGGTCCACGTTCCGCGAGCGAGTGAAGTGAGGTACTATGCTGACAGACAGCTCCTGTCTACTCGATATCCAAGCAAAACTACAGCCCAACCCAACCGCCGGTGTTGTATAGTACATCAAATCCTGGCATCTGGATGATGCGGCCTATCATTCTTCGATTTTTCTATACCAAGTACGAAATACCCCGCTTTCCTCCCTCGACAAGAGCCACGAAAGAGATGCGATTATTATGGTCCGGAAGTTCGCGCCGCAATATCGTTGCAAGATCGTCTATATATAATATTATAGTCTGGAGCAAACTTCATTGATTGTAAATTTCACTCTTCCTCGAAATAAAGGCTCTGTATCATTAAAAAAAAAAAAAAAACATGTCTGCAGATTTCATTGAAATGCAAAATTTTTCATAGTTTATTTTGATCTTTGAATAAGAAATGAAGTTTTCAAAGTAGACATCCTTATATATGATAGTTATATCGCCGACAAGGAAACATTCCCAGGTGTCCCCCTCCGATGTTGATGAGCTTTGGATCTGTTGTAGTCCTTGATAAAATAAGAGACAGGTATTTTTTTTTATACGCGCTCTTAAGCCGATTTAAGGATGTATGAGCACTAGCTTCACGATCATATAAAAATCTGAATTTTTTATATGGTGTAGCAGAAGTGTATATGATAAAACCCGCAAAATTTCAAAGTGGGTCAACGACTCTTTACGCGAGTAATTAATTCGTGAAATCAAGATATTTATCCCACGCCACATACGAATTCTGGGCTGACGCAACTTTGAAACAGAAATTCGTATCTTTCACGATCAGATACGATCAATATTAAAACTGTTAAATGTTCAGAAAACTATCACGATTAAATACGTTCCATAAAAAATGGGGGTTAACGAATCTTTTGACATACAATTATCGATTTTAAGGAAATTTTTCGCGTGTGTCGCATAATGAGCGGTCCGACTCTCTCTTGTTTCATGCGTGCCCCTCGCTCACCGCGCTCACCCGCGCCCACGTTTCCGCTCATTTCCCGCCACCTTGTGCTCATACATCCTTTTAAGGGATGGAATCAGCCCCCAAAGTTGGAGGTTGCAGCTGGTAATTTCGCGATTTCATAGCGAAAGAGTTCACAGCAATTAGAGAGGGAAACCTCTCTGATTGCTGTAGTTTACCCCTTTATTTTGATTATTCGAAAAAAAAATCAAAAACACGTATACTTTTTTTGTGCTCTTCAGTTTGGTTTTTGTTTCATTAAAATCGGTCAATAATCCGATTTTTTGCATCAAAAAACGTATAAAAATAAACGTTACAAGGGGTAGTTCACCCCTGTGAGACAGGGGTTGGCTGAAAAATCGGACATGTAATCTTCATTATTTAACACAAGAAACATTTTGCAATTGATTTCATGTTGATCGGAGCACTGCTTCTGTGTGAAACAGCGAAATTACCAGCTGCAACCCCTAACTTTGGGGGCTGATTTTACCCATTGAATCGGCTTAAGAGCACGTATGAAAAAAAATACGTGTCTCTTATTTTATCAAGGACTACAACATATCCGAAGCTCGTTAAAATCGGAGGGGAACACCTGGGAATGTTTCCTCATGAGAGAAAAGCATTGTAAAATCAGCTAAATCTACAATCACGGGTAGATATATAATATCGTTGCTTCAACTAACAATAATGCTTTACTTAATCGGCTGAACATTGTTTCAATAATACATATATTCAGTCAGTCCAATAAAGCCTTAGTTGAACATATTTTCCATTTGCTACCCATTATCGTATATTTGGTTGATTTTACTGATTTTTCTCTGTACATAAATGTGCCTACAGGACGAAACTTTTTATTAACTGCGTTACATACCCTTGGTTCCCGGATAATCCTCTTATTAACTGGTTGGGCCCGATACCTCAATCGTTTCATTCGTAGCAAAATATTCAGGCAACGTAAAATTTCACTCTTCATCTGTCTTCGTCAAACTCTCATGAACATTCATTAAAATTCATTGAGAATCTCACTTCTCTCGGGGTATTCAAAAAGAGAGTGATCGATATAGTCTGTACTGCCATCTGTGTCCCATTTCTAAAACAAAGTTTTACCGAGTCTGCGATACAAAAAGGGACGTGCGGGACTACACCGATATCCGCATATCCCGAGCTTCTTATTGCGCGAAAATTTTGATTCATTACCGTTGTAACGTCCGCATCAGTCACGACACAGCGTACTAATGCACTCTGGGGACGAGAAGGGAGTGGCAGACTACGAAAAAAAACATGAAGGAAGGAAAAAAAATGAAATCGAGAGGGTGGGGAAATTGTTCAAAGATCGTCGAGCGTCTGGTTTGCTGCTGCGTCATGAGAGTCGAGGGTTCCGCGAAGAAGTGTAAGGAGAGAGGGGGGGGGGGGGGGGGGGGGTAGATACTGTATAGGAAAAGTCGAAAAGCCCGAACGTCCTCGTATCATCGTTATATATATATACATATATAGATCGGTATAGAAAACGAAACGTCGGCTAGTGGCGAGAGACCGTATACAGGAGAAACGCGACGACGCGCTTTGCGGTGACAGAGCGTGTCTGATGGAGGGTTGTCACGGTGCGGGAGCACCCCCAAAGCTTGTGCTTGCCAACGCTCTGTATAGTAGTACTTTTGCCATGCGAATCTTCTCATCCCTTCCTCTTGCTCTCTCCTCTCTCTCTCTCTCTCTCTCTCTCTCTCGCTTTCTTTCTCTCTCCCTGCTATTGCCCAGCTCTCGGACTTCTATATTAAAGCCCTTCTAATATCAGAGCGAAAGCTTTAGGTTATACATACATATATATACATATTATATATAGATATATATATATATAATATGTGTGCATACCACCCTTCTCTTGGCTAGTATTTCCATCGAGCGCGAGACCACAGCCTCGTAGAGGTCTCTCATCCACCAACGTTTTCTGATCCTCCGAGGTTTTTTTTTTTTTTATATACGATATTCTCTCATAGCCATGAGATTTTTCGCGAGGATAACGAGAAAAAAAAAATCTGGTTGCGATGAAAACTTGGATATTCGGCGAGTAATTGGCTGCAAAGATCTCTATAAGAGGAAATGTACGAAGATGAAAAAGATTTTCGATGAAGGAGAACAATGTTTTACTCTTTTTTTTTTTTTAATATCGATTTTCGAAAAACCCCAATAATAACGAGAGTCCTCTGATCATATCTCATAATTTTTTCGATTTATAATTCAAACAGGCATTTTTTTTTTCAAATTTCAAAATTTTCACGTTACCAATTCCGGGTTAAAACGAGGGTTTGTCACTGAATTCAACGAAAAGTTTTTTTACTTATGATTCATGTCTGCAAATTTTCAACTCAATCGAGTCTCGAGTTTTGAATTTTTCTTTCCCCCATCGCGCAAATACACATTGTCCTGGCAATTTTTTTTATACACACGAATATCTAACAGTTTGAATGCTTTTAAGGACTCTGGCACGAATATCTTGAAAAATGAAAATTTCCATGACAACGAAGCTTCGTTTTACAAGTGATAAGTATTCAAGAGTTTTTGCTTTGCGTTTCAAAGCTGTTGGGTATGTCACCCCATTTTGATCTCGTAAATGTTAGAACGTTCTATAACTCGAGAACGCTACGAGAGAGAGAGAGAGAGAGAGAGAGAGAGAGAGAAATGGAAAAAAGCCCCAAGGGACAGAATAGTTGAGTAAAAAGATCCGCACGGATTTTCCATACATGTATACAGAGAATTGGGACTTTTCTCTGTTGCATGATGATCTCTCTCTCTCTCTCTCTCGCTCTTTTCTCTCTCTTTCGGCTTCCGTATCCATCTAACACGCACCATTGACCACGAATGCACATCCGATAGTGACAGCGGGAGATCGAGAATTCGCGCTCCATGTGTGCTCTCTGCCATCGCGACTTCGACATACCCGTACAATTTACCCCTCCTCCAATCCCCATCGTCTATTCTCCTGCTCAAAAATCTATTTATCTCGATCAGGGGATTGATCGAGGGACAGAGAACACAGCGGGGGTGTAACTTGGTGGTTTTTTTTTACGATCGTTGCACTTAATCGAATCGGAAATCTGATTAGTGATTTTATTTCGAGAATCGAATCGACGACTTCTTCATGAAATGATGTATAGACTCGCGTTCATTAATTTCTCATTTAATATATGCGAGTAATATTATTTTTTACTCACGGTAAATCTTCGGCACCAAACACTCAGCCATTTGATGTCACGTATCCTCTTTCCCTGTGGCAGTCTCAATATGACATCTGTGTTGTTGTAAGCCTTTAGCACCGGCGGATCTCTGCCCGAAAGAGGAAAAAGTAAACCAAGCAACCGTGACAATTACAATTTTAAGGGATACATAGGACAATAAGACACGATGAAAATTTATGATTATAAAGATGAGGTAAAAAAGAAAAAACACGGATGAGATGACGATAATTTACGGGATGTAAAATCGATAAGCGAGTGATTGCATCGACTGGAAATTCATTTGTATTTACGATCCGGCTTTATATTCGTTACCATGAATAAATATACTTCGTAGCGATGTGTATATCCAACGTCGCGGATCTCCGGATCGTGAAGAAACAAAAAGGGTGGCGCGACGAGATCGGGACTCGGGGATGAAACGAGGGACTGCTGTGTACGGTATTATATATATTCGCCAAAAGGGCTTGAGCTACTGTTTACCAGGGACGAGTCGTATAGGGAGAAGGGAGCCCGGCAAAACCGGGGGGGGGGGGGGATGAATGTAGAGATGGAATGCGAAGGGGAGCAGTTAATAATATCGGTATTACTGCGTCAGATCTCGTTTTGAGTTGCATATATAAAGCTCCGTTGCTGGTGCTGCTGTCTCCATTATATTCATACACGCTGGTCGAAAAATACATTATTAAATTCCAATATTTATCAACAGGTGACCCGTGAATTGATTGTTATATGTTTTGGTGTGTTATATGATGAAAAACGCGAATGAACGAGCAGCATAAGCAATATCGTCATATATAGGGATCCAGAAATAATTTTACGTTTAACTCGCTTAGAGCGATCCTTAAAAATGACGGACAATTTATGCAGGATCTGGGCATCAGTTTAACCGATGGTTAAACATGTTTTTTTTATCACGTCAATGTTTTCAGGGAAGAGCCAGATGAATTTTCAAAAAAAAATTTTTAAGTTTTCCTTTCGATCTGTAACGACTTTCATGATTTCAATTTCATGGGATACTCATGCGGTTGTCGATTTTGAGATATGTTGACGAAAAACTTTGTGACCGAACGAAAAAATTTCGATCAACTTCTCTGATTCAAGATTATCATAATTCCTCGTCCTCCTACTACGAATCAATCGACAGCCATCAATATTATACTTGTCGATTGCTTCTCTATTTATTATTTTAATTTTATTCTTTCCTGCAAATCTCTGAAAACTCATCCGGCTCTTTTCCTTCGATAAAACGACCATTGCTTTTTGTCAGTTGAATTAATTTTCGAGACTAACCCGCCAACGTAGTCCTCGGGATAGGGAACGATGTCACCTTCCGGGCTGGGCCTTCCATTTACACCGACCCAGAAATAAGCGTCGGGTCCTGTGCCGTCGTACGAGAAGCCCTTGATGAATATTGTCGTGTCGTCTACCGCATAAACTCGGCCCTTTAAACCGTGACCGTAAACCCGAAGATCACCGATCAGCGAGCCATAATAATTCCGTCCAGTTCTCGTATCACCTGAAACGACAAAGCATAGGGATATAAAAACACCGATTAACGCCGTGCCCATTGATTCGCGTAGCCGTTAAAACCAAAACGTGATACCCTCATACACAAAATGTGGGTCATTTTTGTCCGGCTAATTTCCCAGCACCAACTTGACGTATTATAAAAAATCTATAAAAATTCATATACTATCTTTTAACCGTCCCCACTATAACGCTATGAAAATGAAAATCTGACATAATTATTTCAGATTTTCGATCAAAATACGATCGATTGTATACCATTATACACATTTTTCCGTGGTTCATTCTTCCGCTTTATCTTCTATCAATTTTTGTTTGGTTGCGCGACCAAAGTCAATATTTTTCATCGTTCAAAATTCAAATCTATCCTCGCAGGTATTATTTATTTTTTCCAATATTTTCACGTTCGTTTGTTTTAATCTCCGATCGGGTTTGCCGCACAAATCGAATTTTTGCGCAGTAGTACGTGTGAATGAATCAGAATAGACGAGAAGGATGGATTTGATTTTCAACTTTGCATAATATGCACGTGCGAGGGAATGCGGGAAAGTGGGGAAAAAAAAGCGATCGCTTCTCGCATTGGAATCGCGAAATGCTCACAATTTGATGCAAGAAGGATACACAAAGCCTCGTATCTTCTAAATGTTGTCGATGCAACACGAATCTATGCGTATACACATGTGTATATATACGGAGTGTTTCGCATAAAAATGGGAAAAGCTTTGCACGAGGAAATTTTTTAGGAATCGTTTGAGGATCGAATGATTTTTCCTTCCGAAAAAAAGAAATCGCATCGAAAAGCTCAAGTTGAGAAATTTTTCAAAATACTTTACTGGCAAAAAGTATACTTCCTGCTTCACGTGGAAATCAACCGCTATCAAACAAAAGGCCGTATAAACCCAAAAGATTTAACGCGCTCGAAGCATCGAGAGTTACGCCCTTTTGATTGATACCGGTCGATACAGGGTGTCCAATAGGAAGGTGTGAAAACTAATAAATTGGTATTTTGCAATAAATAAAGGAACCAGATCAGTGGAATTTTTTTTTAATAGAAGAGAGTTGTCATTTTTATTTTATGTCAATTTATTACAAAAAAACGATGTTTCCATAGAAAAAATTATATATTTAAGCAAATACTAAAAAAAATGTCAAAATCAATGATAAATATTTTCAAAATGTGAGCCATTTGAATCACGACATTAGAATTTTCAAAAAATGACGTAGAATATTGTGCAACGACGATTTGCTTATTTTTAAAGCTTGAGCGGCTTTACGGATTGAAGACTGAGGATTTTGTTCAAAATAGTCTTTAACTGCTTTAATCGTTTCCTCTGTAGTTACCGAGGTGGAAGGGCCTGACAAATCTTTTCTACGGTCCTGTAATGTTCCGTACTCTTTAAAATTATCGATTACTCTGCAAACGGAAAAAAAAAATAGTTACAATCTAAAAAATTTTGAAACATGAGATCTTTAGATCTGATTGTTCATAAACCTTGATATAAAAAATATTCAATTCTTACGTTCTAAGAGTAGTTTCGCTTCTGACTTTTTTACTTCCATACTTCGTACGAAAGCCTCTGAACGCTTCACTATAAATTTTCCCTCTTGAATAATAACATTCAATGAGAAAAACTTTTTCTTCGATAGTTAGCTCACTCATTTTTAAGAAGACTGTCCGCTTTCTACCACAGCTAGAATATAACTGACAGGTCTCAGGTACAAATTTCTGAAACGCAGGGTTCCTTACAATGTTAGAGAGGGAGGGGAGATTCGATTAGTTTTCACACATTCCTATTGGACACCCTGTATATATATTGGTGTTCGCGATTTTGGCTGATTCGGGTGTATATACGCCAGGAAAGGGCGATATACGAGGGGGCTCAGGTTGGCCGATGGTTTGCGTGGATAACGAGAGGAATGCTCGGACGGATGAACGGACGGAAGGATGAGACGAGCGATGTATATCTATACGCGTTTCAACCCTCTCCTTGTTCTCGGACACGCTTAATACGTATATTATGTGTATGCCGTAAATATGCACCACTGTGTGTCCGTGTATGACGTTCAGTAGTTGTGAAATCGGTTGGACGCATCGCCACCCCGATACAAAAGTGATTCGAACGAGCCAGTCTAGAGCAGTACTGCGTTGGCACTGGCGTTTTATAGACATGAAAATGCATACGTCGGTAAATTGGACATTCCATGCACGCGTAATCCACAAAGAATTCCACGAAGAAATAATACGATGGCAACGTTTTTTTAAAAGATACTTTTAAAAATTGTTTCGGCAATTATCATCGAGATACTTTGGTGATGATTGACATATTTTCGTATTTTCATATAAAATGCGAAAAGAATAATGTTTTGAAACGTCTCCGAAGATTACACGCGGTTGTGATTGTAGTTCAGGCGATACACAAAGGCGAAAAGCTATATAAATTGCTTAAGCACAATTTCCTTTTGACAGCTTCTTTTTATTTAACGCAGCATAACGATAGGAAAAAATTAATGCAAAATGTCGAGGATCATAGTGGATTTTGCGTGAAACGTTTCGTATATATATAAATTTGATTGTGTACAGCAGTCATGGTATAATGCATAGCAGAGAGCGGTATAGTCGAGAAGCACGCCGACGCACCACCGCACACCCGACGTTTACAGCCCGATTTGCATGGATTTCATTCCATTTGCTCGTCGCTGCGAGAGTCGTAAAGCGCGAGAGACCGTAAGGGCTTTCTCGCTCTCTTTCGCGGCGCATATATACATACGCTCGGGGGGGGGGGTGAGAGAATTTTCGTGCTCTCTAGCTAAAGAGAGGAAAATTTACCGGAGAACAGAGATGAGGCCACTGAGACCCCCGTGAAAGGCATACACGAATTGTACAGCAAGACGGTATTAAAATACTTTTTCACGTGTCCGTTATCAAGACAGCCAAGCGATTCGCGAGTTTGTATAGTTATATATATGTACGCCATGCAAAATGATCGCATTGTTCCAGGTCTGTCATGAGCTCGGAGCAATGCGAAACTTGTGCTCGACTGAAAGCAATTCTGAGTAAGGTGTGGATGAATTTTGATACCTCGTAATTTACGCGAGAAAAACATTTCCAATTAATCCTTCTTGCAATGAGATGTGCAGATCTTTAAGCAATAGAAAAAATCATGACAAAACTATATGACATTAACTTCAGCTCGATATTGACTCTGATCCTATATACCTGCAATCGAAGAAATTCTTTCGTTTTTTTTCAACGACGTCTTGTAAATCTAATCGTTATCAAGCTCGATATTAAATCCCGATTATGAATCGAGCTGGTCTAATCGCTTAAAGAAAGGCAGATATATATATCAGAAAAAGCGAAGCGGATCCGCGCGCTTGACTACACTTCACCAGACCTCTCAGTTCGTCGTACCCCTTTGAATTGCGTCAAACGTGTTCATCCCACCCTTCGATGATCGCTGATCATCCCTCCATCACGGACAGACCCACTCTCTCTCTCTCTCTCTCTCTCTCTCTCTCTCTCTCTCCTTCTCTCTCTCTCTCTCTAACGTTCGCAGGACATTATAGAGATGTGACAATGAATGCAATGATCACTATATATATATATATATATATATATATATAGTACACATGATCCCTGCGCGATTTAGGGTGGTCGTGAGTTTCAGCCGAGAGACTTCACACGCACATATATATATATACACCACCGCATCGACAATCCCACCCTCGTGTACTTCGATTTCTACCATACACGCGGCATTTACGAATAAGTATGTGTACACGATTGTATCTAATGGCACACAGCAGAAAGCATCAGAGATGGTGAATTCGTGTCACGAAATTCTGTATCTCGCTGCTGCAGCGACGCTAGCGTCGGTTAAAGTGTATAAAGGGGAACGGATGAAGTCGCACAGGATACCATATATATACATGCACAATAAGGGCGGGGGAGAGAGATATGGTGGCGTTGTGCCCGAGAGACCCGCGAAGAATCCAACCCCTCGGCTAACAGTACAGTCCCTTTTATATACATTATACAGCCGGTGGACGGTTATTGGATTTTACCGTTCTATTTGTTGCCTGCCACGCTAATGGATCCATAATCACCGGGACGAATTAACGCGAGTAGAGAGGACTAACGGGCGGGGACGACACGATTTCCATCGACGAGAGCGCGTGCTGTATATACGGCAAGCAAGCTCTCTCGTCGCGAGCACATATAATTCCCTGTCTCCCCCGAGCATCTCGCGTTTACCAACACATTTTTCTCAATAATTTTACAATTTTCGTTACCAAAATTCGTTCCCCGCGGAGTTTTATTTTTCGCATGCGATCAACCGCGTCTCGTTACAGTCAGCGCTTTCATATATTGTGATTGAAGTATACTCCAAATCTCTCGTTTCTTCTCTCGCTGCACACACACGCACACACACACACACACATACACGCACATACACACACGAGATAGCTCACAGCATCATTGCGTCCTTGCTCCGTTTCCCCAAGGCACAATGCGAATGAGCATACGTATACGAGTAAGAGACTTTACCGTATATTTACAGGTATGCACGTATTTTTATTCGTATATCCACTCTGGGCTGCGGTCCCGCTTTTGCAGCTGGTGTTCTCATTTTCTATTTTTTTTTTTTTTTTTTTTTTTTTTCACTTTTTCTCTGGCACCGCGCGCTTTTATTTTTATAAAACTATTTTTCTTTCTTTGCGTGGAAAAAAAAGGCTGCGATTGCGAGGTATATGGAAAAAAAGGTCAGCGTATATACTCGAGGAATAGGAAACGTGTTCACGAATTTTGCGTGTATGTCGATCGCTCATATACGAAAGGGCGTAGCATGCAAATGCTTAACGTGACAAAACGTATGACGTTCACAACCTTTTTCCTAACCAGCGGTCGATGTATACGAGATTTTGTCTTGAAAAAACTCATCGGTGGCACCGTTTTTATTTGCAGTAAAGTCCTCGAATCTAGTATCCCGCACAGTATCGCGAATACAGTGTGTGTATATATATATATATATATATATATATATATATATATATATATATATAAGCCGTTGAATAAGGGCAAAAAGCGTATAGAGGGAAGCGAAGGAGACCGCTGGTCAACATTTGATCGAGACAAACAACCCGCAGAGAGGGCTCTCTTTCTCTCTGTCCAAGGGCGAGATTTTCGGGTTTCTCGTGCTATATAATATACGGTCTCATCTCCGCGGGCTCGTCCAGCATCATTTGGACGAAACTCTCATATATCTTTCTCCCTGACTATCTCACGCTGAAAGTATAACGTAGTATATATAGAGACCGTATACTCGTGAGAGAGCAAAGACGAGATTTGTCCCTAGAGAATAGCCAAAGGGTATATTCATATATACTCGTTGTATTCGTACTTCAAAGTACATTGCACGTACCCTGCTGATGAACAAACAGTCAAATGAACTACGTTTATCGTGCGAAACAATGAATCTCAGTGCTCATCTCCCATTAACGAGCGTTGAATTTACTTCAATTTCAAATCAATTTGACGCGTAATCGCCGCTTCAATAATAAGTGAGACCAACTAAATTGAATTTTTAATTGCAAAAAAATATTTAAAAATCTATCAATATTTGTATTTTCGTCGGTTAATTTTTGCATCAAGAATCCATATATATTTCGCTTGTTTGCATTCGCGTCAGGATTAATAAAATGGGAGGAAGTTGTGAAGGCAAAGTGAGGGAGAGATAGAAAGAGAGAGAGAGAGAGAGAGAGAGAGTTGAATTGTTGAAGAGGGTTCTTCGCTTCGTCTGCCAAGAAGGGCGGAGGTAAAATGCCGGAAATGACAGCAGCGCGATGTATGAAGAGCCAAAGAGAGAAGGGCAGCCCTATACACGAACGCAAAGCTCGTCTATCTTAGGCTGTATATGGGGTGGCTTGTCTCGGACATTAACGAGACTAACCGGATTCATCGGTGGAGACGAAGGATGCGACAAAGAAGAGCTTTGCCTGGAGAAGAGTAACGAAGAAGAAGAAGAGGAGGAGGAGGAGGAGAAGGAGGGTGGGGGAAATTGGCAAAAGGTGTGAGAATCTCGCTTCAGTGGGTATAAAAAAAAAAAAAGGTGTTGAAGGTATAGGAGAGCTGATGCGAAGAAGCTGGATACCGAAGAGTCGGCGAAGACAAGGGCCGCGAAGGCAAGGATTTTGGGGAGGGAGTGAAGTACGTGGGAAAATTGCGGGAGGGTGAAAAAACGAGACGAGTTGTGGCACTGATTTTAATCAAGATATGGCCTGGCAGCAGCAGAAGCAGCAAAACCGGAGTACCAGCACCGAACGCTATATACGAGCCGTTGCTGGTGGATATCAAGTGCGAGCCGGGGGTATATCGATTTTCCTAAGTGCTCGCGAACTAGCAGGTCTCGAAATGGCACGAGTCGGACGTTAACGCACGATTTCGAATCACACCATTACTCAATTTGTTTCACATTCATCGACGCCTCTCTTTTTCGCTCTCACTTCACGTCTATTTTATGGAACTCATGTCGATAAATATATCCATATAAAAATGTATACACGTATACGCGTCGCATCGTATGGTAATCGATACTCGATAAATTAACGAGGAGTCATTTCCAGCACTTGAACGTGATACTTATTTTTGTCCGTCTCTCTTTCTCTCTCACTCTAATTTTCAATGATCAATCGGACCAAAAAGAATTTCAGAAGTGTACAGGTACTTTTGTCATGATCTCCAATGTACTGTTATAACATACTTTGCGTTTACGGACAAAGATCCGTAAATGCAATGTTGAAACGTTAAATCACGACTCTGCATGGTGTATTAGGGATGATGCACCTTTACTAGATCAACCAGATGTATCTATGTACTTGCGGTATTATTGTAGGCTGTAAAAAATATCCTGAAATTTAAGATACAAAAAATGATGAAATTATTAAGCCCTGGTAATGAAATTTAAATTAATTTTAAATTTAAAACTCGAAATTTTATGTGTAGCTCTCAGAATCAAAAAAATAGTAGGTGAATTTTCAATAACTATCCCTCTATATATTAATATTTTTGTATTAAATTCGTAAGACTATCCTGAAAATTCAAAGACTGTCTTGAAAATTCATAGATTATCTTGAAAATTCATAGACTATCTTGAAAATTCAGACTATCTTGAAAATTCATACACTATCTTGAAAACTCAAAGACTATCTTGAAAATTCAAAGAATGTCTTGAAAATTCAAAGACTATCTTGAAAATTCAAAGACTATCTTAAAAATTCAAAGACTATCTTGTAAATTCAAAGATTATCTTGTAAATTCAAAGACTAACTTAAAAATTCATAGACTATCTTGAAAATTCAAAGACTGTGTTTGGAATTTCATTACCGTAATTGGTTATACTAAATAAAGGGTGAAAGCCGGGATGACCACCATCCCTTGAGTAGCTCCCAACATACAACTATGATCAAGTGTTCTCTGGCGAGTCAAATACATGTTATAAATTACGAAAGTTCATAAGGATTTAATAGCGTATTGGATAGCGTGTTAGGAAGGTAGGCAGGATAGGTAGATAGTTCGCAGCAGGTTTGAGTCCCCGTCGAGGAGAATAAAATCCTATCGAGTAATTCGTGCAGGATTTTTTTTCAGGACGTTTTTTCTCTTCACTTCATAATGTAAATGATTACTTTTCCAGCGTGTTGCATGAAAAAAAAAAAAAAAATCATAATAACTAAATGTTTCGAGTAGCAAAATAGCGATCGCTACTTTTGTTCCCTACATTTAGTTTTTATAATTTTTTTTCACGCACACACTGGGAAAATAATCATTTGGATTATGAAGTAAAGAGTAAACATACATGATGACAAATACTGTATAGGTCACTTTTATAAAATAATTAATAACCAAAAAGCTATAAGAAAATTAATCAAAAGACGTTTTTTCAATGCGTGTTGCGAGGGGATGCCCATCACCGATTAAATTAAAATTGTACCTCCCTAATTTCTATAGCTAATAACGATTTATCCGCACGTCATCGAAGTATGGAGATACTTTTTTTTTTCACCTTATCAAGCGGGACAAGGAAATGAGCAACAAAATAGTTTAGATGGTACAAAAAAGAAACTGTTTCATTGACCTTACACTGTGCGCAATATGTATCTGTTGTACCTATGACTTAATGTCCCATCAGCCGGATAATATAAACAGACAATCTTTTAATCGGGAAAATATCGTGAGAGAGCTTTCCTCTCGCGTGATTGTAAGCTCACCGTTTCGACGACCTTTTACCCCGAACTCTCTGAGAATATAATATGAATGACGTATATTTTTTGCCGTTTCGCTACTCGTTAAGAGATTAAAGCCGCGCGAGTGGAGGGAAAGAGATCAGGAGCTTCGTTTTAGAGCCATTATTATATTCGAGAGAGAGAAAGAGAGAGCGAAAATAATACCAAGAACAAGAGGACCAGAGGAAGTGAGACAAAGAACATAAGCTATATGATTCTGGGCGCAGGGGGCAAGGGACTGGTTTAGGGTAGAGAAAAGAAGAGTGGGAATGCTGAGCTTGCGAAAAGGGTGGCTGGTGATGCGTATACCATAGAGCAGAGTAGCGTATCGTAGCAGCAACACTTCTCTGGTATACCATATCTCCAGTTATATATATCTATATCTATGGATGCATATATATATAGCAACTGCCATAGCTCGCCAAATGCATTAAGAGCGATTCCCGGTTCGGTCGGGCGACCGACTAGGCTCGCAACCCCTTCACGGAATATCGAACTGTCCCGTGTGGCCCGACCACCACCTCTGCGTATAGACTTTCGCCAGACCCTTTTTACATACTACCACGCACCGATATACAACGCAACCAAAGCCATATACTTATGTCCACATTTCGAGCGGAAAAGCATAATAGTTTTTCAAAGCTCCTCGCACTTCCAGGAACCTTTTAGCTTCTACCCTGCCGCGACATTCGACAATCTTCTACAGCTCGTTGCAACATCCATATTATTAGGTTCATTTGAGCCCGCGCGTTTACTCGCCAAGCCCCGACACAGCCTTTCACTATCGAGTAGATATTGCGAGTATGCAAATGTTCAGAGTTTACTATACTGAGCGTGTGCTCTGGTGACGTTTCGTGTCACCACAGACCCATCAAGATCGCGGAAAAACATGCATTCTCCGATGTGGTATACAAAACAGACGTTCGCCATTCGGCAGTCAGTGAGCGCTTTATAGTAAAAGTTTTTTTTTAAATGAATTATAATTTTTTATTTATTATTTATTAGTTTTTTCAATCGTATATGGCATCCTTCGGCTTTCATGTTTTTCATTCCCTTGGACTCTCCCAATTTACATATTTTATTTCATTCCTCGAGAGCTCTCCGGAGCGTTTTTAGCAGCTGCTATTTTCTAATGTACCGCTCATTTGCACGAGGGTACGGGGAAAGTACGGAAAATCTGGCCACATTTTATACTGAGTTTCAGTTCCATTACTGGCTCTCGTTCGGCAGTCGATCATTTATGACTTGCAGTGCACGACTGAAACGATCATTCATCTCACGTATTGACGCCGCGGTCAATACACTACTTTGCGACGACCGTGCGTCCACACTGCTATCGGTTTTTAGACTTTTATCATGGGGAAGTCACATTTGTTTCTTGTTTGTTTGTTGAAAATTGAAAATTCGTAAACACTTTTAACGTGTTTTTCTGCGAATAGCATTTTTCACTGATTCGTAATATATATCTCGAGATATTTCGATCCGATTGACTTGAAATTTTTAACTGTATCCAGCGTAAACGTCCCAATCTCACAACTAATATCACTGTAAGTGCTGTAGATTTTTTACTTGAGCGTGTTAAAATAAAAGTTATTTGTAAAGTTAGGTATTTTTCAACGCTAAGCACGAAAATGTTCTGTTGTGTGGTCAATATCTTCTCTGTCATTTACTCCGGACCTTTTTGCGAATTCTCTCGGTCCCCTCATACCTTCGTAGCACAAAAGAATTTCTGTCGTTTGCCCTATCGGGTATAGGTAGACCGAGATATATTTATATGAATCACTCGTTCTCTGTCCCGTGGGAGTATAATATCGTCGTCGAAGTCATTGTACATCGATTTGAGGTGGTATAATACACGTATATCGTGCAAGAATGAAGAGATATCTCGTCCTCCCCCGCTCGTTCAATAGTCGTCTGTATTATATATTTCGTATTATTTTTCCCACTCGTGCACATTTTTTCGTTCGTCAAACACGACTCGTTCCTGTAACCGTCTCAAACCTCTCGCAATGCCTTGTCTTCGGTTGTCCATCGAACTGTATGATTTTTCGAGAAAAAAAAATACCCGGAAAATCAGCGAGCTAAATAATAAGTTTGAACAAAGAAAACTTGCGCCAAGCTAAATTGAAAGTTTTCTTTAATTAACGATAAGGCATTGGCAGACTTTCAATGCCGACGATTTTGTCGTAATAAATCGATATAACTGGCGTAGAAGTAGGTCCGATTGAAAAATGAATTTGAAATTTCATTTGCATGAAACGTAATACTATACTAGATGAGACTTGATGCACAACAACATCTTAAGGTATTAGCTAAAATACAGCTAATTATAATAGCTACAAATCGTTGATACTGAGCAGTAATGAATTTTAAATGTTAATTGTAAAAATCGATTCTTCGTTGGCCAATCGCTGCATCGAAAAAACTTTCGTACGAAAGAAAAAAGTAAATCTCGGAGCGTATACGAAATGAGCTCGGCGGGCAAAATCCCGTAACGGGGGAGCCTATACCCCAACCCCCGTCAGACATTTGTCACGCAGTCACCTAACCCACCTCGTAATGATGCATTATGGCCCTGGAGCACTATTCAACGGGGCGACGACGACGACGACGACGCGTCCCTTTTTGCCCCGTCAACGAGAGAACGACGCCGGTTCGCAAACCCCTCGTTCCCGTGCACTTTATTTTCTTCTCGACGTTTTTTTTTTTTTTTTTTTTGCTCTTCCTAACACCTTTATATCGTCACGTGATTCTTCACTGTTCGTTCTTGCATCTTGGTTTGTGATACGAGATTCGGGAGATTAGACGCGCCGCGATATCACGCGGTTGAACATTAAGCTCATCGGTACAAATTGAAAATCGTATCGAGCACCGCACACTCGGGGAAAATCTTGAAGAGTTTAAAGCTACTTTGTACACGAGCAATCGCGATATATACCGTAACGTGAAAGGGAAGTAGATACGGAACGAATTTCTCCACAATATGGGGGAAAAAAAAATAACGAAAAGACGAAAAAGCTGAGAAAAGAAGGGAAAAAAGAGGGACAGATAGGACGATCTAGTGGGTTTACATCGAGTACGTGAGAGAGAGAGAGAGAGAGAGAGAGAGAGAGAAAGAGAGAATTCTGGAGAATGAGACCTATGCGAGAGAAGAAGTCCATCGGGAATTCCAAAGGCAATACCCTTCCATTAGTTAAATTGTTTCCCCCCGCGTTATACGCGAGCCTTCACGTATTCTTTGATTCTTCTCGCTCCCTTTATTTTTCGTTTCTTCCTCCCCGTTCTCATCGACTCTTAGTCCTGTACACATGGCAGAGTGTACGGTCTTAGAATTTTCCGTATGGGTTAAGTTCTAGAAAAAGATATCCCGATACGAGACCTATGATTCTCCGTTAACGATGCTTTTAGGATTGTAAAATCGTCGCACGGCTTATTCTCAATCGAAACAAGCAAGTCAAAAGCAACAAGTTACAAGATGTATTGTTCGAAATTTAATTAATTTAGCATTCCAAGATTTATGTATACGCATAAAAGTCTAGTTTTTCTTTTTTTGGCACAATCATTCGTGCAATGTTGATTCAAATTTCTCACGAAATTACTAATTTGATAAATACAATTGAACAATCAATTTGTTTCTAACCTTAAAACTATTGTTAAACGTGTGAAACAAACTATGAAAGTCGAACATTTCTACCGAATAGTATCGTATTAATCACGCGTAGGTTTTTCTTTCTCTGTTCGGTGATGTTTTAAAATCTATAAATTGTTCAAGAGCCTGAGAATTCAACATTTTTCGTGTAAGTAGGTATTTGGATATTACCTGCCCATCCGTCTGACTAATACCGGTGTTACCTACTTGTACGATATGCCGGAGGGACGAAGCAAGCGAGAGACTCTAATCCGTATGATATTTTGAACGCAAAACTCAACGGGGTCGTGTTCGTCGTAGGGATGTATATAGTAAAAGTGTAGTATATGTACTGGCATGTCGAGGCAAGCCAAAGCCTTTAGCATCGGATCCAGCGAACCTGAAGTAATCCCTCGACTCCCAAAGAGGATAGGTATTCTCTCTCTCTCTCTCTCTCTCTCTCTCTCAGCTCTCTCTCTCTCTATCTCTCTCTGCTCCATCACCGTTTAGGTTGCTTTTTCCGGTGTATGCCTGTTTTTTTCTTCATTCTTTAATCCTTCTCTGAGAGATCGGCGAATATACAAGCTGTGACTTTAAAAAAATATACCTCGCATCAATTGAGCTAGTTTTAACGAGATTTGCAAGTGCTGGACTTGAGTAAATGCCATCGAAGAAATTGTAAAGGATTATCAATTAATAATAATTGACGTGATGATAAATACGATTTTATTCGCAATTCGGATAAGGCAACGACAAAAGCCTTTTTTACTACATAAAAAAAGAAAAAAATTGGGATCAAGCGCACGATTGTACCAACGGGCACGAGACGTTATATTGCGTGATTTAAAGATACGTCGCGGATATCATTGTTGAAACTGATAGATTTTATTACTCGTGGAATAATCAATTTTTGTGGTTGGAGGGATTACAATGAACGGATATGTCACAGCATCAGTAATTACAAAATATCAAAGTGCGGGGATTCGCGATGGTCAATTATGAGATTTATTTCGCATCACGTTATATGCAATGTGGGTATTATTTCATTACGAATTCGATGATATTATCGAACGTCCATCATGCTGTACGTCATAATTGATCAAATAATTATCCATGTGTCCGCAACTGACGATAATCTATATAAATAAAAATTAAATGCTGTTCGTTCGTAAGCGCATCACTTGAGAACGGTTGGATCGATTTGGTTAATTTTTTTTTTTTTTTTACAAATGTTCGTAATAGTCCGAACAAGGTTTTTAGGGACAGAAAAATTGGAAAAGTTTCCCGGAAAATTGGAAAATTCGGGAAAAACTGAAAGAGCTTTTTTTCTATGGGATTTTTGTATGAACTCAAGACCATAACTCACGATTCGAATGATGGATATGCGTAATTCTTTTTTCGTTTTGTTCGTTACGGTCCTGGAAAAGTTTTCAGGAAAAAAAAAAATTCGGACAAACTGCAAAAATTATAATTTTTGTATGCGCTCTCGATCATAACTGACCATATAGGAACGACATATTTGGTTGATTCTTTTTTTTTTCGTTATACTTCTGGGATGGAAATAATTCAATTGAATGTTTTCAATTGATTATTTTTTCCATCCAAATTTCGGCCAATGGAATTACACCATTCGACGTCACGTGGTACAACCTACGCAGTTTCAAACTGATAATTTTTCTGCTACTTTTCTCTCTTAGTTGCTATATGAAAAACAAAAGATCTCCCAATCAAGTGAACTCTGTGTCAGAACTGACAGATTAAATTTTATTGTGGCAATTATGAAGGATCTCAATCAAATATGAGTATATAGATTCGGAGTTAATTCTTTATGGAAACCATTGATGAGAAAGTGAAGGGAAACGTTCAATAAATCCCAAATTTAATTGTATAACTATTAATTGTGTGATGTCTCATGGTGCAATTCCATTGGCCGAAATTTGAATGGAAAAAATAATCCTCCGAATTCCACGCGAGCTTCAAAATTATCGGGATATTTCCCTCAAGGTTCCCTGCTTACAAAACGAGCTCGTAAAGTTTTTCAGAAAAACTTGACTCGTTCGTTTGTTTGCAGGGAACCTATCGGGAAATATCCGATAATTTTGAAGCTCTTGCGGTATTATATACGAAAAAAAAAAAATCTGGACGATCTGGAGAAAAATCTGGAAAAACGCATTCCAGCCTAAATTAAAATAAAATTACATTTTTTTTTACTTTTTTTTTGTTGTTTCGCGATTTGTCCAACAAATTTAGTTATTTTATTTCTATTCCAATTTATTTGCAATTTAGTGCGCAAATATTGTGAATCAAAAGCCAATCGGTTACATAGTGACGAAAAATTGATTCGCAGTTGTTTATTTTAAGTTGAATTGTGATTCTGTTGTAAGTTCATCGCAATAGTTTCATGAAATGAATTAAATTTCGTCGATTTATCTCAAACAAATTTACAGATTTACCTACGAAATACGATGAGTTTTGAAATGACAGACGGTTATACAGTAACAACGAAGTGAATCAATTGTCCTTTTTCAGTTGAATTGCGATTCTTCGCATTCTTCGCATTTGGTCAGGACAATGTCTGTCGGGTCAGCTAGTTTATATATAAAAAATATTTCTATCGATATATATCTGTGTGTACAATCACGATCCTTTCTCACTCATTATTTCTGGGCTGATGAGTCAAAATGCTTTGTATGTCATATCTATTTTTACGATATACTCGAATGTCGATACATTGCCCCGGGATATATAAACTCGGCAGTTGGAAATCGTGCACGACTCCGCGTAAGGTAGAGATGCCCCGCGATGGTCTGTTCTGTATTAGCTGCTACTACTACTTCCACTATACTGCGCTGGTATACTTTAAATCCAATTCTTCAACGGCAACGTAGCAGAAATAAAACGTAACCGTGATCTCTTTATATATATATATACCGATTCGTCTGTACGACCTCGTCGCAATTATAAGATGAGAACGAGGTCGTCGTCGTAGAATATGAGAACGCCTGAAACCATTTCGAGGACACCTATGACCACCGCGTTGAGCTGCGCAATTTACACAAGTCATATTAACATATAAATTTGTTTCATTGTAAAATACCAGAATACTGTTTTCCCTTCTTCCCATATAATATTTACGATCAAAATTTTTTTTCAGTACTTTCTAACATAATTCTTTAAAAAAAAACAAATGCAGTTTAAATCTTAATACAAAAAGACTTATTTTTATCATCTTTTAGCATTTTTTTCGCAAATTTTCTTCAAACATACTTAGTTTAAGCTTCACTTCCATTTATCTTCGTGATAAAATCGTCCTCCCTCAATCGTAATTATTTTTCTTTGTCATTATTACTCTTACCGTGCTCCTACAAATTGTACTCCCGTAGCTATTTCCCATGTGCACTGCAAAATAAGTTATATCGCGCTCAACGGTAAGTTTCATCGTGGAGTCGAGTCTCGATCTGTTCCCTATATTAGTATAGGCTGTACGAGAAACGTGCTCGCCATGTTACTACTGCGATATATGGCTCTCTCGTGCTCGTACAGAGAGGGGTGCAGTAGGCACGGTAATCCAGATAAGCCGGTAAATGCGAGCAATTTCTCCTTATCTCTCTCTCCCTCTCTCTTTTTCTCTCCCCGAGAAACAATATTCCCTACTCGAAGCCGACAAATGCCGAGTTCAGCCTCTCCGCAATCTCTCCTAACGGACGGACCACGTTTCATAAAGACCAAACAAAAAAAAAATGGATACACGGGGAATACGACAGAGAATGCGAACTATATTTTTCATCGAATAAATTAGCGAGTGGAAGAACAAAAAAACGGCATTTTTCTTCATAATCGCATCGAGCTTGAACAATTCGATAATTGAACGAAATAAAATTACATTTACTTTGTTGTAACTTGAAAATTTACGAGCTCATTGGCTCTACATTTTTACAAGTAGACTCATCGTTTCAATTTTCCTGAAGATCACGATTTTTCAAAATTGCGTGCATAAAAAAAGATCATCGATTGTGCGCGCCTCATGAAAAGAAAGAAAAAAAATTGAATACCGGCAAACTTTTTTCTCGCTGCTTTATTGGATCACATCGCCATTAGATTTAATTTAATTCGGCTTTTTTTTTATTATTTTTTTTTTTTTAAATTAAAAACTCTTCGTTCAAAAATTGTTCTGTTCAACGTGAAATATCGAATAAATCTTAATGATTTATTCGATTATAATAGCGCGAAAATTTTTATAATTTTTGCGATTTTTTTATCCTCGGCGGAGCAATGAGACCGAGCTATTGTTGCCTCGATGTGAGCGAGAAAGACGAAAGTCCTGCGAGCGTATGTATGTATATAATATAAAAGACAGACGGAGGGCAGTCACGGTAATTCGAAGCCAGAGAGGTACCTGGTGCTATGGGAGTGTACACCAGCGGAATACAGGAAAAGCATATCGAGTGAAAGTACACGTCGCAACTGTATACGATGGCTGTCTGTATACGTGGCCGAAAAGTAGGCCACGGCTGTTTGTTATCTCGCTCCCTCTCGCACCCGCGAGAAAGCACATATACACGCATACATAACTTTGCAAAAAGTTATAGTACATAAATTTTGAGCACCCATAGAGGACCGCGGGCAAATCAGCATGCATGATATTTGAGAGCAAAAAATATTTATATTTGTCGTCTTAATGTTGCAAACAAGCGCACACGCAGCGAGAGATTCAACTTTTGAATAACTTCATCAGCCTTGTTATACGGTCAATTATACTTGTAACTATATAACGATACAAGTGGAATTATCGCTTTGATGAAATATCTCAGCCATAGAGATACTTTATCATTGAAAAGTTTGGCAATTTCCGCAAGAGTTATTGCCCATATAGCGTGGCGAGAACATCCAGCGAGTTTGCATATACTCGTGTGACAATATCGCGCTTGGGCATAGATCGTTTTCCACATCTACATCGCATACACACCCCGAGAAATCTTAAACTTCTCTCTGATACACGATACACCACTCTCGGAGTCGGATTACAATCCGAATTTTTCTCATTTTTCATTTATTAATTTAATATTTCTTAATCCCTCGAAGGGAAATCCCCCTGGATGTGTCGCGCTCAAAGTATTGAATAACCGCGGCTCTAATAGTGTGCGTTGAATGTACTCGAGGCCGTTTGCCCGATCAAACGGCAAGAGACTCGACGCGCGCGATGTGAAAGTTTTCATTCTCGGCATCAGCGATATGCTGTATATATATATATTGGCAATACCTTCGGACGTTTTTTTTTTATCGATATAAAACTGACGCGCAGTTAATCTTCGATTGATCAAAAAGATCGTTATACTTTTGGTAGAACAAAAAAAAATCCCACACTATTCGTATGGCTCTTTGGAAAATCGTTGTCAAAAATTGACATGCCCATTCATATATCCAATCGCAATTTGTTTGCATGCAAATTTGAATGCGGACTTACCGTAATTCGGCAACGGTAAGTTGCACAATATGAGAGCCAATACGATTCGTCGAAGCTCGATTGGCTCCATTTTGCGCTGCTCTCACAGTCCTACAACGGCGCGTCGACCAAGCCCGTTGCTGAAACTTTCAACGTGTTGTCCACCTCGATCTCTCGTTGATACCGTACTTTTGCTTCGGTCAGCCGAACGCAGTTTCATCAATTTCCTTGTTGCCGTATAGTTGTTGTCGTTTTTTTTTTCTGTCGCGATGCACTTTTCAGTGGTGTACTATGCAACGACGCACACCCGCGCTAGAATATGCGTGTATGTGTGTATGTGTGTGTGTGTGTATGAATTTAGCCCTGATTTGTTGCCCTGTTTAGCCCTGAGTAGTTGTTATCACGGCTGTCTACCGAAAATCTGCACTCGTAGCACCCTCACGAAATCATCCCCGCACAAACTCTTCGCGTATTTACAACACAATTGGGCGCACCGCTATCACCCGCACCCCTATCGGCTACATCCGAGATCTGCGAATACAGAAAACAGAACTTAATCTTTATTCTCAAATTTCAATGATGGATTCTTCGTCTTTTTCTCTTATAATATAGTCTCCGTCAATTATATTACATCGATGTACAGGGAGAAAATAATCAGTTCAGAGTTTAATTGACTTTGATGGTTTTACGGGAACGAGGTGATCGATATGAAAATAAAATGCTATGCTGACTCTTTTGCAAAAGTCATCAGGAGCCAACGATCAACGATCGACGAGTGCACAGAGGTACTTTCGCCGCGCGGATCGACCTCTCGCGAATACGCGCGGTTATCCTCCTCTCGTGTGGATGGGAATTGTAAGCGAGGGGAAAGGGGAGAGGGGGGGAGGATACACAAGAAACCAAAGATGTTTCAGAATCACAAGTACAAAATAACGTGCAATAGTGTGCTTATGGTTTTGGCTTGGTATTTGTGTGTGGAGAGAGAGAGAGTGAGAGAGAGAGAGAGAAAGGGGGACCAAGACGTGCTAAAGAATTCGTATACACCATCAGCGAAGGTAAATTGTGGTGAACGGCTCTTCTATCCCTTCTCCTTTTGGTCGAGGTTGACTCGTACACCCGTCACGTATAACGTTAATGTAAATTCACCGGGTATTCACCGAGCGTATAATATTCAAAGAGTTGGCTCAACTCTCATGGAATTTTCACGCACCGTCGACATCTCGCGTTGCACACCTCGGGATATCTCTTCATGCCACATATTTATCATTTTTATCCTTTTGTTCTTCTGTGCTCGTATAAAATTCACGCTGGTCAAGCGTCAATGTATTTGGCCAATATGAATAAACTGAATTCTCAACGAAATTTAAATTATTCGGAATTCGTAGGGCGCATGGAAAAACGATAGAAGGAAATATGGACAGACGTTTTTCGTGAGAGACGATCTTGCGATGAAGCAAATTCATTGGTGGGAAATGTTTCGTCGATTACGAGCAAAGTACTAGCTCAATTGCTGTCTCATTGCTCAATTGCTGTCAATTGCTCAATTGCAGAATCATGCGAATGTGTCTGGTAAATCTCGAAGAGACTTCAGGAGGAGGAACACCCTGGGGGTTTTGATGTAAAAAAATTTCTTCGAGCTTATTATCACACTTTCTAATTTAAACGATCGGTTTGAAGATCGCGTTAATTAAAATCATCGCTGCCTCAAGTATTAATGGTGTTGTCATTTGCGTTTATTGATTATCATATCCTAAGAGCAGTGCTCATGATTTTCATGATTCCTCTTTGGTTTAATAAAGCTCTGACGAACTTACAAGTATCTCGAGTATTTTACACTATACAAATTGCCGGATTCGAAAATATTTCCTTACGATATTTTACCAATAAATCGCAGAGACAAGACCGGTGGTTGCGTCGAGCAATAATTGCTTGAAACATTTTACAGGATCAATCGTTGAATTTTTATATAGGGCCAACTTTTGTCGCACGGTAAAAATATTAAGAGTTCAACCGAGCAATAATAACTTCGTGTGTTTTATTTCGTTAACTGCCGGACGAGGAATATTTTCATTTCGCACCTTTCACTAATGAATCACTAAGGGGGGGGGGGGGGAGGGGGCTAAATTGCCTTGAAATATCGCCACACTTAAGATGTGATTTCATGGGCAGTAAGCAGCAGCAGCAGTTTAGTAACTTACTAGATGTTACTAACATCTGTCTAGTGATTTGACGCAGCAGAAGCGCTGCTCATTAAATACATCGTAATTTTGCAGTAAAACTGTCGCGTAATCGTCGCGTCGCCTTGCTGCTTGCAACGTCGTCTGCTAGCGTTTGCTGCTTTGCTGTTCGGATGAATAAACTTCAAGCAGCAAAAACTTGCGCCGGAATTGCTAGTAACTTTCGGTGAATTGCTGCTGCTGCTGCTGCTGCTGCTGCTTACTGCCCATGAAATCGCACCTTTAGATTGACTCGCGATGAAACGATAATTCAAGGCACCGCGAAATTATAGAAGCTTCAAGATGGAAGTGAGAGGCTCGACTCGAGGACAAGGTTATAAATTTTGTACCACACGAGGCGAGTCCCGGAAAACACAAGTGAAGCAATACATTTTTTTTTTTTTAAATACTAAATTCCCTTAAACTTGATCTTACGAATATACGTGGCTAATGAAAATTTGGCACCAATATATCTCCGTTCATTGGGAAATTACCGTTGCACCAATTTTATCGAGAATTAAAAAAGAAAAACAACGGATTTATTCACATGAAAATGACGTTGCAACGAACCATTTTGATTATAATGATATCGTAGTAATTATTATTATCATAGCGTAATTACGTACGCGCGTGGATTAATTTTTTCCATTAGCCGCACACCGGAGTATTATGCGGCGGCAATCGGGGTCGTAGCGAAGCGGCATACGCACGGGCGTGCGTCGAGCGCGTTACGAGCTTGAAAAGGACTGAGGAATATTTCGACAGGATATGTATTGTCATGGTGTTCGAGGGTTGGTAAAGCTCCACCCACGAGTAACCCCGGGAGTGGGAGTGCTCGGGCACGACCTCGAGCTTGCGCCCTTCACTATATAATATACCCAGGCCACCATCCCCCGCGACGCCCGAAAGCACCAACCCCTTCCGGTTCTCCGTTACCCTTGGCTCTATCCTCGCCTCCGCTTTTTCCCTGTGTCTGCCTCGCGCGCGATAGCTTCATCATTTGGCTTTCTTCCAAAGTGTCCCCCCCCCCCCCCCACCCCCTGCGATCGCGGATTGATGCGCTAGCTTCTCTCTCGGAGCTTGCGCGACATTCGCGATGATTTTACCAGATTTTCCGTGGTGGGGGGGGGGGGGGGGGGGTCTTCCAGTTTTACCGAAACCGCAACGAATTTTCGCCCCGGCCTCAAAGCATCATCATCATCATCATCATCGACGACCTTTTCGCAGTTCGCGTTTCCTCGATCGTCCACCATATTTGACATTTCAAAAAGGGTGCAACTTTTATTGGCCTGGACGATCGATTTGATATTTATCGTTACCTGCACTTGACGCTTTTGCTTCTAGCCATGACTGCCTGTGCTGGATCAATCATTTGACCCATCAAGAGCAATGTGCCCCTCACTTATCTACGTCTTTTGAAGGTTCTAAATTTCCATTCTCCAAAAATAATCCTGCAGAAATTATCTAATTTTTTTTTTTTTTTCAATTATCATCGAATGACCTGCTCGTTCGTTCATTTGAAAAAGAAAAAAAAATCGCAAGTCATCGGTACGAGATGTCATTTCAAAACGCGTACTTATCAACTGGAATTGCAACTGTCATTTTACTCTTACGAATTTTACGCCTCTATATATATATGTACGTTTACTTCAATTCACGAAATCATCATTGGCAGAGGACCATTTTTTGCTCTTGAAAGTGACCCGTTCATCTCATATCGTCAGAATCGAAGATCTTTTAATCTCGGAAATGTATAACCTCCGCATACGTTGAAAATTTTTAGAATCTTTCTGAAACGTGTATACCACATTGATCCGACTCTCCGAGTCCTCACCAAAAAGACGAAATCACAGCCAGTGTAAAGATATACGGTTTGAGTTCGACTTGAAACGCAGAACATACTTCCATCCTTTTCGAAATCTAACCTGCTTCATTATTCGACAAAATTTTCTTTTTATCCAAGATCGCAGATCATTACAGATCATTTGATATGATAATTAATAACGCACGGTTGGAAAATTGACGGACATATGTATATCGCTGTCCCTGAATAACTTTGTTGCACCCGTAAGTAGATTTTTTTCTTTTTACGGGAGAAGAATGTTATCCGATTGTAGGAAATTCGTGGTGTCGACACAGAATCGCAAGTATATTGCAAAAGTAAATATGTGTCCTTGCCTCAGTAATTTACCGATCTCGCTGGTTATATTTAGCCACAGGAGACCGAGCATTACGTGGATTTAGCGATGCTAATCTCATCACGACGATAATAATAATAATAATAATAATTATTATTATTATTATTATTATTATTATTATCCGTAATGTATAGTATAGAAGATATTTAACTATATCTTGGAAACAGATAATAAGTTTCTTCTATCGAATTTTTCTTCAGAGCTTCTCCCCATTGTATTTTATACATAGGCAGAAGCATGGAGTATATATAATATTGTCCCGAGACCGTATATAAGCTTTCATCACTAGTTTTGAAGCTCTGCTCATCCGCTATTCGCGTTTGACCGGCAAAGTCGAGTAGTCCGGGGGTAGAGCTTTTCAAGGGTCTTTCGGTGTGCTTCTCCACTGTGACACACGCGTCGTCATTCGCTCGGAAAACGAGCAAGAGTTTCTTGCCGGACTCTCTCTGCCCGAAGCTGAATGCTTAAAGAATCGAGGAAACGACCCCACTGCATTGCATATCGTCAGAAGCTTCATAAATCCCTCTGTTCCCCCAGCGTATTCTCAACGTCATATATCTATGCACGTAGCGAAATGCAGTATATATATAATGGCATATACATATAGATATATCTTTGCGAACGGTCTTTGAGATGAAAAGTCAAAGTTTCCACAAACTCATCGGTGATGCACCACGCGAATTATCCGGTATATCCCATATACTATCTTTCCCGCGTCTCAACTCATGCTTACCCGTGAGTACTATACCGGCGTTACAAACCGACTGGAGTTTGTCTATCTTATCCGCGAGCACGTATAAATACGCAATGTCACGAGGGTTTCGTATAATACGAAGGCTATAATATATACACACGCAGAAGTTTGCACGAAGCTCCTGATTAATGTCAAGATACTCCGGCAAACGTGAATTTTGATTACTCGATGATTGCTATACGTTCTGGCTTTTTAGAATTTTACTATATACATCGATGGACAAAAAATAATCGATATATTGAACTTGACTGTGAACGAGAAGCAAAAGTGCGATATCTCGACTTTCTTCGTTGAAAGAATGCTAATTTTAATCAGTTAATCTGACGATGCGAACACTGATCAACCCCGGAAACTGCATGCGGAATCCTCATTCCATAGAAACAGTGCCGCTACAATGTAGAATTCCCCATGAACAAAATTTTTTACCATTTCAACGAGAGTGGAGGGTACCGATATACGTATATGATACGGGCCTGGTGCTTTATTTTCATTCGTTAGTAAGGAGGTTAGGTCTTTCGGTCAGTGGCGGAGACTCTTGCGCTTGAGCTTATATGCAGTCAGCCCGAGAGGTCCGACTGTATACCAATGAAACCGGATGTCCCAACTATATTCAACATTTATCGTGAAACATTTCACATATTCTCGTAGGGACTCTGTTCTCCCTGTCAATATGTCCTTCCAGCCTCGTCGATGTAACGACATTACGGAATTACTAATGACGAAAAATACGCGTTGAATTATAAAAGAATCTCGGGACATTCGGCGTCCGTGAAATTCAATAGGAACTGTAGATATCCCGAGGAAAAATTGCTCCAAAGTATACGCAATCTCATCACGAATCTCACGATAAAAAGTACCATGTACAGCTCGAAGTATAATAAAAATTCCTTTTTTTTTTAATTCTCCGTTCCAAAGGTTCCTTCAGTTCCGCATATACGCTCGCGACTTCCTCGGTATACACTCGCGGTGAAAATTTCATTGTTCGATCATGCGACGAAAATTCCACCGTGGCTATACCCTAATATTCCATCGAATTCCATCCTCATAGCGAGACCACGACTTCTTCTTCTTCTGATTTTTCTTTCTCGCCTCTCTCTCTCTCTCTCTCTCTCTCTCACACTCTCTCTCTCTCTCTCGCTCTCTCTCTCTCTCTCTCTATGGTTAGAATTTCTCACACCCAAACTCCCGGGAAAACTCGTCCGTGCGCGACACCGCACGCAGAGCCGAGATTCGAGCACTGAATTTCAAATCGAATCTCATCTCTCTTTCTCTCTCTCCCTTTCTCGTTTCTCTTTTCTTTATTGCCAATCGAGAATCCAAGAATCTTATCGTATGAAAGTATATATGGCACGGGTATCATTGTACGAGTACCAATACTTGAACAAACCCGAGAGAACGAAAACCTGCGTATATTTATACGTCACGTTCAAAATTATCATAAAAAAAGAACTTGCTAAAATTGGCTTATGGCGATTCATAGTATTACAGATGAAACGCCATTATAGACGCGAAGCCAGAGGGTTTTGGAAAATTATTGATATATAGCTACTGTGCTTGTGCACTTGTAAAACGAGTATTAAATTTTCACAGTGTTTTTTGCAAAGTTGAGTGCACTAATTAACAAGTAGTGGAAATTGATTTGCATTGTAGCATGTGTTCTTAGCCTAGAACAATTATTATAACAACGATGAATTTGCAAAACCATCAACTGGTTAAATGCAAATTTCCATTATTGTATTCGTAAAGATTTTTTTTAAAGAAAAATCCTTATTTTTCGACCATCTTTGATGCATCAGGACTTATTTTATTCCTGAAAAAAATACTCTACGAATTCACCGCGTAGATTTTTGATCGATCGTATGGAGATTGCTGCCGCAATTGTTTGTTTGTTTGTCCGGCAAAAAAATTCTTTCGTAAAACAAACGGCGGTTATTTTTTGAACGATTAATACTACAAAAAGTCTACGCGTTGAATTCGTATAGTGCATTTATTGAGGAACAAAATAGGTCCTGTATAGCGAAATGTACCATCGGCATGGAAATTTGCATTTATGGGTTGATGGTTTTGCAATATCCATCGTTATTGATATTTTTCGAAGTTAAGAACACACGCTGTTATACAAATACTGTTAATTAATGTATACTAAACTTTGCAAAAATCATTGCGAAAATTTAGTACTCATTTGACAAGTGTGAAGCGCAGTACCAACCTGAAGATGCAAAAATTTCGTCGGATCCTATCAATCTTTTTTTCAAGGCGAAGGCTGTGTCCAAACGATTGTTTTTTTTTTTTTAATATGAAGCCGGGGGTATAGGGATTCTGCGGAATTCATCCAATCGGTGATAAAAAAAGAAATCCTGAATGAAATGTCCGCTGACCGTGATAAAAAAACTTTGGGATGTCGGAGAGAAACTGAAATGTCCTCATGGTGTAAATTTGGATCGCCGCAGAAAGCCCAAATCGCAGTGCTGCAGATTTTTATTATTCACTATACGCGGTAGGCTCATGAATGAACTTGAGAGTCGAAAAACGCTTGCGCTATAGTTCGATTGAATTCAACCAGGTCCTCGAAGGCGTGTAGGGCTCCATTAGGTTGTTGTTATTTTTTTTTTATCATGTTTGAAATTTACGCCCCCTGCTGCTTTGACGCCCACGCAAATTTCCAAAAAAATGTAATATTCCGGCAGCATATGAGTCTGAATGAAACGAAATACTGATTTATCCACTTGTGGTCAATCACTTCGACAGAGCGAGA
The DNA here is from genome assembly GCA_963564615.1 of Rhorus exstirpatorius. Classification (NCBI taxonomy): domain Eukaryota; kingdom Metazoa; phylum Arthropoda; class Insecta; order Hymenoptera; family Ichneumonidae; genus Rhorus; species Rhorus exstirpatorius. The sequence goes on from OY751313.1 coordinate 53,305,617, forward strand.
GACTATCCCAAAACTAAAGTGGTGGTCCAAATTTGTGCCAGCCTTTTTCCATATGAACGATAGAGCAAGATGGCTATACGCAATTAAAAAAGCTCCGGCAGAACGAGATCTCTTCGTGAAGCTTTTGTTCATTGAAATATACCGCGACGCCTAGACCCCCCCCCCCCCCCCCCGGGTTCACGGCAACACCACGAGCAGGAATAGCGAGGAGGCATCAACAGAAGAGAAGAAGGGTTTTAACTCCGTTGCTCGTTTCGACCGTGGGATATCGTACTTTTCCACGCGAAAGATCGTCTCTCTGTCTCTCTCTCTGTCTCTCTCTCTCTCTCTCTCTCTCTCTCTCTCTCTCTCTCTCTCTCTCTCTCTCTCTCTCTCTCTCTCTCTCTCTCTCTCTCTATCTCTCTCTCTATCTATCTCTCTCTTTGCCTCGTTTTCTTTTTTCCACAAGCTCTACCATTTTCCCTCTCGCATCATCATCGTCATCGTCCATTGTCTTATTTATCTCTCGTTGTCCATATATCTCCTGCGTCATTCTTCCTGTACCCCGAAATCATTTTTTTTTTTTTTCGTTCAACTGTTTCTCACAAAAAAGAAAGCTCGAAATAATAGAATCAGCCTCGTAGAGGCGGAGAAAAGTTTTTGTGCAAACCGATGAAAAGCCTCGTATACGTGAAGCTCGAGATTTCTCGAAAAAAAAAAAAAAAAAAAACGTTGAATGATGCACTGAATTTTCAGCAATATACAATTACACAAAAATATATTCTAAATAATTCGTATATACTGCTGTTGCATTTGAGATTTTAAAAACTCTATACCTGTATATATATATTATATATATATATGTATGTTAAGGTGTTTCAAAAAATGATTTATCATTTTCTTTTCCTTTTTATCGAATTTATGATGAATAGAAGTTTTTTTTTGTGCTCACAGCTGCCAGACGATCGGTTTGTGTCTTAAATAAGATGTTCTTAGAATTTTATCATTCAATTTCATGTTTTAAATTGGGTCCCAAACGGATTTTTACTTTATTATTTCACTATTTTCCAAAACTATCGTTCATAATAAGTGAAAAAACCGTTTGCGTTGTGGGTAACACTTAAAAAATTGAATAAAATCTTAAATGAGCTCCCGTTAAAAAATGAACTTGTTAGCTGAAGTTCCTTTGCTTTGATTTGTTCTGAGAGTCCGTCTCATCATAGCAGTTGACTGCCGTTCAGTAGCCAACTTGTCAACTGTTGCAACAATGGAATTAAATTAATAATGGTTCATGCCATCGAAGAACGAGAGGGTGCACGGATAGTCCAAACGCGAGTTGTAGTCGAAGAGGCTGATTGCGGGACAGTGCTTGATAAAGATGTGAGTGATTTCATCGCTAAGAAATCACTGTTCTTGATTAATCAGTACAATGTGCCTTATGATTTACTTAAGGTAAGTTGATTTACTTGAAGTAATTAAATTACTTTAATTTATTATTGACAAAAGACGAAGATCAAAGGCTTTTTGCAAGTTGTCAAATTTAATCTTGAGCAGTATCCTACTTGTCAAATGAAAGAGCTAGGCATATCACTATTGCCAACAAACGCCACTGAATAAAAAAATTAATTTAATTCTAAAAATAAAATTTTAGTATCATGTTTTTATGTGTTTTGATTGAATATTAATCAGAAAATTCCTTGGACGCGTCTATTAAATGTCTACTATAAGAGTCAAAACTCTAAGAGCATCTTATTCGAGACGGCAAACTGATCCTCTGGCAGCTGTGAGCTCAACAAAAAAAATTTTTACTAGCAATTATTTATCATAAATTCGATAAAAAGGACGAGAAAAATAAAATGAGGCAGATCTGTCACTCAATCTAAAATTCTCATCTTTCGATAAATATTTTTTTTTCTACCCAAACTAAAACTATTTAAAGTGTGGCCCGTTGGAAAATCGGTTTTTTTTTAAACACCCCAATATATATATATGCATGTACTCGTTGAATGAGAAAAAATTATTCGTGCGTGCATTGTATTGGAGTCGTGTATTACACGTATGGTAACTCGTGTAGAGCTTACTGAGAAAAGCGAGCGAGCAACACCATGCGCAGAATGTGGAAAGAAATTCCAGGCGTACCATGAAGGTTCAACATCCCCTCTCTATACAAGTATTATACCTTTATCCTCAGTACCGCGAGCTTGACACGTACACACATCTATATCGATGTTTGTACGATATTCACCGTAAATACAGTGCGACGATAAAAGTTCACTCGAGCCACATTGTCGTCAAGACGTCACTCGACTATCTCGAAATAACGATAACATATCTCGAATCTTTCTTCGGATCTTATGCCAATAGTTTTTTCGAAAAAAAAAAAACAATCCATATTTACGTAAGTATTTCTTCGATAAAAATCGTATTGGATCGAGACAAGGGAGAAATGACGACCAACTAATAGCGACATTAAATTACTCGTATACAATTCGGGTATTCGAAAGTCCACTTGCAGAATATATGACAATTCGATAAGTCTTTGTAAAGTGTCGATGCGAAAGAGTAATTACTTTTTTATTTTTTTTTTTTCAAACGAACGTAACGCAGTGGTCTTCGTTGTAAGACGAGTACAGATGCATATTAGACCTGTCCTTATTAGGGGCTTGGTGGAATTTTTCAAGTCTTTGTATCACAATCGACTCCAAATGATTAAAAAAAAAATCCTCCTAAAACGCCATTTATTTATTTTAATATTATCCCGTGCCTACATACACCTACTTGTTTCTGTTCGAATAACAATGGGCATTATCATATTTTCAGCAATTTTTTTTTATTTTTGAGTAAAAATTGTCTTTGAAAAGCCAGTGACAGCTGTAAATACTTTTGCCTGATGATGCATCTCACGGTGGATAATTTGTCAGATCATAAAGTCATGGAAGTTGATTGTTACACAGCCTTATTTGATTAAAAAAATCGCAAATTGCCAATTATTACTTGATATATTTCTTTTCTCAGTATGTTTGAACTGTTCGAAAACAAAAAAGTCCTTATCTCTTATTCCCTAAAACCAATAGTATTTTATTTCGAATTTTTCTGAACTCCAGAAAAATACGACATTTCAGTAAATTATCATGATAATAACGATTTTGCACAAATAATTTTCCCAATCTGCTACAAAAGTAAAAAAATTATAATTGTTATTTCCGTAACATATTATTGAATTCATCCGTTGATTTATTCACTTATAATTTTTTCATAAGCGTTTCTTTTTTTTCTTTGAATCAGGAAACTTTTTTTTGTATTCCTCAACGACCTGCAGAATATAATTAAGAATATTATTGTATCCTTCAAATCTTCAAATAAAGAAATAGTCTTTTCTGCAGTGTCGTTGATGACTTTTAAATTTTTTACTATTCTCATGCCTTCCTGAAGCCTATCATTTTCTGGCTAAAGATATGGATCAATTTCTAAAAACGACTGATCGATCGGGAATTTGCGATTTTCCTAATCGAATAAGGCTGAATAATAATCAACTTCCATGACTTTATGGTCTGACAAATTATTATTCATCGTGAGATGCATCAGCAAGCAAGTATTTACAGTTGTCACTGACTTTTCAAATACATTTTTACTCAAAACCTAAAAAAAAAAGTTGCTGAAAATTTTTTAATGCCCATTGTTATTCGAACAGAAACAAGTAGGTGTCTGTAGGCGCGGGTTAATATTAAAATTAAAAAATTAAGTTTTAGGAGGATTTTTTTTTGAGTCATTTGGAGTCGATTGTGATGCTCAGATTTCAAAAACTCCACCAAGCCCCTAATAAAAACAGGTCTGATGCATATATACAAGTTGAAGTATCACAGAAATTGAAAGGAAAACGCGAACTGAAGTTCAGTGAGAGAGGGATTGTGAGAGGGATCGTAAA